>JAZDUA010000155.1:0-492500 GCA_038098605.1 Gryllus longicercus
ATTCACAAAATGTTCCGCAAATACTGTTACTTTTTGGAGGTTGGTTCTAACCCTGTTACCATTTTTATCACGTATAGGCGGCACAAGTTTGATTGGTCGTTTAATGCGTTTGGTGGCTTTCCATATTATCGAAAATACTCCTTGGTTTCATTTTCATGTAGGTCTCGTAGAAATCATTTAAGATCTTGTGCTGCCCTTTTGACGTTTCGTTTATCGTTGGAATCATGTGTGGTTTTCCAAACTTTCGTAAGTCTCCACTTTTTCGTTTCATCTCATCCACTATTTTGGAGTATTTGCGAGGAGATGTTTGGTACGTTCCTGGTGTAGCATATTTCTGCTGTAGCTATGATGCTTGCTGAATACTGGTAGTTAAAAATCCCACTGCTTCATCTAAATCGAATTCACTTTTTAGAGGAACGTTTATAGTAAAATGTACATTCAGCCATGTTTGAAAGTCACTCCAATTCGTTTTTATTGGAAATGCTAAGTTAAAAATTGTTATCTATTATGTGAGAGCTTATAGTTAATATGACTGGAGTGATTGGAGAGGACAATTGGAGAGAATTTTTAATTTATTTAAAGCTCTTATTTGTTCCTTTCATGATAATGAAATCAAGCAAGTCCGGCAGCTTATTACGGTCGGTTGGTCAGTACGTTGGCTCTCCTGTCGATAGCGGTTCTGCGTTGAGTGATATGACTACGTTGAGTAGTGTTTTTCCTCGTAAAGTCGAGAATTTTGACCCCCACTGCGTATGTTTTGCGTTGTAGTCGCGTCCAGGGGTGAACCTTACATCCAAAGTACCGAGATATTCTCTGTACATGTCTTCCGTTATTTCATGTTTTGGAAGGCTATAGTCATCAGACATTGTTAATGAACAAGAGCTGTCATAAACTAGTACAGACGTGGTTTGCAAGTAATCATTTTCAATTTCCACACTCCTTCTTCGGATCCATAATTCTCCGATTTGATATAATTCTCCGACTTGATATAATTCTCCGGTTCGATATAATTCTCAGGTTCGATATAATTCTCCGGTTCGATATAATTCTCCGGTTTGATATAATTCTCCGGTTTGATATAATTCTCCGATTTGATATAATTCTCCGATTTGATATAATTCTCCGGTTCGATATAATTCTCAGGTTCGATATAATTCTCCGGTTCGATATAATTCTCCGGTTTGATATAATTCTCCGATTTGATATAATTCTCCCGATTTGATATAATTCTCCGGTTCGATATAATTCTCAGGTTCGATATAATTCTCCGGTTCGATATAATTCTCCGGTTTGATATAATTCTCCGGTTTGATATAATTCTCCGGTTTGATATAATTCTCCGGTTTGATATAATTCTCCGGTTTGATATAATTCTCCGGTTTGATATAATTCTCCGGTTTGATATAATTCTCCGGTTTGATATAATTCCCTGGATTGATATAATTCTCTGGTTTGATATAATTCTCCGGTTTGATATAATTCTCCGGTTTGATATAATTCTCCGGTTAGATATAATTCTCCGGTTAGATATAATTCTCCGGTTAGATATAATTCTCGGTTAGATATAATTCTCCGGTTTGATATAATTCTCCGGTTTGATATAATTCTCCGGTTTGATATAATTCTCCGGTTTGATATAATTCTCCGGTTTGATATAATTCTCCGGTTGATACGATTCTCCGGTTTGATAAGATTCTCCGGTTTGATAAGATTCTCCGGTTTGATAAGATTCTCCGGTTTGATAAAATTCTCCGGTTTGATAAAATTCTCCGGTTTGATAAAATTCTCCGGTTTGATAAAATTCTCCGGTTTGATAAAATTCTCCGGTTTGATAAAATTCTCCGGTTTGATATAATTCTCCGGTTTGATATAATTCTCCGGTTTGATAAGATTCTCCGGTTTGATAAGATTCTCCGGTTTGATAAGATTCTCCGGTTTGATAAGATTCTCCGATTTGATAAGATTCTCCGGTTCGATGAGATTCTCCGGTTCGATAAGATTCTCCGGTTTGATAAGATTCTCCGGTTTGATAAGATTCTCCGGTTCGATAAGATTCTCCGGTTCGATAAGATTCTCCGGTTTGATAAGATTCTCCGGTTTGATAAGATTCTCCGTTTGATAAGATTCTCCGGTTTGATAAGATTCTCCGGTTTGATAAGATTCTCCGGTTTGATAAGATTCTCCGGTTTGATAAGATTCTCCGGTTTGATAAGATTCTCCGGTTTGATAAGATTCTCCGTTTGATAAGATTCTCCGGTTTGATAAGATTCTCCGGTTTGATAAGATTCTCCGGTTTGATAAGATTCTCCGGTTTGATAAGATTCTCCGGTTTGATAAGATTCTCCGGTTTGATAAGATTCTCCGGTTTGATAAGATTCTCCGGTTTGATAAGATTCTCCGGTTTGATAAGATTCTCCGGTTTGATAAGATTCTCCGGTTTGATAAGATTCTCCGGTTTGATAAGATTCTCCGGTTTGATAAGATTCTCCGGTTTGATAAGATTCTCCGGTTTTGGGATAAGATTCTCCGGTTTGATAAGATTCTCCGGTTTGATAAGATTCTCCGGTTTGATAAGATTCTCTGGTTTGATAAGATTCTCCGGTTTGATAAGATTCTCCGGTTTGATAAGATTCTCCGGTTTGATAAGATTGATAAGATTCTCCGGTTTGATAAGATTGATAAGATTCTCCGGTTTGATAAGATTGATAAGATTCTCCGGTTTGATAAGATTGATAAGATTCTCCGGTTTGATAAGATTCTCCGGTTTGATAAGATTCTCCGGTTTGATAAGATTCTCCGGTTTGATAAGATTCTCCGGTTTGATAAGATTCTCCGGTTTGATAAGATTTCTCCGGTTTGATAAGATTCTCCGGTTTGATAAGATTCTCCGGTTTGATAAGATTCTCCGGTTTGATAAGATTCTCCGGTTTGATAAGATTCTCCGGTTTGATAAGATTCTCCGGTTTGATAAGATTCTCCGGTTTGATAAGATTCTCCGGTTTGATAAGATTCTCCGGTTTGATAAGATTCTCCGGTTTGATAAGATTCTCCGGTTTGATAAGATTCTCCGGTTTGATAAGATTCTCCGGTTTGATAAGATTCTCCGGTTTGATAAGATTCTCCGGTTTGATAAGATTCTCCGGTTTGATAAGATTCTCCGGTTTGATAAGATTCTCCGGTTCGATAAGATTCTCCGGTTTGATAAGATTGATAAGATTCTCTGGTTTGATAAGATGATAAGATTCTCCGGTTTGATAGATTGATAAGATTCTCCGGTTTGATAAGATTCTCCGGTTTGATAAGATTCTCCGGTTTGATAAGATTCTCCGGTTTGATAAGATTCTCCGGTTTGATAAGATTCTCCGGTTTGATAAGATTCTCTGGTTTGATAAGATTCTCCGGTTTGATAAGATTCTCCGGTTTGATAAGATTCTCCGGTTTGATAAGATTCTCCGGTTTGATAAGATTAATAAGATTCTCCGGTTTGATAAGATTGATAAGATTCTCCGGTTTGATAAGATTGATAAGATTCTCCGGTTTGATAAGATTCTCCGGTTGATAAGATTCTCCGGTTTGATAAGATTCTCCGGTTTGATAAGATTCTCCGGTTGATAAGATTCTCCGGTTTGATAAGATTCTCCGGTTTGATAAGATTCTCCGGTTTGATAAGATTCTCCGGTTTGATAAGATTCTCCGGTTTGATAAGATTCTCCGGTTTGATAAGATTCTCCGGTTGATAAGATTCTCCGGTTTGATAAGATTCTCCGGTTTGATAAGATTCTCCGGTTTGATAAGATTCTCCGGTTTGATAAGATTCTCCGGTTTGATAAGATTCTCCGGTTTGATAAGATTCTCCGGTTTGATAAGATTCTCCGGTTTGATAAGATTGATAAGATTCTCCGGTTTGATAAGATTGATAAGATTCTCCGGTTTGATAAGATTGATAAGATTCTCCGGTTTGATAAGATTCTCCCGGTTTGATAAGATTCTCCGGTTTGATAAGATTCTCCGGTTTGATAAGATTCTCCGGTTTGATAAGATTCTCCGGTTTGATAAGATTCTCCGGTTTGATAAGATTCTCCGGTTTGATAAGATTCTCCGGTTTGATAAGATTCTCCGGTTTGATAAGATTCTCCGGTTTGATAAGATTCTCCGGTTTGATAAGATTCTCCGGTTTGATAAGATTCTCCGGTTTGATAAGATTCTCCGGTTTGATAAGATTCTCCGGTTTGATAAGATTCTCCGGTTTGATAAGATTCTCCGGTTTGATAAGATTCTCCGGTTCGATAAGATTCTCCGGTTCGATAAGATTCTCCGGTTCGATAAGATTCTCCGGTTCGATAAGATTCTCCGGTTCGATAAGATTCTCCGGTTGGATAAGATTCTCCGGTTGGATAAGATTCTCCGGGTGGATAAGATTCTCCGGTTGGATAAGATTCTCCGGTTGGATAAGATTCTCCGGTTCGATAAGATTCTCCGGTTTGATAAGATTCTCCGGTTTGATAAGATTCTCCGGTTTGATAAGATTCTCCGGTTTGATAAGATTCTCCGGTTTGATAAGATTCTCCGGTTTGATAAGATTCTCCGGTTTGATAAGATTTTTCGGTTTGATCAGATTCTCAGGTTTGATCAGATTCTCAGGTTTGATCAGATTCTCCGGTTTGATCAGATCTCCGGTTTGATCAGATTCTCCGTTTGATCAGATTCTCCGGTTTGATCAGATTCTCCGGTTTGATCAGATTCTCCGGTTTGATCAGATTCTCCGGTTTGATCAGATTCTCCGGTTTGATCAGATTCTCCGGTTTGATCAGATTCTCCGGTTTGATCAGATTCTCCGTTTGATCAGATTCTCCGTTTGATCAGATTCTCCGGTTTGATCAGATTCTCCGGTTTGATCAGATTCTCCGGTTTGATCAGATTCTCCGGTTTGATCAGATTCTCCGGTTTGATCAGATTCTCCGGTTTGATCAGATTCTCCGGTTTGATCAGATTCTCCGGTTTGATCAGATTCTCCGGTTTGATCAGATTCTCCGGTTTGATCAGATTCTCCGGTTTGATCAGATTCTCCGGTTTGATCAGATTCTCCGGTTTGATCAGATTCTCCGGTTTGATCAGATTCTCCGGTTTGATCAGATTCTCCGGTTTGATCAGATTCTCCGGTTTGATCAGATTCTCCGGTTTGATCAGATTCTCCGGTTTGATCAGATTCTCCGGTTTGATCAGATTCTCCGGTTTGATCAGATTCTCCGGTTTGATCAGATTCTCCGGTTTGATCAGATTCTCCGGTTTGATCAGATTCTCCGGTTTGATCAGATTCTCCGGTTTGATCAGATTCTCCGGTTTGATCAGATTCTCCGGTTTGATCAGATTCTCCGGTTTGATCAGATTCTCCGGTTTGATCAGATTCTCCGGTTTGATCAGATTCTCCGGTTTGATCAGATTCTCCGGTTTGATCAGATTCTCCGGTTTGATCAGATTCTCCGGTTTGATCAGATTCTCCGGTTTGATCAGATTCTCCGGTTTGATCAGATTCTCCGGTTTGATCAGATTCTCCGGTTTGATCAGATTCTCCGGTTTGATCAGATTCTCCGGTTTGATCAGATTATCCGGTTTGATCAGGATTATCCGGTTTGATCAGATTATCCGGTTTGATCAGATTCTCCGGTTTGATCAGATTCTCCGGTTTGATCAGATTCTCCGGTTTGATCAGATTCTCCGGTTTGATCAGATTCTCCGGTTTGATCAGATTCTCCGGTTGATCAGATTCTCCGGTTTGATCAGATTCTCCGGTTTGATCAGATTCTCCGGTTTGATCAGATTCTCCGGTTTGATCAGATTCTCCGGTTTGATCAGATTCTCCGGTTTGATCAGATTCTCCGGTTTGATCAGATTCTCCGGTTTGATCAGATTCTCCGGTTTGATCAGATTCTCCGGTTTGATCAGATTATCCGGTTTGATCAGATTATCCGGTTTGATCAAATTATCCGGTTTGATCAAATTATCCGGTTTGATCAAATTATCCGGTTTGATCAAATTATCCGGTTTGATCAAATTATCCGGTTTGATCAAATTATCCGGTTTGATCAAATTATCCGGTTTGATCAAATTATCCGGTTTGATCAAATTATCCCGGTTTGATCAAATTAGTTGGGGTATGTTAGACCTTTATCATCAGATATGCTAACGATAAACTTAGAGTTTGATGATTGAACACTTGAGAGTACATATGTTGTACCCATAATATATCACTTCACACTCACTTTATTACTGCCTTAACTCATTCATCTACCGCTATCTACCCAACGACCTTACATTTCAGCCCTAATTTTTTATTGAACTGAGTTCCACGAGACCTGTTTTAGCTGGTATGAGAGCAAAAAATCTTAGATTTTTATATCTGCTCAAAGACATCTATTATTATCTGCAAGGACAAATTTTGTAATCACATACAAACGTCCGACTCAATTACATCCAATAAACGTCCTTCACCACCGTCGCCTGCTCGTCCTATAACAGGTCTTTCACGACCTGTTTCTTTACCCTCCGTTCCCGTAAATCGATATATCAAAGGCCTCGATCGGAAGGCAGGAGTGCTAGATTCAAGCATTCGACGCCTGCAGGAAGAACACTGATTTCACCCGCAAACACCCCTTGTTGTACCCATGAACATGTATCCGACTTGCTTTCTTTTCGGTCGTCCATTTTTACCCCACCGCCGCCTTGCCAGCCCGTCCACAACCGCCCGTTCTCTTCTCCTCCGCCCCCTCCCACATGCACCGTCCCGTCCGCCCGCCGACGCCGCATTTCTCCTTGTCGCCCGCGCTCCATGCCGGAAGAATTTTTCACGTCTCCGCAGAACAAGATTCTAACCACGTTTTCGGCAATCTTCAACTTTTTTTCCCCGCCCGCCTTCCGGGTCGCCCGCCGCGCAGACCGAGCTGTGCAGCTTCGCGCGCGGCCCTCGGTCCGAAGACAGGGAAAGGCCCCCCTCCGCCAACCCTCACCCGCCCGGCTCCCGCCCCCGCCCAACCCCCCCACTGCCCCCGCCCGGGCCCCGGCACCCCACTCCCCGCCCCCAGCTCCCCGCCCCCAGCCGTCCGCTCTCACCCGCCCACTCCCAGCCGCCCGCTCCCGCCTCCGCTCCCCGCCTTCAGCTCCCCGCCTTCAGCTCCCCGCCTCCAGCTCCCCGCCTCCAGCTCCCCGCCTCCAGCTCCCCGCCTCCAGCTCCCCGCCTCCAGCTCCCCGCCTCCAGCTCCCCGCCCTCCAGCTCCCCGCCTCCAGCTCCCCGCCCCAGCTCCCCGCCCCCAGCTCCCCGCCCCCAACTCCCCGCCCCCAACTCCCCGCCCCCAACTCCCCGCCCCAACTCCCCGCCCCCAACTCCCCGCCCACAGCCGCCCGCTCCCAGCCGCCCGCTCCCAGCCGCCCGCTCCCAACCGCCCGCTCCCAGCCGCCCGCTCCCAGCCGCCCGCTCCCAGCCGCCCGCTCCCAGCCGCCCGCTCCCGCCGCCGCCGCTCCCAGCCGCCCGCTCCCAGCCGCCCGCTTCCAACCCCCCGTTCCCAACCCCTCGCCACCGCCCCCGGCGCCAACCCCCCGGTCTCCGCCCTCGCCCTCCGCCCCCTCTCTCCCCTCACCACCCACCACTCTCCGCCCCCCCGGCCACCGCCCTCCCGCCCAACCCGCCCCGCCTCCTGAATCCCCGCCCTCCGCGGACCCCGAATCTCACCCCCCGCCCCCGCAAGGCCTCCTTGGAGTTTCATGAGGAACTATAGAGAACTTTCCGGTGGGCTTCGGAACGGGTTTAACCCCGTGAAGTTGGGGCGGCGCTTCCTATACACCGGCGTCGCGCGGACCACACCTTTCGGAGCAGGGGCGAAGGGGCGGGGTCACCCGCGCGGAGGGAGAGGCGGGGGACGTGAAAAATTACGTCCGGTAGGAGACTGGTTGTGCATGGTGATGCGGCGGAATCGTTTGGGTCGTCGGGAAACCGCCCACGCGTCGCTGAAGGACAGAACGCATTGTGTAATATTCTTCCGAACTATAGAGAGAAGATTTTTTCCCCATTTTTTGTCGTCGGGAATACTACTTGTAGTATGGAAGAGTACAACACTTTAAAAAAATAATGCAATTCTAATACCTGTTTTTAATATAACTTCCACCTTGACCACCTGGACAGCGGTTGAAAATCTTCAACACAATGTCCCTAACACCTTCATGAAGAATGTCTTGTGCAATAACTGAGTGGCAACATTCAATATCTCCTGTTAACCCTTATGCTTACATTCAACCCCACACGTGCCGAGAGATCAGAGCCGGCTGCGGAGGTGTTCCAAGTGGACATACCTGGAGGGAAATACCGTGAAAGCCGGCGTGCAGTTCGGTGGCAGATCTCATATTTCGTAGGAGGAGGGACCTCCCGTGATACAACACGCACTGAAGTTATAGGGTTGATGATTGCTGTAGTTGGTGAGCGCGGAATCAATTCTCATTCACGCACTCACTCTATTAACTCAGCCTCGTCTTGTCTATTGTTACATCCTTAACATAATTTATCGAGTACATTTTTATTTGAAACTCTTAATATAGATTTGTAAAATTCATCAAACACTTGTTGAGGCATAAAATCATTGTTTTTTTTTCAGATAATGCGAAAGAAGTATAAACATTAATACATAATAAAGGTTATTTGCGGTTATACGTGTAAAGTGTTATAATAATTTTTTATACAAAATCTGGATAAATAATCAATGAGACTGTTTTCTGGTATTTGTGTCATCCATTGGATGCGTTGTGGTCCAAATGTTTTAGACATGTTTCATAACTTCACTTGTTAGTTTTCTTTCTTGAAACTTCTGCTTTTTGGATCTGTTCTCAATGCAAATGTTGCGGTAGTTTAGATATCCCGGCAATCTGATTAATATTGATTTCAGTGTAGACCCCAGTGCCAATACGACCACACTTCCGTCTTGCACTTTTTATTCTGGCTATTCCCGCAAGCATCAGTTAAGTTTTACAACCCCGGAAAGTGGATCTTGCCTACTTGGATTGTGCAACGGGAAGTGGAGGTTATCGGCAGGACTCCGTGGTCGATGCACCGGCAGGCACCGCAGCAGAAGTTTTGACGGGGTCTAACTAGGAGAGCACGTGTGAGATTTGTGACCTCCCGCGCAATAAATTCAATTTCTAAAAAGTGACAGACCGCCTGCAATCATGACGAGTAATGGAATTTGCCGGTAAAATATTAGAGGAAGAGTGCTGAGTATACAATATTCGGAAACAAACCTGCACGTGGAACGCAGTACGGAATTGAAATTCTCCCTTGTGACTCCTTCCGAGGTGAGGTTTGACTAGTTTTGCATGTATTCTCCACGATTGTTTAAAATTGTTATTTATTTATAGCTAAAATGATGGGAAGGGATTGTGGAACTTAAGAACACGTGCGCAGATCATCTTCTTCCAATTCGTCACCTACAGTTTTTACAGTTTTTTGACTAAGTAAATCTAAATCTAGATGGCAGGCGCTTCGCGAAGGCAATCGCATTGCGAGGGCTGCGTCGGCCGCGGGCGCACGTTGACTGCAAAGGGCGGGCTGGCTTTCCGTCAGCTGGCCTTTCCCCGGCCCTTGGGCAGCTTATCCGGGCCCTTCGACCCTGCGGAGGGCAGACGCTCCGTCCGCAAAATCCACGCCCGTCCCCGCTCCGCCCAGCGCCGCAGATGCGGCCGGCTTTTTCGCCTGGCGTCGCCCGTGCGCGTTTGTTATCGGCGGTCGCTCTGTAATTGCGGCGCGCCGCCAGGGCTCCGGGGTTCGTTATGAATCGGGAGGGCCGTGCGATTTATCGAAGTCCGGACCGCAAGAAGGTTTCCGCAGTTGATGAATGGGATCTGACAGTGGGGGACGTCCGAGCCGCCGCGACTCGCGAGCCGCCTGCAAAGGGGATTTCGAGATCTGCGCCCTACACGCGCCCTTGCGTTTAATCTGTATTACTAGGGAACGGATTCACACGTGAATACGTATTTTTACAGGTATAAGATACCTCCACTCAATTGTTGTTGGTTTGGAAGGTATACTGATTAAATTAAAATAGTTTTTATTTTATGTATGTTTACGTATTTTAATAAATTACGTATAATTACTTAGTTTATTGCGTAGTTTTATTGTAAATTTCAATATTGTTGTATTATCTGTAATAATAGTTTAAATATGTGCCATGAAGCGTTATTTCATTACATTTTAATACATTTATCTCTAACGGTACAAATCAGAAAGGTACGAGTTTATAATGATCGTATGTTCCTAGAATCACTTTTTGTGAAATAAAGCAATGTAATACTGTGCTTCAGACCTCCGTACCTTCCCCGTTAATTGGCAAACTAAGCCCCCTCTTCTCGGAAAGTGGTGTACTCGGAAGTAAGGACGAGGGGATGTTTGCGAAGCACAAGTAATTGCTACAACGTGCTTGCTCGTGTTTCATAGAACGCCTGCCTAACTCAATCAAAATACCTCGAACATTTCACACAGACCATTGACTTACCGCGCGATCTGTAACCCTCTGAGGATATCTAGTACATCCCTCGTCCTCGCTAGAAAATCTCCGGTTCTGGGGCTGGTCAAGAGCAATCAGCATGTTTTAACCTAATGAACCGAAACGCTTGTGTTTTTAACCCACCATACTTCCAATAAAGTTGTAGATTCCAAATGTGTTTAAACTCCTGGACTCCGATATCTCAAGCAAGGATCGATTCGAGGAAAACGAAATAAATAGGTTGGCAACGGTACTAAAAGTATTCAGTTTAAATATAAGATTAAAAAATTCATTATTTATTTTTCTTTTCATGAGGTTCTACTAATTTCTGGTAACGAGAGCATTCTTTTATTCAAAGGTCTGCTATGTGAGCTCTTTTCCAACCTTTTCTTTTTAGAGGAATATTTTTAGGGATATAGCAGAGTAATGATCAAGAGAGTAATGAACAATTAATGCAGGCTGTTCAACGATCGCAATTATTTTTGGTATGTAAAACACGTAAAAGCAACATCAATCCTTTTGCGGATCCTATGGCCTTCATTTTCTAGGTTTCACCCGAATGTTACAGATCTTTTTTATTTAAATGATTCAGTCGATATTCTATGGGCCATCGACATCTGCTCTTATATTGGAATTTGGATATTGCTTTCGTGGAGTTTACGCACACATAAAAGGGAGTGACTTTGTCATGTTTAGACCTTTTGTAGAATTACGCCGGGGTGAAGATTGTGAAAAACTACTGAAAATGAAAACTTATTGTTTGGCAGGCTTTTGTATGTGTGAACAGTTTTCTTTGATAAATCATAAGGTTTTCTAAGCGCGTCATTGTATGTTTACGATATGGTGTTACTTTTATATTGTAGTATAAAGTATATATCCCGTTTAAGGACAAAATAACTAAATACATGAAAAAGAATACATAAAACAATTCACTATAATAAATAACTATATGAAACACATTTATAAATATTAAGGATTTGACGGTTTATTTTAGTGTGTATATATAAACATATTAGAATAAATAAATAGAATTTTAATCTATTTAATAGAAAAATTGTAATCGTTATTAAGAAATGAAATGTTGAAATTAGAAGAAAAAGACGACGTTTGTCGAGCAGTTGTGGATGTCAAAAAGGTTAGAAAATATTAGCAGATGCTTTGTGCATTTCGCTCGGTTTGGTTACTCAAATTCAGGGTTCGGAGGAATGCACACATTCATTTCTCTCTTCTCCCTCTTAATTAGAGTGACTAGGGAAACCTCTATTGTACATCGCTCCAATGCCCATATTGCGAATTGAAGGCCACATTGACGGTATGTATCTCGTTACAACAATGTGGAAGTGCCCAGTTAAATTAAAGCACTTTTCTGTATTGTTCCACGAGAATAACGATTTTGAAGGAGAATATTAACCCGAGTCCTGGTCGATAATATTTCAGACGAAAGTCAAATGAGTCTCTAAAAGGGAAAATAAAATATTTTATGTTGAATTTGTTCTTTTACAAAATCCTATAAATAATTGAGCTGTATTAAAAAGTATCGAAAGTTATGAAGAAAAATTAAAAGGTATTGAAATAGAAAAAAGTGAAGAATCGAGGAAAATATGAACAAAACAATCAGTGGTCATCTTTTATTCGAAAAATAACATATTTTCCCTTCTCTCGAAATGAAAGCACTTACTGGCTAACGCTCAATCTTTGGCAAACGTCTACAGAATGTGAAGAGACCTATATTTGATATACTAACATTGCTTGAATATTTGCTTGAATTTTTCTTACACATATTTTATAACCGATTTCTGTGAATCTATTTATAATTTCGAAATAGCGACTGGTAATAATGAGATCTTTATATGACATATTTTGGTGTGAGTTCCCTTTACAAATTCGAACAATTTTTAGAATATCTCGCTCGAATTTAGACGCTGTCTGCAGGAGAATTTTAGCGGCCGACTGCTCTGATTGGTAGATTTCAGTGGTTTCTCTCATCAACACCAGGCGAATGATGGACAACACCCTAACAAATGAGATGCGGACTGCGCGATCTTTCCTTCCTCTTCCTTGTCCTAACCTCACCCCTTACTTACACACTTACATGCATTACACTACCACATATTCCGGAAGACCGATAGAGATTGTCCCGGTCGTGGCATTGCCTCGATAATATGAGATATCTGGTTGGAGAAAATCCCGCTAGCTGACAGTAGGTTGGCGCTACATCTCAGCGGGTAAGTCTACTGCCACCTCACGAGTAAAAAGCATTCACTGCACTAAGGAAACTATTGACCTAAGCAGTTGACGCGCTTGGAATCATCTACAAATCAAACCCTACCAGTATCTCCTTCCAGCGGGTCACCACCCAGTCGGGACTGTTTCTAAGCTCCCGAGTGGTCTCCACACATCTGTGGTGATGTAGGTCATGTAAGTATAAGTGCAAGTAATATCATATGCGGTTCGTCGCCTGTTTGTTAACGCATTGCTCTGGCATTCGCCTGGTGTTGATCGAAGAAACTGCAGATGACTACCGATCAGTGCAGCCAACCTCCTCCAGGCCTATACTAAATTCGACCTAAGTAGTTAGGATCGAAAATCCTGCCACTTTTAGGACTCGAACCCTAGGACTTTAAGTTCGGAGGTACTACCATAATATCAATTGATGCCCTGAGCCACCTAAGTAGGTAAGAAACTACTTATCAAAATGCGTCCTCCGAACGTCTAAAAAAGCATTTCAAATTTATTTTTCGTTTTAAGACATCTTTCATGTATGATACTATGCAATAGGTATTGCGTGTAAGCTGCCGGGTAGGTCATGGAAAATGCGTCTGCGGAGGAGAGAGGATGGATCAATGTGGAAGTTGTGAGCGATTGAGAGAAGCAATGAGGGGTGGAGATATGCGGATGTGGTGTTGTGGGGGTGGCCAAGTGCGAAGCTGGAAGGGAGGGGGTGGGATGGGCTGTGGCGAGGATGGTTCACATATAAACAAAACTACTTCTGTTTTATACTCTATATATAATTCTTTTGTTTTCGTAGTCAATAGATTATTGTAAATATTCCGTTAGTAAATTGAACGCGAATACCGTTGACGTGTGTATCTAATATTCACCAATCAAGACTGCGCATGACGTCGCAGACGCGATACGTCAATCATTGGAGTTGCTGTCTTTTGCACTTGAGGCACGAACGCAATGTGATTAATTTTGGGGCATTCTGAAATTTTTTATAGTTAATTTAACTCGTGAAACCCTTCTTAACTGTCTCTTGTGCATTGAAAATATCCAGATAAATAAAAGTAGCTCTTTGCTACGCGTCTCTTTAATTTATCGTAAATTTCGAATGCAGGAATAGTACTTCCTATGACTACTCCACTCGTGAAATTAAAACCAATAATGTGTGACTAAACATACAAAATGCTCTAATCACGACGGTGTACCTCAAAAAGTTTATCGCTTTTGCTATCCCATTTTTCTTACCGCTTCATCCTACTCGCCAATCATAAACGGCAACTCGTCTACTTTAGGCGGCGATCGCAATGTTGATGTCCAATAAACAGCGCATGTACTATACCATAACTTCTTATTTTAACATTCGCTTTCAGTATTTTTTCAATAATTGGCACATTTTGGAACTCTGTTAGACATACTTTCATATGTAAAATAGTGCTATTAAATACCACTTGTGCTTTGTAAATTCTCAGATAAATCCCCTCCTCTCTTCACAAGTCGGGGATTTATCGATTATTTCCAAAGCACTAGAGGTATTACCTATGATAAATGCTCGTGCACCGGTAGGTTTTTCCGCCAGTGGCATGCAAGCGGCGCGTGGCGGGTGTTGTGGCGTGCAGTTGCGGCCACTGCCCGTGCGGCTGTCCACACGCCGCCCCTCGCCAGCGCTGCCTGGCGGCTAGGGGCGGCGCTGTCGCGGTTAGTTCGCGGCGCGGCGACGGCCTTGTTTTGCTGCTCCTCGCCTCAACCCCCGCAGCCTCCGGTCTTGTGACCACCCTCGCCTGTTACAGTACATTACCTTAATGATAAAGGATGTAACAATGCAGTTAGTATCTTTCCTAAACTATAGGCAGTGGATACACAATATAATGTCTCAATGTAAACATGCGTTTATGTGTATGTATAGTTAGATTATTGATGTTTTATATATTTTAGTAAAAATGGAACTTTAGGAACTCATTACTTAATTGGGTATCTCATAACCTGCTGTGATGTTATATTTGTAACCATATAAATGAAATAAATGCTAATAGTTAGAAAACGTAGAGTAGCGCGTAGTAAAAATACATTAAGTACATAAAGTACGATAATCTAAGAATACGTTAAAATTTTTAAAAAAAAGAAAGTGACGCAAAATCTTACATTCAAGTTTCCAAATATCATCAAAATTGAAATACGCTATAGTCGTGTTCCTAAGTTTAGTGCTAATTTACATCTACAGTAACTTAATAATTAGGAAATATTAGGCTTCATTTTTATCTCCGTTCATTATTACAATAAACACAATCAAAAACTTGACTTGTAGAAACACGATGACTGAACATTCTTTCAATGAAGGGATGTGACACGTCCCAAGGTCCCATTGCAGGTTGCTGGAACTGGGAAAGCCCGCCTGTGGCATTCCGTGAGAGCCAGCTCGTGGCAGCTCGTCGCCCCGATCGACGCCCCCTAATTGAACGGCGACGCGACGCGATCTATTTGCACCCGCGCGCTACCACTAATCCGCGTCGCCCTCCCACGCGCCTGTCACGTCTTGGATGCCACGGGGACGGCCGCGCACACGCCACGTCGCCCGGCGTCTACGTACTGCTCTCCCCCGCCACGCCTCGCCTCGCCTCGCCCGGCCCCGTCCACACCACCCCGCCAGGCCCCGCCACTACCCGCTTCGCCTCGCCCCGCCCCGACCGCCCGGCTCTACCTCTCCCCGACCGCTCGGCCACGTCCCACCCCGTGCTGCCCAGCACTCCCGCCCTGCCGACCGATCGACTAACAGAAAGACCAACAGACAGACCGAGAGATCGACTAATAAACACACTGACAGGTCGAACGACGGACTGAACGACAGACAAAGCGACCATGAGACAATGCGACTAAGAGACAAAGCGACCAAGAGACAAAGCGACCGACAGACAAAGCGACCGACAGACAAAACGACCGACAGACAAAGCGACCGACAGACAAAGCGACCGACAGACAAAGCGACCGACAGACAAAGCGACCGACAGACAAAGCGACCGACAGACAAAGCGACCGACAGACAAAGCGACCGACAGACAAAGCGACCGACAGACAAAGCGACCGACAGACAAAGCGACCGACAGACAAAGCGACCGACAGACAAAGCGACCGACAGACAAAGCGACCGACAGACAAAGCGACCGACAGACAAAGCGACCGACAGACAAAGCGACCGACAGACACAGCGACCGACAGACACAGCGACCGACAGACACAGCGACCGACAGACACAGCGACCGACAGACACAGCGACCGACAGACACAGCGACCGACAGACAAAGCGACCGACAGACAAAGCGACCGACAGACAAAGCGACCGACAGACAAAGCGACCGACAGACACAGCGACCGACAGACACAGCGACCGACAGACACAGCGACCGACAGACACAGCGACCGACAGACACAGCGACCGACAGACAAAGCGACCGACAGACAAAGCGACCGACAGACAAAGCGACCGACAGACAAAGCGACCGACAGACAAGCGACCGACAGACAAAGCGACCGACAGACAAAGCGACCGACAGACAAAGCGACCGACAGACAAAGCGACCGACAGACAAAGCGACCGACAGACAAAGCGACCGACAGACAAAGCGACCGACAGACAAAGCGACCGACAGACAAAGCGACCGACAGACAAAGCGACCGACAGACAAAGCGACCGACAGACAAAGCGACCGACAGACAAAGCGACCGACAGACAAAGCGACCGACAGACACAGCGACCGGCAGACACAGCGACCGACAGACACAGCGACCGACAGACACAGCGACCGACAGACACAGCGACCGACAGACACAGCGACCGACAGACACAGCGACCGACAGACACAGCGACCGACAGACAAAGCGACCGACAGACAAAGCGACCGACAGACAAAGCGACCGACAGACACAGCGACCGACAGACACAGCGACCGACAGACACAGCGACCGACAGACACAGCGACCGACAGACAAAGCGACCGACAGACAAAGCGACCGACAGACAAAGCGACCGACAGACAAAGCGACCGACAGACAAGCGACCGACAGACAAAGCGACCGACAGACAAAGCGACCGACAGACAAAGCGACCGACAGACAAAGCGACCGACAGACAAAGCGACCGACAGACAAAGCGACCGACAGACAAAGCGACCGACAGACAAAGCGACCGACAGACAAAGCGACCGACAGACAAAGCGACCGACAGACAAAGCGACCGACAGACAAAGCGACCGACAGACAAAGCGACCGACAGACAAAGCGACCGACAGACAAAGCGACCGACAGACAAAGCGACCGACAGACAAAGCGACCGACAGACAAAGCGACCGACAGACAGACAAAGCGACCGACAGACAGACAAAGCGACCGACAGACAGACAAAGCGACCGACAGACAGACAAAGCGACCGACAGACAGACAAAGCGACCGACAGACAGACAAAGCGACCGACAGACAGACAAAGCGACCGACAGACAGACAAAGCGACCGACAGACAGACAAAGCGACCGACAGACAGACAAAGCGACCGACAGACAGACAAAGCGACCGACAGACAGACAAAGCGACCGACAGACAGACAAAGCGACCGACAGACAGACAAAGCGACCGACAGACAGACAAAGCGACCGACAGACAGACAAAGCGACCGACAGACAGACAAAGCGACCGACAGACAGACAAAGCGACCGACAGACAGACAAAGCGACCGACAGACAGACAAAGCGACCGACAGACAGACAAAGCGACTGCTCTCCTCATAGCTCATCTGCTCCCTCTCACCTCTCAGTCTCCCGCCTCCCCTCACTCCTCACCCCCGCTTCCCCTTCATCCAACTGCCCACCCCCGATCGACAACCCAATTGCTCACCTTCCTAGCCCTCCCTCCTGTTTGCTTAAACGTTCGCCCAACCGTTCACCCAACCGCCGGCCCAACTGCCCGTCCAACTTACCGTCTCTTACTCTCTCTCTCTCTCTCTCTCTCTCTCTCTCTCTCTCTCTCTCTCTCTCTCCATCGGTTTCTAACCGCATTCTATTCATATTCGAACCTTTCTCATTACTCTCTCCTGAGCTAGTATTTACTCTCTTAAAAACTTCTGGCCATCATTAATCTTGCTTTGCTTGCCTTCCGAAGTTCGCTCTTTCATCGATGTTTTCCTCTCCCTACTTCTTCCCAACCCATTCGCAGTATCATGACGGCTTGTTGCAACCTAAGCTCTCTCAACGACTTGTAGCCTACGTGGCGTCCCTCGGGCCGCACCTGCAGCCCTGGCTGTCCTCGGCGCGGTCTCCCTTCGGGTCTCTCGTCCTCGCCGTTCCCCTCGCTCGTGCGACCTCTCTCGGCCTTCCTCGCCCTTCACCGCCCTCCCCCCTCCCCCTCGCTTCCGCGGGCTCTTCACCAGCCCTCTCGCGTGGCATAACTCGCTCCCACTTCGTTAATTGCGAACTATCGATCAGGGCGTATCGAGAGCTGGGTCTGATCTCGAAATGCGCGCTCGAGCAGGGAGCGGCTCCACTAATTGCGACCTAATCGATCATGACTGCCGATAAAGCGCCCGCCATCGCCGACTCTACTCACCCCACCTTCCCCTCCGCCGGCCCCGGGAGCGCTGGACCACTTCCGCTGCGACCCGGAATGCCACGCCCCCTCCGGGCTCCGCGTTGATTGGGGTGAGGGCATCTCGCTGCATGTGTGTTTCCCCCTGCGTCCTACGAAAGTTACCAACCTACGGAAGTCATTTTACGTCATACTATGCCGCATTTCGGTTGTTTGTATGTCTGGAAGTAGGTCATTAGGACACAGTGTACCGTAATTAAATCTCACACCAACTAATGCACTTGGAATTTGATACCAATTCTTTTGATTGCGAAGTCCCTCCCCCACTCTTGAAAATTTCGAAAGGAGTCATTTAACCCTACGTATTAAGATATTTTAATTCTGTAATTATTATCAATTCCTGATTTTTCTCTGCTTTCTGAGCTGATACTTTGCAAAAATGATATAAAACATTTGAAAAATAAATTTTCCAAATCATCTTGCAACCTATGAATTGTGCAATGAAATATAATTGTAATTATTTATTGAACCAATAAATTTATAATTTTATTCTCTTTCTAATAGGTTTTAATTTTTAATAAAATAATATTCAAAAAAATTAAAGGAAAAAGGGGACCAGGAGGGTTTATAAAATCTTTTCCCTCACCCCATCTTTTTTCAGACGTGAATGTTAAATGTGCTTGCTCTTAGTGAGCAATATCGTGACCGCTGTATGATTTGGCTCTGTCTAACTTCGAGCAAATTTTACAGAAGAACTTTTGGATAGTTTAGAGGTTTGAAGAAGATACCTAAAAATACACATTGAAATACATTTCATTTTTAGAATATTTTGTACAAATCTTGCTTGAAAACTGCTTTAATATGTTGATGACTTGGCATATTCCAACATATGAACATTTCTAAGAAATGAAAATATAATTTTCACCAAACATATCAGATTTTCATTTGTTAAGTTTCATGGCCATTTGAATTATCATTTGGAGGTCTTTATAAGCCTCTTTATGGTGTGAAATTGGTAAACATATTTTTAAATTCTATCGTTGTCCGTGCAGGTGACAACTCAGAAAATAAGATAATGAAGCAATCAATAATAACACTTATTTTACTGCTGTATGAATTTGGGTGATTGTATTTGAACAATAGGCATGGATATAACTAAGAAGCTCGTTTAGTAATTGCTAAGTAATAATAAGTCCTCAAAGATTTTATTCTGCTCTTTAAATATTAAAAGATCCATAATCGAAACACGTTCAGTCTTGCAAAATTCAAAATCGTTTCTACGTGTAGATAATTTGTTTGTAGATTTTAGTAAGCTTGTTGATTTCGAAAGAATTTGTATCTTTCCAATCGTGTGCTTATTATATTATTTTTCGACAGAGAACATCCTTTAGATCAACACTTCCATTATTTATTTAATGCTGTAAAAGTATTTCAGCACTTGCCTCCTAAGGAGTAGTTTATAATACAGCTAAGCACTTTGCTGCTTTGCAATTCCAACAAACCTGTAGCATCTACGCTCTGATTGGTTGCATCTCTTAGCGAAAACTACGCTCCACTTGCAGGCACGGTGCTTTACAGCCCGCTTTTGGCGAGTGCACTGCGTCGTTTGACGTCGCCGGGCTGCTCTACGCGGAGGCGCGAAAGTTGCCACGCCCCTCTGAGGACACTTTTATCCACCTCACCCACCCCTGCCTTTCCACCCACGGCACCCTGCCTCCCCGTCCCTGGTGAACCCCTGCCTCCCCTCGCTTTGCCTTGATGCACTCCGCCCCGCGTCTCCACCCCTTCCGTGGCGTTCGCTGTGCCTGTCTTGGCTCCACCCCTCGCCGCCCCGCGATCGGGACTTGCGTTCCTCCCCGCCCAGTCCATCTCCACTCCACTCCACCCCGCCCCGCCCCGCCCCGCCCCGCCCCGCCCCGCCCCGCCCATCCCTTCTCCACTCCTCTCTCCACCCCCGCCATGTACGGCCCCGCTCCGAAATTCTTCGCTCCTCTCTACCCTGTACCTCCTGTCCACTCACCCCACATCTCTCTTCCCCGTTCCTCCCCTCCCACTCTGCTCCGCCCCTGCCCGCCCCACGCCTCTCCGCTTTGCTCCTCCCCGCTCTGCCTCTCGTCTCCCTCCTCCGCCACGCCCCGCATCTCCCTGCCCCGTTCATCCCCGCCCCGCCCTACACCTTTCCGCTGCGCCCTTCCCCGCACTGCTTCTCGTTTCCCTCCTCCACCACGCCCCACCTCTCTGCCCCGTTCATCTCCGCCTCGCTTCGAATCCCTCTCGCTCTACTACGCCCTGCCCCACACCTCTCCGCTTCGCTCCTCTCCGCTGTGCCTCTCGTCTTCCTTCTCCGCCACGCCCCCATCTCTCTCCCCGTACTTCCCTGCCCCTCGCCGTTCCCCTCCCACCCCCTCCGCCCCGCGCCACACCTCTCCGCTGCGCCCCTCCCCGCACTGCTTCGCAACTCCCTCCTCCGCCACGCCCCGCATCTCCCTGCCCGATTCCTCCCCGCCTCTTTCTAATCCCCTCCCACTCTGATCCGCCCCACCCCCCACCTCCCCGTTTTTTCTCCTCCCCGCTCCGCCTCTCGTCTCCCCCTGCACCACGCTCCAGTCCGCCCTTCACCTCCCTCCCCCTCCGCTTCCTGCGTCGCGATGCCCCGCTTCGGAAGTTGGGCGCCAAGGCGGCCAGCCGCAGCCCCTCTAAATCACTGTCGTCACCCGCCCCCACAACCCGCCGCGGTCGGCGCCGCCCAACCCCTTCACACATCGCCCCCGCAGCGTTGGTCTCTCACGAAGCGCCGCTCGCCCTCTAGCGGCTTCTCACCTATTCTGCTCGCAATCCCGTCCGATTTATTTCGGGTGTTCCTGTTTCTCTGAACATTTTCTCTTATATTCCAACGCCCCTGTCGTTGCTCATTTGCTTGTTTTCGCATATTGTGCTGTATTAAAATTTGTATTCCCCGTGTGTTTTCGAGTCTTTCAATATTTCACTATTGAATTTTCTTTCATTTTGTTGGCCTGCTTAGTTGTGTTAACTGCTATTTTCTCTCAGCTTATTTCTCATCGGGTTCGTATGCGTTCCATTTTTAGAATGTTCCTGTTCTTCTGATCGTTACCTCTATTTTACCTCTTTTTCTTTGATCTCTACGTAATTCTTTTGAACTTGCTTCGTTTTATCATTTATTCTTTATTTCAGCCTCTGGTGTCTGCTTCTCTAAACATTTCGCAAATATCTTTTTCTCCATTTCTGTAATACTTTCCCCTCGAATATTTTCTTAGTTGAATCCAACCGGTGATATTAACTTCATGGACTATATTGTTAATTGTCAACAATTACCATATTATCAGTCACCAATTGTTAATCACCCCCTTATTAATCTCCGACATATTAATAATTATCAAAATAATAGTCATGTTGCTAATCTCCAGGTTATTAATCGTCGTTTTAATAATCGCCAGCCTATTAATCCCCATTTATAAATCGCCCTCTTATTAATCGCCATCCTATCAATTTTTCAACATTTCCATTCGCTATGTTTCTCCATCACTTTCTCTCGCTGCGTTCTCTTGTCTACCTGCTTCTTTTCGTGTACATGAGATTGTCAATCTTTTTTCAAGATTCGTTGTGCTCTCACACGACTGAAATGCTTATGTTCCCTCTCAATAAAATTGCTCTAATATTGTGAGTTCGACTTACTATTATCTGGCAAAATTTTTAATTCTTTATTCCTTTTTTTAATTTTTAAAAAAAATTTACTATGCCAATTATCTCAAAAACAGCGAAAAATACCACATGGACGTCAAAAAATATTTTGTAATCATGCGTCGGGTTAAAAAAATTAAGTTTTCATTTCTTACGTATTTCTTATGGATAAAATAGTATGTTAAGTAATTAGAACATATTTGGGATAATAGTTCATTTTTAAATCTTCCAAAGAAAGGAGTTTAGAACATTATACAAAACTATGATTATCCCTGATGAATCGCGTACCAAAGTTCGAGAACTGAATTGTACAATTTCATTTCCGTTCACCAATCCTTGGGGCTTACCGAAATATTAATCTTGATCACTGTTGTGATACGATTGATATACATTTTTTGTGTTCCCATTATTCTTCCTTCAAAATACTCTATCCCATGTAGTAAGTATATTCATTAGCATCAGCCTACTCAATAAGTACCTTTTGCATAACCTCTGTTGAGACTGCAAGACTCACAATGCTGGTACGATGACATTATAAGAATATGATTACCTGCACTATTCACTACTATAGAATATCCTGACGATTTTTCAGCTTTGTCCATCACGTGTCAGACTGTGTCCATCAAAACTTCGTCCTGAAATCTGCATATCATCAATTCGAACCTCTTCCTCGCAATTTATTTCACTCTCTACATTCCACGCCACCTCTTTACCTTCCACATCCCTTCCCACTCCAGACTCCACTGCGCACCTTAGTTGCTTTTTTTCAGCGGGTCTTCTTTCCCTTGCGTCATATATCATAGCCTTGTTATCCCTCACACGCTCTCCCCTTCCAGAGTGCTAACCTCGCCACGCCCTTTCCCCCACCCCCAGCCCCAAACCGCTACACTCGCCGCTCCCACCGGCCCCTGCCGCAACCATCGCCTCCCTCTCCCACGCCACCCCCATCACCCACGCCGTCCCCACCTCCCCTGCCGCACTGGCACACCAGCCTGCCCCGTCACCATACCGTCGCACTTCACGCCCCAGCCCCCGCCTCCTACCCCGCGCCCCAGCCCCCGCCCTGTTTCCGCGCCCTGTCCCGGCGCCGCCGGCGCGAGCCGTGGCTGCGGCCTACCACCTAAGCCTGCATAAACAGAGGGGTTTCCCGTTCTTGCCGCCTCATAATTTACCGCAAGCGCTCTCTTGCTCTCTTTGTGGGCACCGCGTCGTGTCGGCGCCAGCACCCCTCCTTCCCGCCCCCGCCAGCTCTCGGCGCGGTTCGGCGGGCGAGCGCTCTGACGGTGAGGCCACGCACTGACGTCGGGGTTTATTTGTTTCTTTACTTATTTCATATTCAGGAATAATACCGTACACATAGATACAATATAAATCGCAGAATCTGTGAGGTAGTTATATCCATCTAAATATAAATAAAACGGAATGTGTGTGCGTATGTGTGTCGTAGAAAGACGCAAAAACTAGTATACCGATTTCGCTGAATTTTCACATTTTTCGCTTATTAGTAATTGGAATATTTAAAGAGTGGTTGGAACTAAATAGGACATGTGCAGGCGTTGTTGATGATAATTTATTGGTTTATGAACACTCAAGCGCTCGTGAGCTGTTCGCAACTCGACGCACAGTCAAGGATTAAGCACGTCTTCACTGCATACAAGTATTCTGCTCCTGCGATTGTGAAATATCGGCTGGAATTATTACTTGAATATCGGGCAAGTAAATCACATTTCTCCACACGCACGCCCGCGTTTCAGGGAGAACGTTTTAACAACAGGATACTTGACAATCATGTGTACAACAGAACATAGAACAAACCCACACTTGCGAGAAAGTCTTTCTTCTATTAGGTAAGCGTGAGGTAAAACATAATTAACAATCACGTGACCAGTATTGAGTGATGTGAAATTCACTGCAATAGCAAGCATTGCCGGGTCCACTAGTAATACAAAAATCATACACACTGAATTAGTAAAGTACTTGTACTAAAGTTGAGATCGTACGTAAATTAGTATAATGCTACATATAATACACTTTAAATGTGTTTCGAGAGAGATGTAAACTGAGATCAAATAAATTCGCACTGAATAATATTGAATTCTCAAAACTTACAGTTGAAAATTTGAAGTAAAGATTTCTGTTAGTTTTTGGTACAAAAATATATCTTTTAAGCGAGTAGACCTAGTTGGTATACTAAAAGTAATTAGTTGTAAAATTTGAGGATACATAATCACGTTGTTTATTATTTTATATAATAATACGGAATCATTATTGTATACTCTTGCTTATTTGAGAGAGAGGTTCAACCCATCAAATTCTGTTTGATAATTAAGGTGGAAGTTGTTTCTAAAGTTGGGTATTGTCGAATCAGCGAAATATTGAGAGAGCTATGCTGACGAGCTGACGAAATTCTACCTGGAATCTGCTAAAACTCCAGATTGCACTTTGTCGCTCTGAAAACGTTCAAATACATCGACAGTTAGCATTCCCGGCGTACGAATCATTAAGTGTTGAATGAAGAAAAGTGCCGGCGTTACCTGGTTCTGGTGCACGGAAAGCGTTCTCCTTACAGGTTGTAATTTTAGTGCGAAGTGAGAGTCGCACGCGGAATGCACGTAAATCCGCTTTGAAACTGCAATACCAACTTGAAGTAATCATACAACCCTCAGTATGAAGTCGACACTCGTGTATTGCTTAGCTTTTACACATAAGTGAGGCGGGTCGCCACGAATCTGCCTGACTCTATTGGGACTTTCCAGTACTGCGGATCCATTGGGACTTTCCAGTACCTGCACTACGTTCAGGTAAATTCAGGTGAATACAACTTAACGAAATAGCAATGAAAATGGTGTGACTAGTGATACAAGAGGAAACACAACGAAAGAATTATGAAAAATATTAAGTTTTTACATACAGTGAACCGCATTCGAACATTGGTGCTCGGAGGGGGAAAATTTACGTATCGACTCTCGACGTTGCCCGAATGTTCAAGGAAATTATAAACGAAGCTAATAAATTAAATAGTAATTTAAACTGGAAAAAATACAGTAGCAAAATTACTCTGTCTAAAATTTCGGTTTAACAACAACATACAAATATTTTGCATGTTTTTATATCGTGAACATCTTTTCGTTTTCTACAGAAATTCCTAATCCTGGCTTCCAAATGGCACCATACGCAACAACGTTGCAGGATGCGGGATATTTCCACTCTACTTTGGTATGCCCGCCAGCTCCTTTAAACTTCGTATAGGGGAAGCGTCTTTTTGATAGTATTTTTGATGTTGGTTGTGTGTCAGATTTCTCCAATTATTTATAGTAAATATGTGTCTGCGTGTCCCATGTCAGCGCCTTGGCATTTTTGTTTTTAAATATATTCTCAATGAAATAGTGAACTAATATTAATTATTAACACGGTCCGAGGAATTCACTTATCTATTTTTACTGAGCTTGAACCATACCTTAACGCAAAAAGGACTCTGTAACAAATATTTTATGCTTCAGTCTTTCATCTACATTTATTCCCTTAATTTTATATCATAAAATGTATTTTAATGTTTTTCAAAACTGTACTACGCTTATCTTTCATCCCAGTAGTTGAGAACGAGATGTACATTAGTTATCAAACAGAGCTGCTCTCCAGCGGTTAGTGTAGTGCCCGCCGAAACGTGCAACTGAGCGGCCCGGAGGGGCAGGAGTTTAGCCGCCGCGCCGCTTAGCGGCCACCACCCCGTCACTGAGAGCTCGCTCGCCGGAGACGCTCTTAATCCCGCGCGCGGTGCTCGTTGGAAACGCGTGCGAATGTTCTGCCCTGCCCCGCCCCGCCCCGCTCTGCCCCCGCCGCCCCGCCCCGCTCTGCCTCCGCCGCCCCGCCCCGCCCCACCCGCCCCGCCCCATCCCACCCCGCACCACCCCGCCCCGCCCCACCCGCCCCGCCCCATCCCACCCCGCACCACCACGCCCCGCCCCGCCCCACCCCGCCCGGCCTCCCAGCCGCCTCCCAGCCGCCTCCCTGCCGCCTCCCTGCCGCTTCCCTGCCGCCTCCCTGCCGCCTCCCTGCCGCCTCCTAGCCGCCTCCTAGCCGCCTCCCAGCCGCGCTCAGCCGCCCAGCCCCGCTGCTCAGTCCCGCCACCACGCTCCACCCGCATGGCCAAACCTTGCCACACTGCCCCGCGCAGCCCCGCCCAGACACGTCGCTCAAGCCGTCTGCCCAGACTCACCATCCAGGACCGTCTATACCCGTCACCCACCGACCATCCCCATCCATCGTCGCCCATCCCCGACCCGCCCAGCGCCAACGCCACCCCTACCGCTCAGCCCCGCCCAGACACGTCGCTCAAGCCGTCTGCCCAGATCCACCATCCAGCACCGCCCCTGCCCGTCTCCCAGCATTGCCTCTCCTCGACCATCCCAACCCATCTCCGCCTCACCCCGCCCAGCGCCATCGCCAATTCTTACCACTCGGCCCCGCACAGTCACGCATAGCCACAGCCACGCCACCCATCCACGTTGCCCAAGCCATCCGCTCAGCCCAACCGTCCAGTCTCACTATCTAGCCCTGGCCTCCACCAAGCCCCGCCCTGCCACGACGCGTAGCCCCTCCTCCCAGCCCCGCCGCCCAGTTCCGTCCAACTCCGATCGCTACTGCGCTTCATTTGTCCCCATTCTGCCCCTCTGCACCCTCACTACCCATTGGCATCATGATTCGCTTCACTCCCCTCGTCCCGTTCGCCCCCCCCTATTTCCTACCCCACCCATTCCGTCCCAGTGCACTACTCCGCGCTTTTGGAGAAATCTAGTGGCCGGCTGCTCTTATCGCTATTTTTTCATGGTTTCTCCAATCAACACAGAAAAATGGCTCCTTCTTTGATCTATCTTCACCCCTTACTTACACACACGTACACTTTCCTGCACTACACAGGGCATGGTGTCGGTGTAACGCTGGTGGGAAATACGATGCTTGGGGAAAACCCCGCTAGCCGACGGCTCATCGGCGCCGGATCACGCCATCCAGCGGAGGTATATCACCGTCACCTCCAATGGAAACACATGCACTCTACTGACGGGGCTAATGACCTTAGCAGTTGGTGCGCGAAGAATCACTAATCAATCCATCCTTTCCTCCTATTCTCCCTCACTCCCACCCGCCACTCTGGCAACGCCCACCCCCACTCTATTCCATTCCCTTCTTCCCTTTCCGTTTCATTCCGGCCTTTCCATGCACGTCCTTTCCCGTGTTCTCGTGCTTATCCAGTCGTGCCATGGCTCACCTCCTGGTACCTCGCGCATTCACCGCCCCTCCCGCATCTTCACTCACTCGGCTCTCTCCGCTACCGCCGCTTCTGTACGCCTCACTGTCCTCCTCTCGTCCAGCGTTGACCGTCCCTCACAGCGACACCCGCCCACCGCACATACGCCCCCCCCCACTTCCACCCGACCCACCACGCCCCGCCCCCTCCCTCAGACCGCACCGCACCGCACCGCGCACAATTAATGCTGAAGAGGAAAACATTTTGGAACAATTTATCCCAATTATAGCGGCGCGAGGCGCGAGTATAACTTGCACAATGAAACGTAATTGCGGGTGTCGGGCACCTGCATGCGGTTGCTTTGTTTCGCCGCACGCCGCTTCCCCGCCCCCCGCCCCCGCCTTCGCCCCCGCATCCCTTTCCGGTCGGCCCCGCCGCAGCCTGTTTGCTCCGCGGTCTCGCTCCTCCTCTGTCCGCCCCGCCCCGCCCCGCCCCGCCCCGCCCCGCCCACTGCGCGAGGATTCCTCTGCGGGCGCGATGTGCTTGTTTCTCGTTCGGCGGACTTCTCGTCAGGTAAGCGCCCCGGTATGGAACGTTGGTCGGAGTTCGGCAAATCCGAGGGCGAGGGTCGTTGTGTAGGGCGCGAGAGCTCGCAGAGGAATCGTGCGACGGTGTCTAGTTGTACTCGTGTGGTTCTGAAATGTGTGGGAGGAAATTGGGTTTGTCATATTTGTTGAATCATGTACAATGAAAGTTTCAAGAAGCTCTGAACACATTTCTGTATTTAATATTCGAATACAGAATGCGATCAAAACGGAACGGAACGAATCAAAACGGAACGGATATCACGGAAACACTTTCCAAATGTAAGTGTAGGGATATTATGGATTAAAGTTTTCTAATTAGTTACATAAGCTAGAACCAGCGGTTGTGTCTGAACCGTTCGTTATTCACACTACGTGGATATCAGATGTCAGCAGGCAAATGTTATACTATAACAAACGAATATAATTTGAGTTTTAATATATTTTACACCAAAACTCATCATCTGTGTTGGCTTCCTATCCACATATTTTTTTTAAAAATCTGACTTGTGAAATCACATTTTTTTAAGCTTTTTCTTTTGAAATCGTGGTTTTTTAACATTCATGTCGAGTTTACCTCTCAGAATAAACCTGTTAACACAAATAACATTCTATTCCTACTCTTTTACATTAATTTCTCTCAATAAATATGTAAATATTTACTACGAGAAAAATCCTTGATCAAGAAACAAAGTTTTTGTTTCGGAAATAAAAGTAATTTCAAACTTGAATACATATTTATTACTCGTAAAGGGAGAGATCGAATATCGATAAATGAATTGGACATGTATTGGGTGGAATTTAAAAATGAGTCCGTAAAGGGGGGTGTAGAAAAGAGTTGGCCTAATATCTAAATAACAGAGAGTTTTTAGAACATGGCTCGGAACGGAAAAAAATTGCATGGGTATGAAATCGAAACGAGTGATGCCCAAAAGAAAAGAACTTGGGTTGCGTTCCTGGCAGACATGCTACAACTTTAGAAGATTATGTTCCTTAATTTACGAATGAAAAATTCTGAAGAAATGAGGTTAAAAAATATTCTGTGAAATGTGGCTATTGAATCAACTTTCAGAAGAAATAAGACAAACCTGTACGAAAAAATGTATCCTAATGCGAGGCAGTGTTTTCGTGTTCCAGTAACTGTAAACGACCCTCTCTAAAACTACAGGTTTCTGAAATAAACGATTCAATTGAGTTCGAAGAATATGATAAAGTTGGCAGACAAAACAGAGGATAACAATTTTCCTTGACAATTAGGTACACTGTACGAAGAAACGTGTGTATTACTGCAATTTCCTTTCGAGTGACTTTGTTCTCCAGTGTATATGAACGCCCTAATTAGTGTTAGATCCGTTTCTCGATGGCTATCATGGCGGCCGCCAACGCAATGTTAGTCATCGCACGGAGCGCTTTCCCATGGCGGGAGCAGCAATTTCCTTGGAGGTTAACGCTGCGCCCACCCGCGCAGGCGACATTCCATCAAGGCGTCCGCCTCTGGCACTCTCACCACAACAACCGCCGCCGCTAACCTACCTCCTCCCCTTGTCTATCCACCGCCGCAGTGGGCGAAATTACAATTATATCTGGACAAAGATCAGAATACTAAAACAATGTGTTATCTAGTATTAGCATTAAAGCCAGTTACATAGAACATAAACTCAGGCATACTCAGGTAAAAAATAACTTTTTCGCCCTTAAACCTTAGTGTTATATCTGGGCAAAGATCAGAATGCAAAAAAATGTGTTATCTAGTGTAAGCATTAAAGCCAGCTACTTAGTACATAAACTCAGGTATACTTAGGTAAAAAAAGGAAAACAAGATTTTTCACCCTTAAACTGTACATTTTCTTAAACGTTACGTATACGTACGTTTCCTTCAACTCTTTTCATCTAATTCTAAAGCTGTACACAAAAGAGTACATTAAAAAATTCCGTTTTGTATGGAAATAATGATGTGTTGCGCTCTATCAAACTCATTTTTACACTCTCGCTAGTACGTAATCACGGAGTAAAATGAAGTATTGTTATTATACGCGCACGTTTCCTTGAGCCCCGGCATACCTCTCCCCAGTCCTTTACTAACATTAGTTGAATTCAGAATAAATGATAGCCGCAAGTTTTGTCCACAAACTCTAATAACCAGAAGTATTTACTTCCGTCTAACAGAAAAAAATTGCTTCGATAAATGAGCTACAGATTTCATATAACAGCCCTGCCAATATAGTAATAATCAAACCTACCAATCCCCTCGTATATAGCGAAAGAGGGCTCAAGAAAACGTGCGGAGATAATATGATATAACGGAAAGGTAAGATTTTTCTTCGTATTTTGTGCGAATCTGTTTTGGGTGGTTCTTGATAGATAAAAAATTATTAAAAACGCATAACTCTGTAGTAAATTACTTCTTTTAACACGTTATGACACGTTTAACACGTTTTGGGGGTTCTTAATTTTTAAACATTTGCGGTAAAACGTCCATTTGACCGTCCTTGTGGTTGTCAATCGGTTCGTCTGTTCGTCTGTGGTCAACACTAGCGCCTAAACCACTAAGAAGATTTTCTTCTAAATTTATATTCACTGAACTATCTGGCCAACTCGTGGATATGTGAATTTGAAATTGGTATTTTGAGTTTGGGATTTACTTTAGAAAAGCTTCAACATTTTCAAATTCAAAATGTATAGCGCCAAAAGTTCCGGTCTGTCTGAATTTGTATTATATCTCTCCTTTTACTGTTCGAACCATTACAAAATAGAAAATGTCTGCTGCAAAATTTGAATTTTGTCCAGTTGGAACGACATTTTCAGACACTGTACGCCACCATCGGTCCCAATCTCTCCGTCATCGTCACCGTTGTCACCGCCGCCGTCTCCATCACCGCCACTCCGGGGATGTGGGTCTCGGAAACATTAATCCCGCAGCAGGATATTCGGCATCAAGGCGACGCGTGGCGTGGCGTGGCGTCGCGTCGCGATGCGCCTTGGCCACTTCCAAGAAGCAGAACTCTGCTCGGGCGGCGCTTCCCTCAAGAGCGCGCCCACCCGGAGTTTTCAGCGGAGCCTTCGGTGTTGCTGGAATAATTGAATTATGCCTTTAAAACTTGGTGTTTTCGTTTTTTACGATTTTGCAACCTGACGTGTTACAAGAGCACATACTGGTTTATTTGTAACTTTTGCAATTTTAGAAAATTCAGAAAACGTTTTTAACACATTTCCTTAAGGAAAAATATCTCTGGAGAGACAGACTGACGGACGGACGGACCGACCGGGACATGGTACACGGGCAGACGGACAGACCGGGACATGGTAGACGAGCAGACGGACATACGAGGTTGAGCAGACGGACCGACGGATGAATGGACGAACAGAGAGGCAGAACAGACGGAAAATATTTTGAGTTGGGTGTACTGAGTATGCTACACAGCTCAAAAGGGATGGTGCTCACCAACTTAAAGCCAAGACATTCAAATTTCTTCTTGTGGTAATAATAGAAGAGGATTCTATTGACAACTGGTTTCATCGTTTAGAGGAAAAAATAGTAACTAAAAGTGTTACAAAGCATTAAATATTTTAGAACTTAAAAAATTACTGTTTTGACACAATGAAAAAGAAAAATTACTTTATTTTCACATATATTCTGTATATCGGGACTCCGTAACAAAAAAATACATAACAACTATCCCAGTATTTTACGTTTCTATTCATGTACGTAAAATTAGAAGAAATATGATCTACGCTAAGAACTACAACGCCAAGAATGTACACTGAAAACTAAAACGGGTCATAATATTAATTTCCAAAAACTTTCAGATAATAATAATAATAATAATAATAATAATAATTATAATAATAATTTTAACCCATTTATAGTCACAAACATTTTTCTTCTGCTTGTCAAGAAAACAAAACTCACATGTATACAGAATACAATTGGTTTATTTACTTCACGTTTCCATGAAAAATAACGTATGACAATATTCTCGATTACAAGAAAACAAAAATAATATAATTACTTTTTGTTATTTTGCGATTTTTTTTATCATTTTTCAGAAAAAATAAATATGCGTGTCATACTAGTTTCAAGATTAAAAATAGTTGTTGTTATCAAATACTTGTCGCCATTACATGAAAACTTAACTTCTCGAGATAAGATACAAACCTAAGAATTTTCTACTGTTTCTTGAAATTAAAAGTCATAGAAATTAGCAATATATTTTATGCCCTCAATAACAGTTTGAAATTGACAAGATTGAATGTTAACCACAATAATTCTTTATTATTTTCGTCAGATTTCAAAGAATGTAAGCACAAGAAGTTAATGTATTATACTGAACATTATAATAGAGTAAATACAAAAATTACAAAATTTAGAATTACAATCTTATTAAATAGGAAGGTAATACATCCAATCTCATAAAGGATTAACAATTTCACATTAACTATTTTTAGTTGAAATAAAATTTTCATGTCTTTTGTGACAATGAACGTTTCTATCAATACGTTGTAACCTTTCTGTAACTGTTTGCAACAAGGGTACTGACTGGCGTGGAAATATTGAGTCGCCTTTACCCAGAGTTACCTTCTTCTAAAGCATTGCCTTCAACTTATGTGATAGAATAGAATTGACAGATAATAAGTAAATATACAAAGGAGGAAATATCTGGTGTGATAATTTATCTATTGAGATTGAAGTGAAGACGGTTTATCAAAAAACCTTATCCTATGTTAGCTAGGATTTTATTAATTGGTTGTTTCCTGGCGTATCAACTGCTAACGTCTTAAGGCCCTTTGTGTTTGTCAAGGGAGAAGAAGAAACAAGAATACTTCCAAACAGCAGATGACTCTGATCTAGAGGTACAGCTTCAGTCGAAAGTCCGTCACCTTCGGGAATTCAACCCTAGAACATCGCTAATACGTGCTCTGCAGTGGCAACAGCAGATGTCCTTAGTCTCGGAAGACTTACAGTTAACTTTGAATTGAAGTACTAATATTTATGTGTAATTGATATCTTACAACTCATTCACATTATTAAAACTTATACATGAATTAAAGCGCAAACAAGTGAACTAATAGTAGATATTGGATAATTTATGTTAACAGCATACCTCGCCTTGTTTTTGTAATGTACATGCGAGAGTTACGTTACGCTAAATATTTGAATATTCTTGTATAAATATTCATTGAACAATCTATTGATGAGGAACAAAAGCGACTAATTAATTACCGCGACAAAGTAATTAAAATGTTTGGTTTCTGTATCGCCGGGTTAAAAAGTGACTAATAAAATAATAAATTGCATACTTATATTTTCACGGTATGCATTGTTAATTCAAGTAAATGTTGCAATTGAAAGTTAATTCGTAATAAAATATTTTTTCTCGTAGTTCTATAAATATATTTACTATGATTAATATATTTTCTATCTAGAAGGCAGCATTACTATGTGCAAGGGTACTTGTAAAATTCACAAATTACTTTTTTGGTTTCAGGAGAATATTCAGTTTTAATGGTTATTAAACCACTAATTAGTTTTTATTGAATTAAAAATCTAGTAATATAATTGACAGCGTGTGTGAAATACGATTCAAAAATTGAAAAAGAAAATCTTGAGGAAATAAAACGGTACGTTATAGCTTTATACCACGAAAATGCTATATTTTTTTCGTGATAAAGGAATGATGTTGAATTACAAAATATTGCAATACTTTGATTATTTCAAAATTTAAAGAAAAGTAAGATATAGAGAAGTAATAGAAAAGACGAAGAAACTACAATTTGGCTGGTCTTTTCTTATTCACAATCATTTAAGTGTATTATTTCTTTGCTCTTTTCCTGTGTAATGTGTGATGATAAATACAGACCTAATTCCCGTGTAACTACATCTTTTTTTGAAATTGGATGAAACCTTGATAGGAATTTGAATCATTAAACGGACGTTACTTTAGCATTTGTTTTATTTTGCACGAAATTGCTCTTTTCATGTATTGTTGTCTGAAAATTGCAAATTTTGGGGTTTCTCTGAACAAATTTTCAATAGTCATAGTTTTATTGCTTAATATATGATTCTTATATTAACAGCTTGTTTTAATTTACCCTTTTAAAAAGTTTCATTACAGAAAAAAGTGTTTATTACTTAACCCGGCAGTGTATTCGGGTGGACTGTAAAACACGAGTGCCGTGTAATATGTATCAATTTTGCATTTCGTTGCCGTAAAAACTGAGCGTCTGAATCTTTCATGATGCCAATGGTTTAATTAAATTTTTTGAGTGATTGTGGTTGGAAGTAGTGATATGTGGTGATGCAACAAACTCGGGTCCGCGGCCACTCAGCCAACGCCTTGTTTGGGGATTATCTTCCCAATCGGATAACAAGTCCGTTTTGTCACTCTTCAGCTGGTCTTCGCTGAACTTACCAACACGAGACTGCATGCGCCAGTCACATTTGACCTTATGCCCGTGCGCGAAGCTTAGTGGCAAGTTGCACTGCGTTTCCGATTCATCGAATTATTCGGAGATACATTGAATTTCTCAAGGTATGTGCCTTATAAAAGCGTCACACACTGAAAATAACGTGTGCACTCCACCCCACTGGCTGATGGCAGTAAACACAAAACGTAGGGGGTGGAGAAGAAAAATACAAAGCGTGGAGACGTTCTCTGCATGCCAGCCAGCACGACGTCAAGCAGAGTTTGTTTTGAAGGAACCAGTGCTCGTGGAGAAAGGGCCGCCTTCATTTGATTCCCCTCGCCCCGTCCTCTGCTCCTCGGCCCTTTGCGGACGTCTTGTTGGCCCCCGCCTGCGTATCGTCTCGCCCTCTTCTCTCCCGCCCCACCCCGCTCTCTCCACCAAGTCCTCCTCCCTACTTCCGTTGCCGGCCAGCTTCCGCTTCCGGTTCCTCCCTTGCGTCCTCTTGTTCGCAACCTCCGTCCTCTCCGGTCCTGCCCCGTCTCGACCCGCCCCGCCTCCTAACCCTGCATCTCTACCGCAGCGTTTACAAGTTGCTTGGGTTCTTGTTTCCAACTCCGTCCCGCCTCCATATCTCCCACCCCCGCACTCGTCGGCACCTAGCCGGCCACCAAACAATCCCACTTACATATCCCCACACTTTTGTCAGCCCTCGACCCCGCCTCTAATTCTCGTACTCCGCCTCCGAACCCGCCTCCGTTTCGCCTCGGACCCCGCCTCGGACCCCGCCTCGGACCCCGCCTCGGACCCCGCCTCGGACCCCGCCTCGGACCCCGCCTCGGACCCCGCCTCGGACCCCGCCTCGGACCCCGCCTCGGACCCCGCCTCGGACCCCGCCTCGGACCCCGCCTCGGACCCCGCCTCGGACCCCGCCTCGGACCCCGCCTCGGACCCCGCCTCGGACCCCGCCTCCGACCCCGCCTCCGACCCCGCCTCGGACCCCGCCTCGGACCCCGCCTCCGACCCCGCCTCCGACCCCGCCTCTAGTCTCTTCCAGCCCCTCTTGTTCCCCGCAAGCAACTTCACTTCCGACTCCGTCTCTAGTCTCTCTGTCCGGCCCTCTCCCCTGGCTCGTCTCCACCGTCGCTCTGCGAGACGGATTCGGCGCGTGCTCTCTATATCAACCTGATAAGTCTGCCGTCAGGGGAATCCCCGAGCCCTTGTTTAGCCTCGGGGGCCTTATGAATGGAATGAGCAGCGGATTGTGTTAGCCCGTGGGACCTTCTGCGGGGACGGTTTCGTTCCCCAGGCGTGGCGCGCCGCGGCACGGACTCCCCCCCCCCGCAACCCAGCCCCCACTCCCCTCCCTTCGCTCGCCCCTCCCCCGCCGCTGTGGACTCCACCGCGAGCACTCGGTGCCATCCGCCGTTGCCTCGTCGAACTCCAGATGCTTTCAGAGCTCCGCTATGGAACCTGGCGTCGTGGGTCGGTCGCATTCATTGCTTCTGTTCGCTGCCGCTGCCCTCGTTGCGTCCGTGACCCCGAGGCTTCTGTTCTCATGGAACGCCCCTCGCCTTTTTACTGTCGCGCTGGTGCTGACACCGTTTGCTGACTCGCACGCGCACCGCTGTCGACGCTTCTCTACGCGTGTCCAGTTCCGCGTCCTTTGTGCTTCACTGCGCTGTCCGATACCATTTCAACCAGCCTGCTCCCGCCTTTTCAGACCTTTGGTAATCTGCCAGTCCCCTCTCGTCACGCTGATAACATCTGTCGCCTTTGATGCTTCGTTCTGTACTGGTACCGCAACAACTGATTCGTCATTTCCGTTACTGCTATCTTACTTTTACTTTTTAACTTATTAATATGGTTCTGTTTTAAACACCACCACCATTACAAGCCGCACCACCATTACGTTATTTTATCGACATAAGTCATTTTTTCTTTCGCTTTTACAATGTATCCTGCTGACTTAAGGTTTTAAAAATGTATCTCATTCTTGCGACGACAGTTAATGTTATTATGGAGATGTTTATTGATGTGAGTTTATTCCCAATTCTGTAGTCTGCTCTTTCTAAGCTCGTCTGGAGGTCACTCTCTCTGTTTTCATAGAGATGTAAGTGATAGTTGAATGGTTACTATTGGCAAAAAAGAGGAGAGAATAAGGTACATTAAGGAAAAGCCACGAAAGTGACCTACATTTGTTGTTTCTAAAAGGTTAAATTTTAAGACGCATTGAGTCATTACTTTATTCATTGGTAGATCAAGCCAATGATATTACCACCACCAAAACCACCGTAACTACCACCATCTCGTCTCCGGCGACTATCACTTCTGTCGCTTCATCCACCTGCGTCTGGACCACGCCTCCTCCGCCGCCAACCCCGTTGCCGCCCCCGTCACCACCGCCGTCGCCGCCTCCCGTCACCACCCCCTTGTTACCGCCTTCCGTCGCCACCCCTCATCGCCGTCCCTTGTCGTTGCTCCCCGTCGCCCCCTTTCCACGACAACCTCCGTCGCCGGCCCCTGTCGACGCCGTCTGTCGACGAATAACGTTGCCGCCCCCGCCTTCAACACTCGCCGCTCAGTATCACCATCTCTTGCCACTCTCCGATACCCCCTGCCCCTGCCACAGCTCACAACGACGTCCTCGTCCCCACCGCCACCCCACCACCGCTGCAGCCGGTCATTCCGTCCACGCGCGCGGACGTGTTCGGCGTGTACGACTGCTTCCTCATCTCCCTCCCCCTCTCCTCCCTCTGCCCCCGCAGCCCCACGCTAGCGTCACCATAGTGCCCCGCCAAACTCTGTCCGAACCCGACCCCCAACGCCCACTCCTAACTACTTCCTCCCCCTTGGACCCCACTCTACTTCCCGCCCCGCACGCCAATTCCATCGTCTTGTACCGTCTCCGCTCCGCCCCATCCCAATCCCGCCTTCCCCACTCCCGCGCCTTCTCTGACACTTGTTTCACAGCCCCTGCTCCGCATATCCCGCCCCCCTTTCACATCCTACCACTATCCGTCAAGATTCCTACTGCTCTTCTGCACACCGCGTTGCTTCCACCTGCCTCTCTCTTTGCCATCATTCACGTCTTCGCCGCTGCCTCCGCCATTCCCCAGACTCCTCGCTGTCTAATAATCCGTCGTTACCGCCCTAACCTGATAACGTCAGTCTCCACCGACTCGTCTTAGGCCCCCTGACGTACTTTCCAAGTTTTTGCCTTCCACCCTCTCTTTTCATAGCTCTATTGCCAAACACTATCGCCTTCACCTGACCGTGTCCGGTCTCACCATTTCCGTCACATTGTTATTCCTCCTCATGCAACCTCCTACTCTCCGCCCCTTCTCTTTCCGGCGCTCCCACTGCTGCCCCGCATTCTCGCCGCCACCACCTCACCCTTACATGCGCTACCCCTCCTATTCCACTTCTTCCCATCACATTCGCCATCACAAGGCAGTACCTGTGACCGGGTAGTCCTAGGTTCGAGTCCCAATGGTAACAGGATTTACGACACAAACTTCAAATTCAGTCGCTGTCTGGAGAAACATTCTAGCCGACGGCTGCTCTGATTGCTAGTTTTCCGTGGTTCCTCCGATCAACACCAAGCGAATGCCTGAGCAGATCCCTAATAAACGGTTCGAGAGGGTTCGCTGCATAATTACTAATCGTAGTCAATCGCTGTAACCCTACTAAGTAATAAATTAATTATTAATGTCGAATATACGAATAAATTGACGGATAAGTGTGGGACTGCACCAAGTCGAAGAGGCCAGTGTTTTCGTGAGATACCTAAGGACTCAGAAAATATTCAATATATTTATGTGAATTTGTAATATTTGTTCGGACTTGAGTGGGGGCTTTGTACAAGTATTCGCATTTCTTTTCTTACAATCGATCGTGCGTAAATAAAAGAAAAATACTTCTTAGGAACTTAAAACATGTCCGAAGTTCTCAGAATACGACAATCACGCTTTAATACACAAAACGAGATTAAAATGTTTCTTTAACAGATCTATCCTTTCATACGTAGGTTCCAGAAAGATGGAATGGAACTGGTCGAGATCTTATATAAGAGAATTACATAAGTTCAATGTGATCCAAAATACACTAATAATTCATGGCTGTGTGATGAAATCTAGAACGGAGTAACTTAGTAATATCTTTCATTTCATTAGATCGGAATTGAGCAAATTTATTTCTTTGGTAGGTTCTAAACCTTAGTTACCCCTCGATTTTTATTCTTCACTTACTTGTGTTCGTGATTTGCGTTATTGGCCATATATCGTTTCACTCTTTTCGTAGTATATTCAAGGAATATCATATTAATTGGAAATACCTTTCCTGGAATATGAATATGCATTCGCTATCTATAGTAATAAATAATTGGCTTCGATTGTTCTCACATATATTTAAAATATTTAAAGAACGCCGACCGTTAATAGTAGCTTTTCGTTCCTCTCTTTCCATGTGTTAAGTCGATATGACAGGACAGTATATCGAAAAGAACTGAAGGCGAAGAAAGGTCAGTTTGCGTTAAGTCGTTATAACAGTACAGCATTTCGATAAGACCTGAAGGCTAAGGCCGGTTAAGGAACCTGGAGGCGGGACATGCGAGTGACGCTACGCCGGAAACGTCCCACCCCTGCGGCGCGGGCCAACCCAGCGTGCAGCCGCGTGCTTGTGGCAACTTTTCAAGATTATAATACGCAACTCTCTCCCCACCGTCCCCTCCCCTCCCCCCCCTTCCCTCGTCACCCTCCTCTGCCACCCCACGCCGGCGACTGCGACGGGGGCGCCGCCGGAAAAGAAGCGGGGAGTGTTTTCATCCAGAAAATGTTTTGCTTCGTTCTGAAGTAAACTTCCGACTTGGCTTATTTCTCGCTCGGAGGGCTCTCTACCCCACCCCCACCCCCACCACGCCACCGCCGCAGACATCGCCGCCATAGTCGGCACCGTTACCATCGCAAACGTATTCGCCACACCCTCCGCCGGCACCACTTCCGCGTCGTTCGCCGCCATAGTCGCAGACACACCACCATCACCACCACCTCCACCACCACCACCACCACCTCCTCCTCAACCTTCACCATCAAATCCACCACCGTCACCACCACCAGCTCCACCACTATCACTTCCACCACCAGCTCCACTACCAACAACAACACCTCCTCCACCACCACTATCACCATCACCACCCCACCCCCCCACCCCCACCACCACAACCACCACCACCACCACAACCACAACCACCACCACCACTACCCATCCCTACCGCAATCGTCGCCTCTGCCTCAATTGTCACCATCTCCGTCCGTCCCCACCGCCATCTTCACCTTTTTGCCTCTTCCTCCACCACCGTCACCATCGCCGTCTCAACTTCCATCTTCTCCTCCGCTTTACCCTGCTTCCGGCGAAGGAAGCGTTCTCGCCTGGAGCTGTACCGAGGACAGCGCGCCGTCCTCGCCCCGTCCTCACCGTTGCCCTCGCCGTTGCCCTCGCCGTGGCTCTCGCCTCGCCTAAAGTGATTGCTTACACCTGTTCGCCGCTCCCAAATTTCATTCGCAGCGTCCCCTCCGGTTGCATAATGTAAGCGGATGGAGGGGGCGGTGGCGTTGCGGGCTGAAGGGAAGACGATGTGGCCGCGGGACTGCGGAGAGCGCGGAGGCGACAGCCACCGCAAAGGTGACGAGCGGAGGCGAGGATATGATGGGGTGAATATGTAAGGAGTGGGACGGTGAGGGAGGGAGGCGGCGATGGTGGCGCGGGAGGCGAGGAGTGGGCATTTTCGGAAGCACCTGGAGTGGTAGCATCATTGCGGGCATTACGAAGCCCAGAAAAACGTCTGAGTGGGGGATAAGGAAATTTAGAGAACTGATGGGATGAAAGTATAAGGTATAAAGAAAAATAAAAGAAAGAAAAGTGGTTGGAGGGAAGGGGTGTTAGCACGGTGAGCGGTATGTTTGAGCGTGGGATGAAGCTCAAAGTGAAGAAGATGATGAAATGTCAGCCAAGGGCTGATGGTGGAGCTTCGGAAGAAGCAGGAACAGGAGAGGATGGAGGAGAAAAGAGAATGAAGGAACAAGGTGAATGTAGGAAATGGGTGAGATGGAGAAATAAAGAGACATGATGAAACAAAGAGATGAGATGGACGGGAAAGAGCAGAAAGAGATGAAAGAGCCTGGAGAGATGGAGAAACGGCAGAGATGGAGAAACAGGAAGAGATGGAGAAACAGGGAGAGATGGAGAAACAGGGAGAGATGGAGAAACAGGGAGAGATGGAGAAACAGGGAGAGATGGAGAAACAGGGAGAGATGGAGAAACAGGGAGAGATGGAGAAACAGGGAGAGATGGAGAAACAGGGAGAGATGGAGAAACAGGGAGAGATGGAGAAACAGGGAGAGATGGAGAAACAGGGAGAGATGGAGAAACAGGGAGAGATGGAGAAACGGGGAGAGATGGAGAAACGGGGAGAGATGGAGAAACGGGGAGAGATGGAGAAACGGGGAGAGATGGAGAAACGGGGAGAGATGGAGAAACGGGGAGAGATGGAGAAAGGGGAGAGATGGAGAAAGGGGAGAGATGGAGAAACGGGGAGAGATGGAGAAAGGGGAGAGATGGAGAAACGGGGAGAGATGGAGAAACGGGGAGAGATGGAGAAACGGGGAGAGATGGAGAAACGGGGAGAGATGGAGAAACGGGGAGAGATGGAGAAACGGGGAGAGATGGAGAAACGGGGAGAGATGGAGAAACGGGGAGAGATGGAGAAACGGGGAGAGATGGAGAAACGGGGAGAGATGGAGAAACGGGGAGAGATGGAGAAACGGGGAGAGATGGAGAAACGGGGAGAGATGGAGAAACGGGGAGAGATGGAGAAACGGGGAGAGATGGAGAAACGGGGAGAGATGGAGAAACGGGGAGAGATGGAGAAACGGGGAGAGATGGAGAAACGGGGAGAGATGGAGAAACGGGGAGAGATGGAGAAACGGGGAGAGATGGAGAAACGGGGAGAGATGGAGAAACGGGGAGAGATGGAGAAACGGGGAGAGATGGAGAAACGGGGAGAGATGGAGAAACGGGGAGAGATGGAGAAACGGGGAGAGATGGAGAAACGGGGAGAGATGGAGAAACGGGGAGAGATGGAGAAACGGGGAGAGATGGAGAAACGGGGAGAGATGGAGAAACGGGGAGAGATGGAGAAACGGGGAGAGATGGAGAAACGGGGAGTGATGGAGAAACGGGGAGAGATGGAGAAACGGGGAGAGATGGAGAAACGGGGAGAGATGGAGAAACGGGGAGAGATGGAGAAACGGGGAGAGATGGAGAAACGGGGAGAGATGGAGAAACGGGGAGAGATGGAGAAACGGGGAGAGATGGAGAAACGGGGAGAGATGGAGAAACGGGGAGAGATGGAGAAACGGGGAGAGATGGAGAAACGAGGAGAGATGGAGAAACGGGGAGAGATGGAGAAACGGGGAGAGATGGAGAAACGGGGAGAGATGGAGAAACAGGGAGAGATGGAGAAACAGGGAGAGATGGAGAAACAGGGAGAGATGGAGAAACAGGGAGAGAGAGTGGAGGGATGGATAGATGGTACAACAGCGAGAATTGAGAGAGAGAGAGGCAGTGGAACAGGAGTATGAAGGGAAATGGGAAATTGAACAGGGAGAGTGAAGGAAGAAGAAACTTGTCGGAACAGAGGAAGGGGACAGCGAAGCGTGCGGAGCAATCATTACGAGTCTTGGGATGGGAACTACGAGTGCAGCGTGAGGCCAGAGCAGAAGGGGCGGTGAGACTAACCTTAACTGCAGGTAGGCTGTCAGGAGGAATGGCGGCGATGGAATTGTGCGAGAGGAGAGGATAAGGGACCATCCGAGGGAACCGACGGGGGAGTTCGGGGCGCGAGAAGCGCTTAGGCGGCCGGCCGTGGGGGGGGGGGGGGGACGGCGCTGGTGACGAGAAGAGACCGCGACGTCGAGGGCTCCGCGGGCCGCGCGCCCGGGAGCGACGAGGGTGGAAGCCGCGGAGGGGGAGGGGGGGCCTTAGAGGGGGCGGGTGCGACCCTTTCAGCGTATTCATGCCGCGAGAAATTGACCGCTTCTCACTTGCGCCTGCGAGGCCCTTGCGGGGGTGATCAACTCCGACGGGCATTGTCGCCGGCGTGTTATTAAATGCAAATTAACTTAAGTGTAGCGGTCGCAATGCTCGGGGATAATTCTGCTCTCGGCGGCCGGACGTCCTGGCCCTTCACAAGGCCCTCGGCTCCAGACGGCGGAGGCTGTGGTGAGGAGAGAGTACGGTGGAGGTGATGTCTATTGTGGAGAGGATGGGGAAGATGGACGATGTGAGGCCGGAGGAGGTAGAAGTCGAGGTGGTAGGTAATGGAGGCGGATGTGCGTTAATGGAGACGGTGAGAGAATGTGATGATGGTGGAGATGGGAGGTTGGAGGTGGAACCAAGATGATGGTGGAGATGAGTTGAGGTAATGGAGGATCGAAGTGACAATATGGAGGGAGGATAGGAGGTGGTTGTGAGAGGTGGTGCGTTACTGGAGGGTGTATGTGAGGTGATGGGTGATGGTGAGGTGTTGGAAGGTGGAAATGAGGTGATTAAGGATGGAGACAAGACGGTGAAGGAAGGTGAAGATAAGGTGATGGAGGTGCAACTGAGATAATGGAGGCGAGGGTGATGAAGACGGAGGTGATGAAGACGGAGGTGATGGAGACGGAGGTGATGGAGACGGAGGTGATGGAGACGGAGGTGATGGAGACGTAGGGGATGGAGGCGGAGGTAATGGAGGCGGAGGTAATGGAGGCGGAGGCGGAGGTAATGGAGGCGGAGGTAATGGAGGCGGAGGTAATGGAGGCGGAGGTAATGGAGGCGGAGGTAATGGAGGCGGAGGGGATGGAGGCGGAGGGGATGGAGGCGGAGGGGATGGAGGCGGAGGGGATGGAGGCGGAGGGGATGGAGGCGGAGGGGATGGAAGAAGAGGTAACAGCGTCAGTAGTGGAGGCAGTGACGAGGATGGTATGGACTATAGGGGAAAACGGAAGTTGCGGCGATTAGAGTACGTACGAAGGTGATGGTGGCAGCGGTGATGGCGCCGGAGGCAGCGAATTGTGAAAGCGGAAAATACGATGAGGGTAGCGGAGGCAGAGGTGGCGGAGGGTGGAGGCGGTTGGAGTCTGCGAGGACCAGAACGGGCGGCGGGGCGAGGGAGGGAGGCAGGGAGCAGGTGATTAAATGAACCGGAAGTTGCGTGAGTGCGAGTAGCTGCGTGCGAAAGCGTGACTTCAAATGAGACGAGGAGGGAGAGGGGAGGCCGTCCCGAAGCGCTGGAAAAGACAATTGTGTTCGCGAGGGATGGCCCGAAAACGAGGTTGAGGGGATGTGGGATGCTGCAACGGAATGACAGCTGTGTGGGAAAGTGCTGAATTACACTCTTCCTTCAAAATTATTCTCTATCTAAGGTCCCATTTTCATTCAATGATTCGGCTGAATGAAGGCTTCACAATCTTTTAGCTTACGAACTTTGTTTTATCCTACTGCAATGATACACTAATAGTGTTTTTCATTTGTTCACACAATTTGATTTAATATTTGTTAAGGTAACTCATATGGTCTTGATTCATTAAAATATTTAAAGGTATGCGCGGAAATCGATGATTTTTTTTTCAAGTCATCATCAGACTTATTGCGTTTATTTCACGTTCAAGCATTCCAGAATATCGCTTATACTTTTTTTAATTGCGGAAATTCACTATTAATATTTCATAAAGAACACGATTTAAAATAGAAAATTAAGAAAGTAAGCAAATTTAAAAACTATTTAAAACGTTTCACAGCTTATTTTCTATCAATTTTGTAAATATTCATTTTCGTGTCGTCGATTTTCAAAAACAAACATAGCTAGTCTGGATCTTACGCCAGTTGACATAGCCTGTACCAATATTATTTTTATTTGAATGATAACCAAGTTTCAACTACTTGGACATTATCAAATGATTTGCACTCTAGGAGATACGAGAGTAATGAAAGCTGCTGGACATTCAATTAAAAATTAAATGTTATTAATTGCAACGTCAGATTGTATTACAGTTTTATTATATACTACGTCTCACAACCATGTCACTCTAAGGTTTTTGTTTACCTTGTGACCACAAATATAATTTTACTGTTGTTGGTGTTGACTACGTTTTCTGCTTGAACACTGGAATGTGTCCTTTCATCTATCCCAGATATGAACTAAATGTTATGGAGTTTTCTACTTGTCAATACTTATCCACTGGATTTCCACTGCATTGCTTGTGCTTAATCCTCTGTCTGAATATGTCTCTCGTCTTCCTCACCGCATGCGAGCACAAACAGCGCAAAGTGCTGTAATTACAAAACTGCCTAAATTTAGCCGAGGGTAGCGAAAATTTCTCGGAACGAATTTTTAGTACAAACTTTGTTAATTTAAATGGCAGATATATGTTGCTTACTTATCAGTCGTTTGTTATCAAATTGTTGTGTTACTTGCTTACGTTTTAAAAAGGTTTTTAGGGATTAGATTTTTTGGAACTGATGTTAAGAGAAATTACTGTTCTTACCATATGCCATAATTGCAATTTTCAAGTCAAGTTTCCAAATTCCTTGCGGTTAATTTTTTCACGGTTATTTTGTATTTTGTATTTGTTTTCTAATCTATAACTTTTAGTACTCTGTTTTCAGTGTTCCCAGCAGAATACTAGTAAATAAATTTTAACATTTGAACTATTTGAAATGGAACCAATTGCAAATACATGACTTCAGTATTTGCCACATTATCTAATTCATTTTGTAAATAGATCGTTATATTAATTAGTTGTCGATAACAGCAACCCGATTCCTCGCGTATTAGTCGAGTTATAAAACGGTAAAGCCCACAGGTTATTTGGAACTGAGACACCGCTGGACACCTGAGCGGTGTGGAGATCCACCGTGCAGGTTACTTCTTTTTTATTGGTCCTCCTCCTCCTCCTCTCCTCCTCCTCCTCCGCCTCCTCCTCCTCCTCCTCCTCCGCCTCCTCCTCCTCCTCCGCCTCCTCCTCCTTCTCCTCCTCCTCCTCCTCCGCCTCCTCCTCCTCCTCCTCCTCCGCCTCCTCCTCCTCCTCCTCCTCCTCCTCCGCCTCCTCCTCCTCCTCCTCCTCCTCCTCCGCCTCCTCCTCCTCCTCCTCCTCCTCCTCCGCCTCCTCCTCCTCCTCCTCCGCCGCCGCCTCCTCCTCCTCCTCCTCCGCCGCCGCCTCCTCCTCCTCCGCCTCCTCCGCCTCCTCCTCCTCCGCCTCCTCCGCCTCCTCCGCCTCCGCCTCCTCCTCCTCCGCCTCCTCCGCCTCCGCCTCCTCCTCCTCCGCCTCCGCCTCCGCCTCCGCCTCCTCCTCCTCCGCCTCCTCCTCCTCCGCCTCCTCCTCCTCCCCCCTCCTCCTCCTCCTCCTCCTCCGCCTCCTCCTCCTCCGCCTCCTCCTCCTCCTCCTCCGCCTCCTCCTCCTCCCCCCTCCTCCTCCTCCTCCGCCTCCTCCTCCGCCTTCTTTTTCTTCTTCTTTTTCTTCTTCTTCTTTTTCTTCTTCTTTTTCTTCTTCTTCTTTTTCTTTTTCTTTTTCTTTTTCTTTTTCTTTTTCTTCTTTTTCTTTTTCTTTTTCTTCTTTTTCTTCTTCCTTTTAAGAAAAATTAAATTAATAGAAATTAATTAATAAATAAAAATAAGTATTTATTTACGTATGTATTTATTTATGTATGTATTTATTTATGTATGTATTTATTTATGTATTTATTTATTTATTATTTCTGTTATCAATGTTATTGTTGTTAAAGAATTGTTTTCTATACTTGTCAACAACGAACATTAATTCATACAGAGCAATACAAATCTGCACTTGGCCAACCGCGAAGCCCTAGATGGCCGGATCACGCGTTGAGAAGCGCCCTCGGCGTCGCGAAGTCGCTCGACGAGGCCGTAGGTGACTGCGCGTCGCCTCCAGATGTTGGACGATCGACCGCCTCGAGTTCCAGAGCGAGTGATTTATAGTTATAGATTCGGTAATTCCGCCGCCGCCGCCGCCGACGCAGGCGTTGAAAGTGACTTGGCGAGCGCGACGTAAAGAAATTTCTCGGACCCCGAGTGAAGAAGATATACCGACACCGGAGGCGAACTCGTAAATCACTGGTGGAAACTGTGGCAGCAGAGCGGGACGTGAACCAGTGTCAAGTGGAAATTGAGTTGAATATTTTGAGGAAAAGTGAGGGCCTGAGGAGAAGTTCCCTTGAAGTCCCTGTAATTCCTCGAACGAATCCCATTCTTCTTAAAATTTGCATTAGAATGCACTAATGTATGATCAATGGCAATATTGTTTTACTGAAAAAGAATCCAATTGCTATACAATTTACCTGAGAAATACTAAATTTTAACCAGGGTCATAAACCCGTTCACCCAGCACTCCCTTTGTGTCTTCCATTTTGAGCTTTTTAGATCATGTAAAGCAGATTAATATCACGCTTACTTCACATAGAGTTCACTAATTCTCTACTGATTACCATCCGCTGATAGGTTCATTAATCAGTCGTACGAGTAAATCGGTGAGAGGGAAAGCAATTCTTATCTTTTTGCATACTTATTACGAGGAGAATCTCATTTAATCGTCAGCTGGTTTCATTTTGAACAGTAGTACCTATTACACTTTAATTACAGCATTACGTGATGTTTAACTACCTCTGAAAGGTAACTGAAGCTAATGATTCACCTAGTTTACCGAAAGTGAAATACATTCGAAGTTTACGTACTCACATCCGTCTACGTCGTTTAATTTGAAAGGTAAATATGACTCCAACATGTTCTCAACTAGAGTATTCCTGGAAGAGATGAGAGATCTCTCAGACTGTAGTAATTACTCTTATTTGTAATGAGTTATTTAATTCGAATAAAACACCCCAAATTTTCAAGTAAAAGTGTTTAGTATATTTAATTTATTACCAAACTTATATTGAGAAACGAGTGAAAAACTACGCCTTGCATAAGGACAATGTTTTTTATCCATTCAGTAAATGAACGAACTGATCATCGTATGCAAGTTCACAATTATTCCTCCAGTTTGTGTCATTGTCGAAGCCTTCAAATATTCTTTTCATAAAAAATATATACTTTGATTTTTTATAGCTGATGTTCATTTGTGTCAAATAAAAATAAACGTTATGTACTCACACAGAATATGTGTTGTAAAATCATGAATAAATTCAACACTAAAAATATCCCAACCCATATAAATGGCTTGGGAATAAATAAAAAAAAGCAAAAAAATATTATTTGAGGGCTTATAAACACTTTGTGATTTTCAACATTGTTTGAGTCATTTCTACTTTACGAGTGTAAGCTAGTATGACGTTTTAAATATCCAATTGATGAATCTTTATTCTTTAGTACTGCAGATGAATCAGAAAAAAACACTTAGTGGTAGAACAAAAAAGGCAAACGCGAGAAAAACATTAATCAGAAAACTTGGGAAAGTAAGATGATGAAGGAAAGAGAAAATAGAATGAAAATGAAGAGAGAATGAAGGGGGGAAGAGAAAAGTAATTAAAAAAGACATAAATAAAAAAAATGAGAAAACCAGAAAAAAAGAAATGGGAAAAAGAAAATTGGTCAAAACATAGCAAATAGGAAAACCGAAAGAAGAGAAAATGAAAGAAACAACACGAAAAGGGAAGCAGGGAAATTGAAAGGAAAAACAATGACATCAAATAAAAGTTGAGGAAAGGGTAACGAGGAAAATAAATTAATAACAGAAAGAGAGGGTGGGGAAAGCAAAGTTTGAGGAAGAGAAGGCGGAGTTAAAGGTGGATCGTAGAAGCACCGCCCAAAAGCCCCGCAAAAGCCAGCCAGCCCCTGGCGCACGGGACGAAGTGATGCACGGCCCGGGGTTTGAAGCGGGCGCTGCAGGCGACAAATCATCCGGTGCACGCGAACTGGGAAGAGCTCCGCGTGGGGACAGTAGATCAGCGTCTGGCGCCTAACCCCGCCTCAAACCCCCCTTGGCTTCGCCGCGCCCCTTCCGCGTCGCATTCCACTTCGTTTCACTCTCTGCTCCACCCTGCCCCACCCAGCTTCATCCAGCCCCACTCTACTCTTCGTCGCTCCAGCCCGCTCCACCTCACTCCACCATGCTCCACCCCGCTTCTCCCACGTCCCCCAATTATTACCGCGCTCCCCCAATCCCTCGCACCCACACGTCCCTCTGTCTCACCTCGTCGCTCCGTCTCGTCGCTGTGTCTCGTCGCTGTGTCTCGTCGCTGTGTCTCGTCGCTGTGTCTCGTCGCTGTGTCTCGTCGCTGTCTCTCGTCGCTGTCTCTCGTCGCTGTGTCTCGTCACTCGGTCTCGTCACTCGGTCTCGCCACTCGGTCTCGCCACTCGGTCTCGCCACTCGGTCTCGCCACTCGGTCTCGCCACTCGGTCCCGCCACTCGGTCTCGCCACTCCATCCCTCCGCTTCATTCCACTTCTCAACTGCGTGTCTCCAACCCTACCTTTCCGCTCTGACATTCCACCCACCACTCCACTCCACCCATCTTCCCCATTTCACTCCCCTGAACCCATCCACCCAGCAACTCCGGCCCGCTACGCCCCCTCCTACCTCATTTCCGTCTGTTGTTGTCCCTGTCTCACTCTCTCAGCGTTCCCTTTGCCTTATTTATTTAAATATCAGGTGTTAGGTAACTACCAGCTCAACAGTAATTCAGATTTCCGCATTGTGATAAGCCGGGAAAAGAGTATGTAATATAGATCACACTTTAAAATTTGCGTTTTCTGCAGCCGTGGTAATTCCACGAATCGGGATTAGTTCCACGTTCTAAACTTTCAAAATGTTCCTTATTATTCGAACAAGCCATGTACGTTTACACCATAAAACTTTGGTATTTTTTTACTGTTGTGTTATGTCAGATCGAACATCCAACTATTCTTTTGTGTATGTGCTTATCGTGTTAAACCAATCTAACAATTGAGTTGATTCGTTTCCGCGGTAGTGATTCAGTAACGTAGAAACATTGAGTGATTTAATGCCCTTGTTGTGGAGATAGAACAGATATCTCTTTTTATAGTTGTAAACGGAAGCAATAAATTTCTAGAAACTTGATTTATAGGAAGCATAGAACTGACCCATCTTTATCCGTTTGTCTATCTGTGCATATAGTAGTGTGACGAAGTTGCTTGTCAAAGATAAGGATATGCATCCCACAGTTATATTAAGTTATTAAAGTTTACGAGCTATATCGAACAAGAAAAAAATGTTTTGTCTTGTGCATCCCAAATATAGGCTATAAGTAAAAAAAGGGTTTTCACTCATTTCTTTAAGGATCCATAAGGGAATGGCAGAAATAAAGTATGACAAATACCAGTGTTAAATTGTTAAATTTTGATATCGCTTTTATCTAAATCACAGACGACTGTAATAGTATATATGACAGCTTCTAGTTTTAAAATAAAATTATTTTCATCAAATTTGTTTAAAATTAACATCTATGTTTTGCCTTATTTACTAGTCATCCATTTATTTATCACTAATATGTATTAACTTCGTTCTGTTTTTCTACAATAAGCTACTGAAAACTGAAGTTCTGCTTCACTAAGACAGTATTTGATTTTGATTAATCTCGTAAAACTAATAAAATAAAATAATTTAATTTTGGTTAAAAGGTAGCAAAGAACACAATAACATCGAGATAAGATTCACGATAATTGAACCGCTTAAGAATAAAGTGCGAATTCCGGCAAAAACGAATTCCGGCAAAACGTCCGTACATCTGTCCGTCTGTTTGTCCGTCTGTTTGTCCGTCTGTTTGTCCGTCTGTTTGTCCGTCTGTTTGTCCGTCTGTTTGTTTGTCTGCTTGTCTGTCCGTCTGTTTGTCTGTCCGTCTGTTTGTCTGTCCGTCTGTTTGTCTGTCCGTCTGTTTGTCTGTCCGTCTGTTTGTCTGTCCGTCTGTTTGTCTGTCCGTCTGTTTGTCTGTCCGTATGTTTGTCTGTCCGTCTGTTTGTCTGTCCGTCTGTTTGTCTGTCCGTCTGTTTGTCTGTCCGTCTGTTTGTCTGTCCGTCTGTTTGTCTGTCCGTCTGTTTGTCTGTCCGTCTGTTTGTCTGTCCGTCTGTTTGTCTGTCCGTATGTTTGTCTGTCCGTCTGTTTGTCTGTCCGTATGTCCGTCTGTCCGTCTGTCCGTCTGTCCGTCTGTCCGTCTGTCCGTCTGTCCGTCTGTCCGATCGCCTGTTTCGTCGCCCAAGAAATACCTCCTTTCTTCGCTCGTGGGTGAAAGGTGCATATCGAAATTAGCGTGGTCAGACGGAAGAGCAGGCCTGAGTCTCGCCACGTAAAACAAGGCAACAATTCTATTCAATTCAATATTCAGGTCAACAATGCTAGCGGCTAAAATGCTCAGCCAATTTTCTCCAAATTGATCTTCCCCTTTCGATTTGCCTGAGGTCGCGGCCACTTGAATTTGAAACCGATATTTTATTTTGGGGGGTACTTTACATTAAGCCTCTAGACATTTTAAAATTTTTCAAAAAATAGTTTCATCATTTATTTTTATTAACTTTTGCTGTTGTATAGCGTGAAAGATGTGTGAAAGATGGAGAGAATGGTGCAGATCTCATTTTCATTGAAAACTTTGATATTACGAAAATTGTAATATTCAAATTTTTGTCGGCGTCTTGTTACAATTACAATTATGAAGGCGAGATTTTTTCCTTAATGAAATCAGTTCCTTAAAGATGTATTTTGAAAGACGGTCATATACAACTTTGTTTTCCAAAATTTGAGTACTTTTTCGCGTACATGCGCGTGATTACACGGGTGAGAAAGAACGTGCTGTTTTAGCTCCACTAGTTGATGTAAGGGCCCCTTCCCACGGCGCGACCGCGGCGCGCGTCGCAGCAGCGCGGCGCGTAGCAGAGGATTGGTTTGAATGGAGGCCTTCCCACGTGCAGCGGGTGGCGGCTGCTGCGGCAGCCGACGCCGAACTCCAGCTACGCGAAGCGGAGGAGGGGGCACGCGCTACCGCTAGCAGAACACAGCTTTAAATGGGAGCGTTCCCACTGCGCCGCGGCCGCAGCGTTCTACCTGCTCCTGTCCCTTTGTTCGTCGTCGCCGGAGGGTCGGCGACACCTACCCCTCCAGACCCCACCCCCTTCCACGGCGGACGGCGGTGCGGCCGTGGCTCCGGCGGTGGCTGCGTCGGAAGGGCTCTGCTGCTTGAAGGAAGCGCGCCGCGGACGCGCCGTGGGAAGGCGCCCTAATGCATCTCCTTTGCATGCTGAACACTGCAATACTAGAAGTTAATATGAAGTGCGAGTCGGTATTCTGCTAAACGTGTCCAGAGGCAGATGTTGACCAATGGTGTGTTACAGTGTACCTCTTACTTCACGCAAACTCGGCACCTCTTTGCCGCTACGTTTCCACTCTCCTCCACCTCGAGCGCCCCGTTCGCGCTGAGCGTGCCGGCAGCCGAGTCCACGTGGCTGGCGCGCGTGACCGCGTCGCGTGTCGAGTCGCGTCTAGTGCGTTGCGCTGCGTGCGTTTTACGGCGCCGGGGGCGTTGCGACGCGCTCCTGCAACTTTGATGCGAGCAATCTGACACCGCCTTCCCCCGCGCCCTCGCCCTCGCCCTCGCGCCACGCCCCCCTCCCCGCGCTCATCACTTATGCAGCGGCACCGCGGAAGGAGCAGCGCGGGAGTGCGACGGAAGGAGGTAGACGATGCAAACGAGGAAGGAGTCACAGAAGGAGAAGGAAAAGGAGAAGGAGAATAAGAATCAGGGGAAGAATAAGAATCAGGGGAAGAATAAGAATCAGGAGAAGAATAAGAAGAATCAGGAGAAGAATCAGAAGATGGAGAATAAGGATTGATTGATTATTTTTCTAGGTGCATCAACTCATAAGACAATTTCTCCCGTAATTGTAGTGCATGTTATAACCCGTGAGGTGACGGTGTTTCTCCCCCTCTGAAACGTAAGATCCCGCTCCGGCCTAAACGTTGACTTGCAGAGATACACCATACCACTCAGGTATCTCTCCCAACGTAGCTCCTTCCCCAGCCGAAACAAGCTCTAAGCTCTTGACTGGCCTTCCGACATGTGTGACAATGAAATGTAATGTGTAATGGGATGAGATGTCAAAGATGATGGAAGAAAGATCGCGTGCAGTCTGTGGCGCGTTTGTTAATGTCACCATTTACCAGATACTGACAGACGAAACAATGATAAACTAATCGTTCGGCGGCAAAAATTCGCCCCCAGACACTGATTAAATTCTCTATACTATTGTGTCAATGTCGAAAATTCGCCACTGTCGATATTCAAATCCCAGGAGTACCTGGGCAGGGCGGTATTGGTGCGCTGCATTGGTGCAGAGGTCTCGGCCAGAGAGGAGGAGAGGGGAAAACAAGAAGATGAAATGAGATGGTGGTAAAATCGCAAGTGGAGGAGGGGAACATTTGAGGTGAGGAAGCAGATAAAGTAGAGGAAGAAGAAAGAAATAACATGATTGAGGAACAGGAGAAGAATAGAGCTGTAGGGAAAAAAGGTGAAGAAGCTGCAGGTTAATAAGTATTACAATAATAATAAATAACTGATAGGAATTAGATAATTGGGAAGGAAGGGAATGAAGAAGCAACTGGAGAAACGGAGGAAGAAATACTAGTGGGAGAAAAGAAACATCAATGAATGATTAAAAAATTAGTAAAATATGAGCTAGTACGAATTAACAAATGCATTACTTCTGGGGAGTGATTCCATCATTTCTTCGTATTCTTTTCTTTGTCATCTTTATTTTACCGTTAAACTTCATGTTTTGTCAATCTGAACTAAAACGATATGGCAGCTGAGGTGAGAATAGTATGATATGTTGTTCGTACGTCGTCTTGCCACAGACTCCTTGACCATCATTATGCCTATAAGTAGTTAAAGCAATTGAAGAAATTACTACGAGAAGTTAACTTACAAAATTAATGAAGAAGAGGGAAAATTTCGTGACAAACAGATCAAACAATCTTTACCAGTATTCCCTCGCAGGATTGTAAAACGAACAGAGTCCGTTCTCGTTCCTAAACATCGAAACCCACAGGCACTACTATCACTCAATTACCACTCTGGATCCTGGGAAACATTGGCTTTGCCTGTCTAAAAGAGTGGATTTGGTAAAGTGATCGACGGTAGGCAAATTGGTCCACTTACATCTGAAAGTCTCCTCGTAATCGGTAAAGGACTTTGCTCTGAAGCAGACCATAGGCATGTTGTCGAACCGTTGTTCAATATGACTGTGTCGCGATGCACAGTCAAGATGGACTGGAAAACTGGCATGGCGTTTTACATGATGATTGATAAGCTAAATAAGCAAATTTTAAATAAGCAGATTTCAGATAACGCTACGATTATATATACGTACATGTGCCTCAGAATAAATTCTACAAGCTTCCAGGCTACATGCGCGGCCGAAGATCAATTTTTGCCCATGTACATATTTCGAAACTTCATATATCGACGTTACATACGTGTCATTTGCCCCTGATTAACAGATAACTCTTGGTTCATTGGCGTTTCGCAGCTCACTTTCAGACTTACGATACATCAGTGTATGATGTGTTGCCTACCATTCAGAAGCAAATGATATAGAAGTAACTTTGTTATATGTAATTTTCCACCGTATGTTTATTGAAAACTGATCATCTTTGACCCTTTACCTGCCCTAGATAAATGTCACATTCATTCACATACCTGTAGTTTGCATTATATTTTGTCATGATTAATAATTTCGTGTTCTTTTGTGAAGTGACTTGTAATGTAATGATTATAAAATACCATATGTTTCCTTTGACTTAACGTAATTGGTATAAATAATTATAATTTAAGTATACTAATTGTGTATTGAGTCTTCTAAATCTCAGGTATTTTGTTTCGAATGGTTTGCTAATTGCATCACATTAGACGCACTCTAACGCTGGTATAAACACATGAACTATGAAAAAGGGCTGACTGATGTTGCTGGGCATGGGACACAATTGGTTCAAAATCAAGTGAAAGAATAACGAGAATAAGAAGCAACTGAGACGTCATGATACAGAATCAACTGAGTGCGATAAATGTTTTTGGTTTATTTTAATTACATATTAAAATTATTTTGAAAGTCAATTGAAACTACAGAGAATGATCGTTGATATGGTTATTCAACGGTCATATCATTTAAGGTCGATTTTTAGCTATTTTATGCATCTGTCTTTAGGGAAGAGAGAGTTTATGCGTAGGTTTGGTTCTGCTGTGCGTCCAGATTGAATGTGGAGGTGCTGGGAGATGTGGGGAGTGATGAAAAGAAGTCTTCGGAGAGTTTGGTGATGTGTTCATTTACTGTCAGAATTTGCAGTTAGTAATGGATTTGCTCGTTCAAAGTGAACCATGGGGCTTTCATTATAATTCTTTGCGCTTTATTTTGTTTAGTTTGTAAAATGATTATATTGAATTTGGCTGCATTTCCCCATATTGGGCATACGTACGTCATAGTTAGTCGAATTATAGACTTAAAAATGTGTAGACTATAAATTATCATTTCACTCCCTATTTTCCGGGAGTATTTTGTGTTAATTAGTGCATAAAGTTGGGAAAGTTTTGCTTGTGTCTTTGTTCATGTTGTGCGGATGTGTTTTTTCAAGCTTAATTTTCTATTAAGTTGCATTTCTAGATATTTGGCTGCTGTATTACTTGCTACCCTGGGAATATTTTTGTCGTGCGTAATTAACTGGGGAGGGGAGAGGAGGATCTTGTGTGAAAATTTTGGCATGCGTTTTACCTGGATTAATCTTAATTCTCAATTGATTGCCCATTCATTGTATGTGTCGAAGTAAGTTATTCCCTAGCTATCATAATCTCCCCATGGTTTGAAAAAAGTACAGTATCAGCGTAAAGCACTAATTGCGAATCTGTTACGTGTGGACAATCATTATATACATATATACTTAAAATTGAATAATATTGTGAATAACAGGGACATTTGAGGTAGACCTACTGAAATCTGGCGTAAGGATGATATGGCATCGTCAACTTTGACTTGGAACTTTCTTTGATCTAAGAAACTTTTAAGAATATGGTATAAGTAGTCTGAAGGACATATTTGTGTTAATTTGTAGAGAAGGCCTTGATGCCATATCGGTCGAAAACTTTAGTTACGTCCAGAAATATTGCGATAGTGTGTTGTTCGGTATGCAATCTTTGCTTTATATATTCGGTTAACTGTAATATTTGATGTGTTGCGGAGTGGTAAGTTCGAAATTCAAGTTGCGGGTCTGGGATTACGTGTGTGTTTGTCAGAAATTTTATTATTCGTTTTAACATCAGTTTCTGCGATAGTTTCGACAACGAGACGAGCAGGCTAATTGGTCTATAGTTCGCTGGATCGTTTCGATTCTTTGCCTGTACGGATTTCCGACACAAGAACCTGGCAACTGTTGCCTTCCGCGTGGTCTGAACGCGGTGGCTGCGCCTGCCGAAGCGCTGGAGGGCCGTTTCTGGGGGGGGGGGGGGGGGGGGTGACGGCCGGCGCGTGTCGTATCTTTGCGAGGAGGCGCACTGGCGTCGTCGGCCGATGCGCTGCGCCCTGCGATACGGCAGGCGACGGGGCGCCGGCCTGCGTGGCGGGAAGAGAAAGAACACGGACTGGAGGGAACAGCTGCAGCAGCAGCAGCTACGGAACGTTCCCGCGAATTTGCCCGTGGCATCGTTTGTGGGAAGTAGAGCTCCTTCATGTTTGCTGGAATTCCTTCTGTTGGAAATAACATTTTATGAAGTAAGGAACTTAATTATAGGGCAACTAAATTAGAGAAACTAAATTAAAACTATATATTAAATATAGAAGATCCGGGATTCCAACCCGGGTCTTCTGGTTTACGCCCAGCTGCTGTAACCACTAAGCTACCGAGAACACCAAATCCTTTTTGTGATGAGCGCACTGTTCAAAGGATTGGTTGTATCTGTAGCATACTGGTTTTAAAATGCATTGTTACTCAGTAACATGATCACATTTTGGTTATTATTTACTAGGCTGTCTGGGTGACGCCGCGTCCATGACAAAGGTGCCGACGTTTAGATCGCCATTCTGCGACCTTCCTCAGGGCGTAATTCATTACGCCCTGAGGAATGTCGCAGAATAGCGATCGAAACGTCGGCACCTTCGCCATGGACGCGGCGTCACCCGGACAGCCTAGTAAATACTGACTCCGGCCGCGGAAGCCTACGCTCTCACAATTTGGTTATCTTTGCGACTGAGGAATATTTTCTCCGGGCGTAATTGCGTCCAACAAGGTGACGGGAATGTTGACAATTATGTATATAAATTAAGAAACATTATAAAATAGTACGCGTGTGTATTTAACTGTGTGTGCGTTTGTGCATGCATGCGTATGTTTCTGTTGCACGAAGAAGTAGGTATGCCTGTATCACAGCGAAAGCACCGGTTTCCGTCCATGAGATGTTCTGGAGACGTGTTCCCTTGGCTTTCTGCTCCAATGTAGACGTTCAGTTTGATCACGGAATATCATGGACCCTTGTTTGATATCCGCAGCCCTCTAAATCGAATTTTGATTTGGTGCTTTTGACTTAACGGTGGGCTTGTTTGTGCAGAAGGGGATTCTTGGAATAGGTCCGACTCAATTTCGATAGCGAACGGGAGTGACTCAATTTCTCAGTCAGAAAACCAATCCAATTAAGAATATCGTAACTACTGGATCTATAGAAACTTGAGTCGAGATACCCTTAGGTGCTTTTGACTTAACGAAGGATTTAACTTCCCTCAAGTGCCGAACGTTCCCTCAAAAAACGAATCTTGTTTACATTTCATGTATTCATTTTCTGATACAGTAAAAATCGCGTTTCGTCACAGTTTTTCCCATAGTGAAATTCCGTCGGCTGATGCCTGGTTAGGGATTAGCAGTTAGCGAATCGGAAACAGTTGCCACTCGAGGTGATGTCCCTAAATCTCAATAAATAAATAATTGTATTCATATAATTTATATTACAGCAAAACTTTTCATTTGAAATATTATATACAACTTCAGTTGGAGTGAATAAAATTGCATATTAAATTAATGCATGAGTCTAGATTGTATTAATTCAAACAGACACATCTGTTGTCACGTCCAATGCAAATATTGCATTATTGAGAATTCATTATTCAAAGCAAAGGGAAGACATAAAGTATAAATTCCCTTTGAAAGTATGACATTCTGGTCAGAACTGACAGTTTAAGCTGTTATTGTGTTACATTCCGTTGATTTCTCTGTATTATATGTATTGAACATTGATTTTTTTATCAGTGGCGTTAATTGTTCAATTACATTTATTCGTGTTATTGGCATGTATATCACAATAAACAGTAATTTTCGAGAAATATTCTGCTTATTACATTTCAACACAAAAATATACATAAAACGCACAAATAATACGACAAATTAAACCATCATTTAGTAGTAAGGATATCATGTAGTATTGTGTTCTAACAAGTACTGCTACAAAACACTATTAAACATTTTTGTGATAAAGTGTCAAATAGAACTATGTTAACACATTTCTCAAGAAGTATGCAAAATATATCTAATTTAAATACCTTTCGTTCATTCACCAAATAAAACATTTTACTCACGTGCATTTTCTTAAATAATTGGTCAAAATAAGGTCTATCTCTAGACTTTCATGTAACAGTTGATATACTCTTGTATTAAGAAAAATCGAGCACTTTTCGAGCTAAATGAGTCATTTAAAAGATGTAACATTGCTAATTGGACAGAACTTCCACAAACAGGAGAGTACCTGCTCCCGGGCTGCTCTCGAGAGCCGTAAAAAAGTTAGTACCTCGTTCCTGGAAAGCCACGTCATCTCTATTACTTCCAGCTCTACTCTCGCCGCCACCATCCCCTCTCACCATCCCTTCATCACCGCCGCCCTCCGCCGCTACAGCCGGCCTCTTCACCGTTACTGGCTCCCACACCTCCGCCACCTCGACTACTACTACTTTCATTTCCACCATCACTACCTCCACTACCACCACCCCATGTCTACATCTACCGCCACCACCACCACTACCACTATCTCTACCACTACCAGCACCACTACCTCTACCACTACCAGCACCACTGCCTGCACCACCACCACCACCATCACCACCACCATCACCACCACCACCATCACCACCACCATCACCACCACCACCATCACCACCACCACCACCACCACCACCACCACCACCACTACCACCACTACGTCTACCACCACCACCACCTCCATCACAACATCTACCACCGCCAATACCTCTTCCACCACAACCACTACCTCTACCTCTACTACCGCCATTACCTCTACCTCCACCAGCAATACTACCTCTACCACGACAACCACCATCCTGTCACAATCTCTACCTCTAGCACAGTCATCGCCATCACCGTCAGCGTCATCGTCACCATCACCGTCACTGTCTGTTACCCACCGCCACCCACGGCCACCATCACTTGCCGTCACCCTCTCTAACCTTGACCACTACCATCCGTCACCGAAACCCAGTCAGCTTCTGCGTTACCAGCCGCCACCGTCACCACCTCCCTTCCACCCGTCTTTTACGGCGCTTTGTTTCTCGCCGGCGGAAAATGCCCGGAACATTTTTCTACGCCTTCGTTTGCACGCGGAACGGTTTATGAATTCATGCAAAGAGGGGTGGTAATTGAAGCGTTCCTGCAACGCACCCTGTAATGTGCACTGAGCTTCAGGGTAAAGGAAAATACTGACTGCGCATCAGATATGGCTCGTTTGTCTCCGGTATTTTTCTTGTCCCATCTGGGTCCAGTTTTATTTATCTTTCGCCAAGGATAAATGAGATGAGACCGAGTAATAGTATTTATTAATCAGTATAATGCATTGTGACTTGTTGAGTAACAGCCATTGCCGGAATGTGACTGAAGGTGTGTGAAGTTGGGAAGCAAATTGATGAAGCTGTTTGTGTAGTATATTTTAGTGAAATTAGGAAGAATCCAATCACCTGACAATCCGCTTTCCATATAATTAGTGTGAATTTTCGTTTATTTGTCCGTGTGATCACTGTTTGATCCATTTAGATTTAGATTTATTCAGTCAAAAAAACAGTAAAAACTGTATGTGGCGTAAGGGGGAAAATATTATTATTTTAAATACAAGTGCAAGAAATTCCATTGCATATAAGGATTGCAGTACAGATTGTGGTTCATTTTGCTTCTCCATGATTTCGTTTGCTACTAGAATATTGCAGTACATAAAATTGGGTGGAGCCGTGTACCCCTTCTGTAGCCTTCTGTTTCTGTGCTGGCCGTTGTTTTAGATAAAGTGGTGGTACCGTGGTAGATATCACGAGAACGTCGCGTGAGTTTAGATCCGAAGACAGGCTTTTCGTTCGTTCAAAGGTTTTTATTTTGCCATACCGAAGGATCACCACGACGGAGGCAATAGAGAGATCCACTGCAGAGCAAGAGTCGGGTCGAAGGATAAGAAATTGCATGCATAGAATTCGTAATAACGTAAAGGCACACCATCTAGTCGCGTAGATCTATATAAATTGTGATTAAAATTGTAATGCATAATAAACAACATTTAAAATCACGCTGGCAATGAATCAAACATGCCCAACAATCATACTGGCAAAATAACAACGTTGCTGTTATACTTTTTCGACTAAATCAATGGCCTAAGGTTTGAATCCCGACAGTGGCAAGAGTTTCGACACTGCATCCAGTCTATCCGGGATCAGCCGCGTCTCGGTCAATTGGACTGATGTTTCGGCCATCTTGCTGTGGCCTTTCTCCGATCCGATCTGAAGAAGGCCACCGAAGATGGCTGAAACGTCAGTACAATTGACCGAGACGCGGCTCATCCCGGATAGCCAAGAATGCATTGACTCCGGCCGCGGAAGCCTACGAACCCAGTTTCGACACTACCTTGTCAGCTTGAACGTATTCGACCGGTGTCTGGAGGAAAGTTCTAGCGATAGGGTGCTCTGATCGGTGGTTCTCCGTGATTTCTCCGATCAAAACCAGGCGAATGCCGGGGCAGTTCCCTAACAAACGGCCCACGAAACTTGCGCGATCTTTCCTTCCGTTTCCTTGTTTTATCCTCGCCCCTTTTGAACACACACTTACACACACATATAATACAGTGTCATACTCTTCGGGAGACAAATTCGGGTAGTTAAAGGTTGTCCTGGCTGAGACGGTGCCACACTGGTGTGGAATTCTTGATTGGGGTTACTCCGCAAACCGATGTCTAGGTCGGCGCCGGATCTCCCAATCAGCGAGGGAAGATAACCCCCTCCCGCGATAAAGCATGAACTACACTTACGGGACTAATGACCTTTGCCGTTGACGCGCCCGGAATCTCTAACCAATCAATTAATCTGCGTCTGGTAAGGATAACTGGTAGGGATTGTGTTAATTCACCGAACAATTGTTCCATTTGTAATGAATATATTACTAACAAGTACGTACTGTGTATTTCTTCAGATAAAACGACCTCGGATAAGATGAGGTATACATTTTCGTTAAGGTTATAATTTTAGTATATATGTCTAAAAGACAACCTCCGAACTATCAACTATGAACTATGAATTTAGTTTAGTTCAGCGTTCATCATTTTTTGCAACTGGCTGCACTGCAGCTTATCAGGTAGCACTGGCTACTGACAAACACTCGCACTGATTAGGGCATTCGGCCAATGTTACCATAAAGGAAAAATGCCCCTCAGCATTGGTGTTTTTGCCTATAGAACACACGCCAAAAACTGGATGTGGAAACGGCGATGAAATCCTTAAAATTGTTATGGGATCTCTAACGCTATGAATGGTAGTGAGGAAGATTTCTTATGAGATACCAATGACGATGAGAAAGTGAACTCGCTTAGTACAGAATGGGACCCATCTGGCCTACTTCTCAACAACGAAATTGAAGATGTACGACAGGAACAATTGCCCTTAGATGATGAATGTGAGAATTTTTATTATTTTTTTTTGTATCTGTCTTACAAGACGACCCCGTTGTTTTGAGGTATTTTTGTGATTCATTAATCGCCTTATCTGCCAAACTATACAGTGAATGGTTTTGTGAAGAACTCCTATTTAGCTTATTTGGATTGAAATTGAATGATCAAAACAAAAACTAGACTTATCTTAACTTCAACACAAAATTAATAATAGAATAACCCTCACATTTAAAATAAGATTGTTTCATTTGCCGTATGAGGGTCAGTGTATTAACTAGACACAAAAGATACAAACCATCAAAGATACAAATTGCGATTTATCGCAAAAACATTCAAATTACATTGGTTTAGATAGTTTGCATGCCCTGCGTGTAAATACAGACGATGTTCCTACTTGTCCAATCCCACCCTCCCTTCTCCTCCATATAAGGCGACCTCGCTAGCCATCAGGCAGCAGTGCCCTCTGAGGACAGCCACAACGTTTGCCGCTGGCCGAAAGATTTGCCACAATGTCAGTGACGCGGCTCGTCCGGGATAGCCTAGACAACACAGACCTCGGATTTGCCTCGAAACACCTTTACGCAACCCACGTTTCGAAAGTCTTTGGGTACCCCTGTGTTAGGCTAACGGGGGGGACACAAAATTTCGAAACTCGTTCCCTCACAGAAGGCCCCATTCACATTACGGGTCCGCGTTTGCACGGTGAGGCGGATCATGAAAGAGGAATGGCGGCCGGCGCATGCGCGTCGCCGCGAGACGCGTAATTGGTTTCGAGGCCTGCCGCCGCGCCCGCCCCGAGTGCGCGTACAACGAGACGCTCAAATATTAACGCGCGTTTGCGAGACGGCCTTAAACCATGCCTGGAGACTAGTGCACGTTTAAAGATTCACGAGCCCCCCGCGGCGGCCCACCACCGCGCTGCCGGCACCCTGGGGCCGCCGTTCCTCCTCCACTCACTCTCGCCCTCACTCCACCAAGCCCAACCTCCTGTTTGCCCCCACCTCCCAATCAGCTTACCTGCCTAGCAGCCCGTCCGCCAGCTTTTCCGCCTGTTATTTTGTCAGTCAATTAGTTATCCCGCCAGTCAGCATTCTTACCAATAAGTGTTCTTGCCAGTCAGCATTCTTGCCAGTCAGCATTCTTGCCTGTCAGCATTCTTGCCGGTCAGCATTCTTGCCAGTCAGCATTCTTGCCTGTCAGCATTCTTGCCTGTCAGCATTCTTGCCGGTCAGCATTCTTGCCGGTCAGCATTCTTGCCGGTCAGCATTCTTGCCGGTCAGCATTCTTGCCGGTCAGCATTCTTGCCGGTCAGCATTCTTGCCGGTCAGCATTCTTGCCGGTCAGCATTCTTGCCGGTCAGCATTTTTGCCGGTCAGCATTCTTGCCGGTCAGCATTCTTGCCGGTCAGCATTCTTGCCGGTCAGCATTCTTGCCGGTCAGCATTCTTGCCGGTCAGCATTCTTGCCGGTCAGCATTCTTGCCGGTCAGCATTCTTGCCGGTCAGCATTCTTGCCGGTCAGCATTCTTGCCGGTCAGCATTCTTGCCGGTCAGCTTTCTTGCCGGTCAGCTTTCTTGCCGGTCAGCATTCTTGCCGGTCAGCATTCTTGCCGGTCAGCTTTCTTGCCGGTCAGCTTTCTTGCCGGTCAGCTTTCTTGCCGGTCAGCTTTCTTGCCGGTCAGCATTCTTGCCGGTCAGCTTTCTTGCCGGTCAGCTTTCGTGCCGGTCAGCTTTCGTGCCGGTCAGCTTTCGTGCCGGTCAGCTTTCGTGCCGGTCAGCTTTCGTGCCGGTCAGCTTTCGTGCCGGTCAGCTTTCGTGCCGGTCAGCTTTCGTGCCGGTCAGCTTTCGTGCCGGTCAGCTTTCGTGCCGGTCAGCTTTCGTGCCGGTCAGCTTTCGTGCCGGTCAGCTTTCGTGCCGGTCAGCTTTCGTGCCGGTCAGCTTTCGTGCCGGTCAGCTTTCGTGCCGGTCAGCTTTCGTGCCGGTCAGCTTTCGTGCCGGTCAGCTTTCGTGCCGGTCAGCTTTCGTGCCGGTCAGCTTTCGTGCCGGTCAGCTTTCGTGCCGGTCAGCTTTCGTGCCGGTCAGCTTTCGTGCCGGTCAGCTTTCGTGCCGGTCAGCTTTCGTGCCGGTCAGCTTTCGTGCCGGTCAGCTTTCGTGCCGGTCAGCTTTCGTGCCGGTCAGCTTTCGTGCCGGTCAGCTTTCGTGCCGGTCAGCTTTCGTGCCGGTCAGCTTTCGTGCCGGTCAGCTTTCGTGCCGGTCAGCTTTCGTGCCGGTCAGCTTTCGTGCCGGTCAGCTTTCGTGCCGGTCAGCTTTCGTGCCGGTCAGCTTTCGTGCCGGTCAGCTTTCGTGCCGGTCAGCTTTCGTGCCGGTCAGCTTTCGTGCCGGTCAGCTTTCGTGCCCGTCAGCTTTCGTGCCGGTCAGCTTTCGTGCCGGTCAGCTTTCGTGCCGGTCAGCTTTCGTGCCGGTCAGCTTTCGTGCCGGTCAGCTTTCGTGCCGGTCAGCTTTCGTGCCCGTCAGCTTTCGTGCCGGTCAGCTTTCGTGCCGGTCAGCTTTCGTGCCGGTCAGCTTTCGTGCCGGTCAGCTTTCGTGCCGGTCAGCTTTCGTGCCGGTCAGCTTTCGTGCCGGTCAGCTTTCGTGCCGGTCAGCTTTCGTGCCGGTCAGCTTTCGTGCCGGTCAGCTTTCGTGCCGGTCAGCTTTCGTGCCGGTCAGCTTTCGTGCCGGTCAGCTTTCGTGCCGGTCAGCTTTCGTGCCGGTCAGCTTTCGTGCCGGTCAGCTTTCGTGCCGGTCAGCTTTCGTGCCCGTCAGCTTTCGTGCCCGTCAGCTTTCGTGCCCGTCAGCTTTCGTGCCCGTCAGCTTTCGTGCCCGTCAGCTTTCGTGCCCGTCAGCTTTCGTGCCCGTCAGCTTTCGTGCCCGTCAGCTTTCGTGCCCGTCAGCTTTCGTGCCCGTCAGCTTTCGTGCCCGTCAGCTTTCGTGCCCGTCAGCTTTCGTGCCCGTCAGCTTTCGTGCCCGTCAGCTTTCGTGCCCGTCAGCTTTCGTGCCCGTCAGCTTTCGTGCCCGTCAGCTTTCGTGCCCGTCAGCTCTCGTGCCAGTCAGCTCTCGTGCCAGTCAGCTCTCGTGCCAGTCAGCTCTCGTGCCAGTCAGCTCTCGTGCCAGTCAGCTGTCGTGCCAGTCAGCTGTCGTACCAGTCAGCTGTCGTACCAGTCAGCTGTCGTACCAGTCAGCTGTCGTACCAGTCAGCTGTCGTACCAGTCAGCTGTCGTACCAGTCAGCTCTCGTACCAGTCAGCTCTCGTACCAGTCAGTTTTCCCGTCGGGAGGTATGCTTGCCGGTTAGAATGTCTGCAGTTAGATTGCGCGTCTGTCTGCTCGCCCGTCAGTTCGGCCACCCACCGTTCTGTTCACCCGCAAACAGTTCTCCGGCCATCTCGCAGCTCGACCTCCCACCATACACCGATCAGTTTCCACAACTGTTAGTTTGCCCGCCAGTTTACGTGCCTACCAGTGTATTTGCCTCGCCGAATGCCAGACTACTCCCTCGCCCCCGGTTATCTTGCTCGTTAGACATTTTGCCCTCCTGTCAATATTTTGTCCGCCCTCCGGTCCAGAATATCGCCCGCCCGCCGGTCATGTCATCTGCTCGCCGGTGTGATCACCTAGTAGCCAGTGATATCACCCGTCCGCCAGTAACGTCACCCGTTCACCGGCCAGCTCGTTCACCTGCCGGTCAGATCTTCCACCGTGGGGAGAGGGGCGACAAGTGGGTAAAGTCCTTGAGAGGGGTTCTGGGTAGGAACTGGCAGGAGGCTGAGCAGCTGTCCGCGAATCGAGAGGAGGCTTTGACGAAGTGAAGAGATGGTGGCCGTGTATTATTGACGGGCACCAGTCTACTTTGCGGGATTCATCCGCGAAGTTTATATCTTTCCAACAAAGGGAACTTTTGAGTCAAAATCTGATTTTCATTGTCATCTCTCTTTTCTGCTTCTTTCCTCTCTCTCTCTCGTTCAGTCTCTGTGTATTTCTGCGTTTCTCAGGTTACCTTTCTAATCGAATCGTTTTGAGAAAGATAGAAAAATTATGGTTTCAGAGTATATCATAAGAAATTAAAAAAGAAATTTCGAATAAAAATGCGAAGAAAAATAATTACAAATATTTCTCAAAAGAGGAACAGATTAGATTGATTGATGAGTACTTCTTGGGCGTCTACTGCTAAGACCTTTAGTCCCGGAAGTGTACTGTATGTTTTTTCCATGGAAGGTGGGCGCAGATATTTCAGGTGAATGGTGATATCGGTCGCCGACCTACCTGTTACATAGCGGGGCTTTTCGCCAACTACATATATCCCACAAGCAAGGCACCGCGCCATCTAGGACAAGCTCTAAGCTCTCGGCCGGTCTCCTGGAAAGTGTAGTAGTGTAGCGCATGTACGTTTTAGTGTGTGTAAGTAGTCTGAGGGTAGTTTAAAGAAGGGGACGGAAAGATCGCGCGCGGTCGTAGCCCGTTTATTAGGATACGGTTCTGGCATTCGCATAGAAAGAAGATCGATAAAAAAGAAGTCCAGATCGGTCGTTCGCTAAAATTCTTGTCCAAACAGCGACTGATTTCGATCTGCCATAAGTTACCCCTAGAAAGTCAGGATCAAACTTAGAGGAAAACTTAATGGAAAGCGCATCGCAAAGGAAGGGAAAACTGAAAACCCAAAGTAAAGCATAACGGAAGTTGCAAGGGAAGTCGCAATTGAAATCACAACAAAAACCTCAACAGCAAGCGCAGAGGAAAGCCGAAAGGAAGTTGTAACGGACGACGCAACGGAAAAGTTAACGGAATATGCAACGGAAGACGCAACGGAAGACGCAACGGAAAACGCAACGGAAGACTCAACGGAAGACGCAACGGAAGACGCAACGGAAGACTCAACGGAAGACTCAACGGAAGACTCAACGGAAGACTCAACGGAAGACTCAACGGAAGACTCAACGGAAGACTCAACGGAAGACTCAACGGAAGACTCAACGGAAGACTCAACGGAAGACTCAACGGAAGACTCAACGGAAGACTCAACGGAAGACTCAACGGAAGACTCAACGGAAGACTCAACGGAAGACTCAACGGAAGACTCAACGGAAGACTCAACGGAAGACTCAACGGAAGACTCAACGGAAGACTCAACGGAAGACTCAACGGAAGACTCAACGGAAGACTCAACGGGAGACTCAACGGAAGACTCAACGGAAGACTCAACGGAAGACTCAACGGAAGACTCAACGGAAGACTCAACGGAAGACTCAACGGAAGACTCAACGGAAGACTCAACGGAAGACTCAACGGAAGACTCAACGGAAGACTCAACGGAAGACTCAACGGAAGACTCAACGGAAGACTCAACGGAAGACCCAACGGAAGACTCAACGGAAGACTCAACGGAAGACTCAACGGAAGACTCAACGGAAGACTCAACGGAAGACTCAACGGAAGACTCAACGGAAGACCCAACGGAAGACCCAACGGAAGACCCAACGGAAGACCCAACGGAAGACCCAACGGAAGACCCAACGGAAGACCCAACGGAAGACCCAACGGAAGACTCAACGGAAGACTCAACGGAAGACTCAACGGAAGACTCAACGGAAGACTCAACGGAAGACTCAACGGAAGACTCAACGGAAGACTCAACGGAAGACTCAACGGAAGACTCAACGGAAGACTCAACGGAAGACTCAACGGAAGACTCAACGGAAGACTCAACGGAAGACTCAACGGAAGACTCAACGGAAGACTCAACGGAAGACTCAACGGAAGACTCAACGGAAGACTCAACGGAAGACTCAACGGAAGACTCAACGGAAGACTCAACGGAAGACTCAACGGAAGACTCAACGGAAGACTCAACGGAAGACTCAACGGAAGACTCAACGGAAGACCCAACGGAAGACCCAACGGAAGACCCAACGGAAGACCCAACGGAAGACCCAACGGAAGACCCAACGGAAGACCCAACGGAAGACCCAACGGAAGACCCAACGGAAGACCCAACGGAAGACCCAACGGAAGACCCAACGGAAGACCCAACGGAAGACCCAACGGAAGACCCAACGGAAGACCCAACGGAAGACCCAACGGAAGACCCAACGGAAGACCCAACGGAAGACCCAACGGAAGACCCAACGGAAGACCCAACGGAAGACCCAACGGAAGACCCAACGGAAGACCCAACGGAAGACCCAACGGAAGACCCAACGGAAGACCCAACGGAAGACCCAACGGAAGACCCAACGGAAGACCCAACGGAAGACCCAACGGAAGACCCAACGGAAGACCCAACGGAAGACTCAACGGAAGACTCAACGAAAGACTCAACGAAAGACTCAACGGAAGACTCAACGGAAGACTCAACGGAAGACTCAACGGAAGACTCAACGGAAGACTCAACGGAAGACTCAACGGAAGACTCAACGAAAGACTCAACGAAAGACTCAACGAAAGACTCAACGAAAGACCCAACGAAAGACCCAACGAAAGACCCAACGAAAGACCCAACGAAAGACCCAACGAAAGACCCAACGAAAGACCCAACGAAAGACCCAACGAAAGACCCAACGAAAGACCCAACGAAAGACCCAACGAAAGACCCAACGAAAGACCCAACGAAAGACCCAACGAAAGACCCAACGAAAGACCCAACGAAAGACCCAACGAAAGACCCAACGAAAGACCCAACGAAAGACCCAACGAAAGACCCAACGAAAGACCCAACGAAAGACCCAACGAAAGACCCAACGAAAGACCCAACGAAAGACCCAACGAAAGACCCAACGAAAGACCCAACGAAAGACCCAACGAAAGACCCAACGAAAGACCCAACGAAAGACCCAACGAAAGACCCAACGAAAGACCCAACGAAAGACCCAACGAAAGACCCAACGAAAGACCCAACGAAAGACCCAACGAAAGACCCAACGAAAGACCCAACGAAAGACCCAACGAAAGACCCAACGAAAGACCCAACGAAAGACCCAACGAAAGACCCAACGAAAGACCCAACGAAAGACCCAACGAAAGACCCAACGAAAGACCCAACGAAAGACCCAACGAAAGACCCAACGAAAGACCCAACGAAAGACCCAACGAAAGACCCAACGAAAGACCCAACGAAAGACCCAACGAAAGACCCAACGAAAGACCCAACGAAAGACCCAACGAAAGACCCAACGAAAGACCCAACGAAAGACCCAACGAAAGACCCAACGAAAGGCCCAACGAAAGGCCCAACGAAAGACCCAACGAAAGACCCAACGAAAGACCCAACGAAAGACCCAACGAAAGACCCAACGAAAGACCCAACGAAAGACCCAACGAAAGACCCAACGAAAGACCCAACGAAAGACCCAACGAAAGACCCAACGACAGACCCAACGACAGACCCAACGACAGACCCAACGACAGACCCAACGACAGACCCAACGACAGACCCAACGACAGACCCAACGACAGACCCAACGACAGACCCAACGACAGACCCAACGACAGACCCAACGACAGACCCAACGACAGACCCAACGACAGACCCAACGACAGACCCAACGAAAGACCCAACGAAAGACCCAACGAAAGACCCAACGAAAGACCCAACGAAAGACCCAACGAAAGACCCAACGAAAGACCCAACGAAAGACCCAACGAAAGACCCAACGAAAGACCCAACGAAAGACCCAACGAAAGACCCAACGAAAGACCCAACGAAAGACCCAACGAAAGACCCAACGAAAGACCCAACGAAAGACCCAACGAAAGACCCAACGAAAGACCCAACGAAAGACCCAACGAAAGACCCAACGAAAGACCCAACGAAAGACCCAACGAAAGACCCAACGAAAGACCCAACGAAAGACCCAACGAAAGACCCAACGAAAGACCCAACGAAAGACCCAACGAAAGACCCAACGAAAGACCCAACGAAAGACCCAACGAAAGACCCAACGGAAGACCCAACGGAAGACTCAACGGAAGACTCAACGGAAGACTCAACGGAAGACTCAACGGAAGACTCAACGGAAGACTCAACGGAAGACCCAACGGAAGACCCAACGGAAGACCCAACGGAAGACCCAACGGAAGACCCAACGGAAGACCCAACGGATGACCCAACGGATGACCCAACGGATGACCCAACGGAAGACCCAACGGAAGACGCAACGGAAGACGCAACGGAAGACGCAACGGAAGACGCAACGGAAGACGCAACGGAAGACGCAACGGAAGACGCAACGGAAGACGCAACGGAAGACGCAACGGAAGACGCAACGGAAGACGCAACGGAAGACGCAACGGAAGACGCAACGGAAGACGCAACGGAAGACCCAACGGAAGACCCAACGGAAGACCCAACGGAAGACCCAACGGAAGACCCAACGGAAGACCCAACGGAAGACCCAACGGAAGACCCAACGGAAGACCCAACGGAAGACCCAACGGAAGACCCAACGGAAGACCCAACGGAAGACCCAACGGATGACCCAACGGAAGACCCAACGGATGACCCAACGGAAGACGCAACGGAAGACGCAACGGAAGACGCAACGGAAGACGCAACGGAAGACGCAACGGAAGGCGCAACGGAAGACGCAACGGAAGACGCAACGGAAGACGCAACGGAAGACGCAACGGAAGACGCAACGGAAGACGCAACGGAAGACGCAACGGAAGACGCAACGGAAGACGCAACGGAAGACGCAACGGATGACGCAACGGATGACGTACCGGATGACGTACCGGAAGACGCAACGGATGAGACAACGGGAGACACAACGGAAACGCAACGGAAAATAACGGAAAATGCAACGGAACCCGTAATGGAAATCGCAACAGAAAGTGCAAGGAAGAAAACGGGGGAAACATCGCGTTCATCGGTCGCGTGACGACACGACAATTCCTCGTGCAGGGCCTTGTTTCCCCCTGCGACGCCGCCAGCGCGAAATGAAAAAAAAACGCGACTTTGTTTCCCGCGCGAGTCCACCCGGGAGCGGCTGCTCGCGCGCTGCGTGGCGTCGCGTCGCCTCCCAGCATGCAGCGCGCGCGCCTAATTACGAACGCCATCGCTTCGCGCGCCTCCGTCGTCGCCTCGGGCGCTGATTGCGAGCTGCGTGTGAATACGAAGCAGGGAGCGGGCGCTCCCCTGCGCCCCAGCGTCCTGCGGTCCCCGGCCACTCCCCTCCTCCCCCTGCGGCGACCCGAAACACGGCGGCCAGGTGGTGGGTTTCTACGTTTGGGCGCGTGAGATCGGTTGAATGATTAATTTGTGTTTGACGCGTCATATACAATGGTTAATGGTAGTTAAGAGCATTTTATTTCCTGGGAAAGTGCAGTATTTCTCCTCAACTCGAACCTGAGATTGGCGCCGTCCTATTCATCGCCTTCGAGGCTTTCTCCTCTTCAGGTGTCTCCGCCGTCTTGCACATGTTCTCATCTTGTGACTGGTCGCACAACTGTGTGATTTTGTGGAGCGTGTGTGTGGGGGGGGTAAGGGGTGGGAATAGGGCAAGACTGAGGGCGAAAATATTTTGTGTAATCCGTGGCGTTGCTTTCTCCGCTACTATATCGACATTCGCCTGCGAATTATCAAATAAACCCCGGAAAACTAATGATGAGTACAGTACAACCGTCAGCGATAATTCTCCCACAGATAGCGGCGGAAATTCATGGGCTCGAATTGCGATGTCTACTTGTAGTAGAGTTGACGTAATTGAGGGTTCAAGGCAGATTTTTTCTCGGAGTTATTCTCTTGCAAATGTTCATTAATAATCCTTGTGCGTCTTTTGTTGCTTATATTCGTGGGTGTATTGAAGTTTGCTTCCACTTTCTTTGGTTTCGTTATAGTTGAAGTTTGAAGAGACCCTCAATGGATGAATCAGAACACTGTCTTTCCATCTCTGGTCTCCTCTGATATTCCATTCAAGGCCAATCCATAAGCATTTTTTTGGTGGGGGGAGGGATATTTTCGGACTCTAGATGTTTGAAATTCCATTGGTTAATGTCAGTAACGAAGTGTTGAACAGCTAATATCCATTATAGGGGCCACAAACGTTGCGTCTTTAAGATTTTCGAGCTGTAACTAACTGTATATCTAGATAACTGTATATCTAGTTAACTATATATCATTAGGTAAATAAGTTGAATATATGTAGTTAATATTTGCAAACTACCTTTCACAACGTGCAAAACCACACACCGTTATCAACATCGGACAACAAAACTTCGTCCAACGTCGCGAATTAGCGAAACCATTCACACTCGACCGCTACCGATCTAGTTGTCTATATCCACGTGCAGGGCTCCGCCGGGGGAAGATGGCGCATTGCCCGGCGCATTCTCCACGCGCTGGCGCCCAGACGCCCCCTCCGCCCCCCCCCCCCCCGCACTTGGCCGGCCTTTGACGCGGCGCCGCCGGGCTTTGTTTAGCAATGTTCGTAACGCGGTTACGCCCCCCGCCCCGCCCCTCGCCCGGCTGGCGCTCGTCTCCGCCCACCGCCTGCGAGCCATCGATTGGCCGCCTGGACGGAAGGTACTCTCCCCCGCCCGCCCCGCCCCGCTCCGTCCGCCCCGCGACGCCCGCCCGGCCCCGCCCGCCCGGCCCCGCCCGGCCGGCCCCGCCCGCCCGGCCCCGCCCGCCCGTCCCGCCCGTCCCGCCCGTCCCGCCCGTCCCGCCCGTCCCGCCCGTCCCGCCCGTCCCGCCCGTCCCGCCCGTCCTGCCCGTCCCGCCCATCCCCCCGTCCCGCCCGTCCCGCCCGTCCCACCGTGCCCCCGTCCCGCCCATCCCACCCGTCCCCCCGTCCCGCCCGTCCCCCCGTGCCCTGTCACGCCCGGCCCGCCCGTCCCACCCGTCCCGCCCCACCCCGCCCGTCCCGTCCTGTCTGCCCACCCCGCCCCGCCTCGCTTGCCCCGCCCCTCCCCGCCCCGCCCCGCCTGCCATCCCGCCCGCCCCCTTCCTTACCACCCACCATCCTGTTCCGAACCCCCGCATCCTGCCTCGCCCGAGTCGCACTGCTCTCTCTCTTTCTCTCTTGCCCCCTCCCCGTCCCACCCCACCCCACCCCACACCGCCTTGCCGATCCCGCCCACACACCTACACTCCCCTCCTTGCACGCCGCCCGTCTGTCCCACCTCGCCTTCTCCGCCTACCCCTCACCATGTCCCTTTGACTGTCCTCTGCCTTGCTCAGCTTTCTCCTACTCCGCTCTGCCCCTCTGCCTTCTCCACCCGGCTCTTCAGCAGCCACGCCCTGCTCGTCCCTGCTTTTCTCCTCTCCTTCTCCGCTCCTGCTCTCCTCACCTGTTATTCCCCTCCTCCCTCCGGCGGGCCGATCTAGCACCTTCGCCCCACCACTCCCACCTCGCTCCGCCCCATCTCGCCCCGTTCCTCTCCGCCCCCCCCCTTCGTCAGGAGCGATCTGACACCTTCGCCGCGCCGCCCCGGAGCGCTGGCCAGGGCTTAAGCGCTTGCGGTCGAAGGCCGAACGCCCGTGCGCCCCGGAGCGAGAAGCTCATTCATTCGTCGACTCGCTGATGGTACTGAAATAACACGTATACGAGTATTCGTAAGAAGTGTTAATAAGGTATTAAGTAAAAATTGAAATGTATTCGTGAAGGCAATGAGCCAGAAAAGTTATGCTTAAATAAATAGAGTTTAGCAAATAACTGCATAACGATGCGAACTTTTGCATTCGAAGTGTTTCCGTTTGCTTCTAATTTGGGTTGTTGATTTAAGACTTTCTTCAATAGATGTGTTGTCGCTACGTGCTTCACTGCGTATTTGTCAGTATGCGTCCAAAAAGAGAAAACAGGAGAGTGCTTGTGGAATGCACAATGTGTGCTTCACAAATATTTACACAACCTCTTTTCGTCCTTAATATAGTTGATGCGGTTCATTTTAAATATGCGCCATTTCTTCTCATTATATGATTGTGATCACCTTAACATTCTAATAAGAGATTAGGTTGGGTCATTTAAAATTTCCTTCGCACCTCGTAAGGAAAGGTATGTCTCTTTATGATACGTAGGATGTAATATTCTGTTCTTGCAGAACCTTATGCGTTGTTCCACCAGCAAAGAATAATGACTTTCCACTTGGTTTCGAAACACATGGCACAAATTGCGATACACACGGTCAGCAACTGACAGCTGGGCACTACGGAAAGACCTATTAGGAAAATGAATCTGGTGAAACAACGAAACTCTCACGCTTTCTGTTGTGATGGTACAGCACTCACAGTTTCATTTCACTTGCATTATCAATTGCTACAAATGCAATGTATCGGACGTTGATATTATCGTGCGGCCAGAAAATTTCAGCATGTTAATGTCAATCGTGTACTCAGTCGTAAGGTAACGTTTAGTGATCACCCTATCTGTTCGTAATGTCTGTATAAAATTTCTTTGCTAATTATATACAATGAAAATTATTACTATATTCGAATATCTCCTGAAAGTATTTCATAACCGAGGTCCCACTTTACATGTCCGAAGACAGTTTTGAATTACTCCCTATGTATTACTAGTATATTCTTTCCACGATCTAAAACCCAACTAAAGTTAATAAATTAATTAAAAAACGAAATATAACTGAGAGGTGATAAATAGTACTTTGAATGATTATTAAAATTTTGTTGATTTTTAAAAGTATGGAAATCAGTCAGGGAAATGAAATTCCCTTTTCATAGCCGCATGACGATGTGCCTCATGTCGATCGTATTGTGCTCTCTTAATTTAAAACTGTACTGTTTAGGTACAACTGTACCCACAGTGTTAGGAAAGAACTTCAAGCCTCCTTTCAGGTATGTGAGGTGTGAAGTTATAAGATAAATTAGATAAGATAAATTTATTTGAACTGCAAATGGGCATAACCCGGTGGCAGCTAATTACTACAGCTAACATGAAAATTATATAATAATAATAATAATAATAATAATAATAATAATAATAATAATAATAATATAATAAAAATAATAACGATAACAAAAATAACATTAATAATAAATGTTTACGCTTTAATATTCCGTATGTAAATATTATCTTTTGAGACTTTGTATTATATTTTTTGGGTTTGGGTCTTCCAGGTGTCTTAACTCATGACAAAGAAGGTTAGAAACTTGTAGCATTTCTAACTTCATGCGAAATTAAACTCGCAGAGCAATGGTGGGGAAGGGATATGGATTTCCACAAGAGTAACTTCTCTCTTAGCTGCGCTAGTAGGTGTATTTTTAAATTGATATTAGTATTGTAATTTTAAACTAGAGCTACAACAGCAAAAACTTTCATGCAATTATTATTTTAAGTTTTGTAGTTTTTGAATATTCAGAGATTTCAAGGAATATCAATCAGACCTGTGAATTTTTTATAATCGTACTTCGCACTTTACGAGAAAATATAAGGAATGAATTTGCAGCCGATTTTGATAAAATTTTGTTTTTTAAAATCACTTTCATAACACGAAAAAAACATTCAAAATCGTCTCATATTTTTAAAAATTGCATGACCTCATTGAAAGATGTAACTGTGAAGACAAGTTTCATTTTTAAAAAAATCAATGTTTTCAATATTGGTGGTTGTAATTAGACGCCAAAAAATATTTACGTGTGCAAATATAAAAAATCAAAGATCAACAAAAATTGGATCTGCATCATTTTTATAACCGTACTTTACTTCATCTGGGGAGAACAAATTCAGACAAAATTTGGAGCCATTTTTTAGAAAATTTTGAAAACATGATTCTGAGCGTAGGGCAACGTACTTTCAAAAATCAAAATATCCATTTTAAATACTATGTGCGCCCCATCAGGCATATTGATCAGGGAATATCAATTGGATTGGTGAAAATCCTGCCTACAGTTTAGTTGCTATCTTTGTAAATAGACAAACATTTTGCCGTGAACAAATGTCAAGTCATAAAATACTAATTTTCTTACAGAACATGTTAGAGAAGGTTATTTTCTAGGCGTGCGAATAATTTTTCACTTTTTTTGGTATCAAGGACCCACAAACCTAGTTTTTCTGTCAAAAAATTGTCAGTTTTTGTAACAGCATTACCATTCATTCCCTCTAACATGTAAGTAGGACGTGCGGAAGTAACAAATATTTCTGTCGATTTAAGTAACACATATTTAATAATATATAGTGATTAAGCATATTCTCTCAAATGCACGAATAATTGTCGAATACAAAGTACGTAAAAATAGATTTTTCGCTCAATGAAAAGTGCATGATTAAATGTAAAGTAAGTAACTTAACATTCTTCTTAGGACTACACCTTGCATTTGTACATGAACTGTCAGTCATGTTGGTCCAGTTTCGTGAAGTTGTATCGCAGACAATACTCTGTGTAGCGTAGTTTATAATTTATTTAACCTACAATACAAATTATATAACATACGTGATTAAATGATATTGGACATTATTGGGGGTAGACTAACGGTAAAGTGCGAGTGAGAGGAAACAGGCACAGTCAACGCCCACTTTGTCCTCCACACAAACTGACCGGATCCCTAGAGTCCAGTGGAAAGCCAGCCCGCCGGGCGCTGCGGCAAAGGTAAAGGTCATCCTCCTTGCGAGATGGGAGCTCGGGATTATCCGATGTGCCTTGGGATGACTTTCGACTCTCCTTCGAGAAGTCGCCGATTGGCGCGCGAGAGTCGACGTCAGTCCTGGCACTTTTCCCACTGACCCAACACCCTCTCTCGTTGGTCAGCTGCAGCCTCATGAGTCGTGGTTACTTTCAAAAGGGATGGTGTACACCGCCAAAAATTAGTGAGATGCATTCCTTCTTGAAAAGAAGTTAGTAAAATCTCTCTCTATAAAAACAAGACTGTTAGTATTTGTTTGTTTCATTAAGTGCGTTTTGCATATTTTGTAAGAAGAAAATCTTGCAAACCTTTGCGTAGGTCGTCACCGGATCTCACCAGCCAGCGGGAGAAGATCCCACAATAAAAACATGCACTACACGTGCGGGAATAATAATATCAGCAGATGACGCGCCCAGAATCACTAATCACTCAATCATATTCATAGCAGACGTAATTGTTAGACAATTGTTACTGTTATATTTTGTAACATAATTGTGTAAATCAAATAGGAATTAGCAGTCATCTTGACAGTGAGTAGTTGGGAGATGTCAAAAATTATCTTCTTGGTGTAAATTTACGCTTTCTTCGGAAACGTTCCCCTTCTTCTAGGCCATGGAAAATAACGTTTTTCTGCGATATAGCAGACATTATAAACACAAAACCCCGTAATGTGCTCAATCAGTACAAGTAATTAACCGCCCTGCCCGAGGATGCATCAAAGTAATTTAAGTCGATACATTTTAATTGCGCAGATATTGATATTAGAAAATAGCACGGGCACTTGCAACCCGCATCAAAACATTACGCTTTACCACAGTTACCGTCATGGTTAACTCTGGAAAGGGGCAAATACAAAATTTGTAACTTCGTTTCATGAGTATTTTGACTGATAGTAATCTTCATCGACCGTTGGACATGCTCTGGAAAGGTGTAACAATAATTCTGAGCTACGAGTAGGTGTGTTGTATTTGGGGGAAACTTCTTCTGAAACGAACACGCAGGTAAAACATAGACAAGTAAAATCATCCAACGTTGTAGATTGTTCCGAGTTGTCAATATTTTTCTTGAGTTCGGGAGGTCATATTCTTATCACAAACAGCTTCTCCATCGATTGGTGATCCCAGGCGCGCTAACGGCTAACTTCATTAGTCCCGTAAGTATAGTGCATGTTTTCCACGGGCGGTGGCGTTGATCTTCCTGCGCTGGATAGCGAGGTCCGGCGCCGACCTACCCTTTGCTGACAGGGTTTCCCTCAAGCAGGTATCTCCCACCAGCGGCGGCTTCGCTCCAGCCGTGACAAGCTCTAAGCTCCTGACCGATCTCTCAGCATCTGCGATAGTGTAGAGCATGTAGGTGTACATGTGTGTATGTAAGGGGTGAGAGTAGGGAAAGGAAGAGAAAGGAAAGATCGCGTGCGGTCCGTCGTCCGTTTTGTTGGGGCACTGCTTCGGCATTCGCCTGGTGTTAATTGGAAAAACCACGGAAAACTAATTATTCGTATCAGTGTGGCCGGCCGCTACAGTTTTCCTCCCGGCAGCGAATGAATTAGATCTATCTATCTAGAGAGAATTGAAAATTTTGGCACTGTCGGGATTCGAATCTAGGACCTCCCGATTAGAGGCACAGCAGTGATGTCAGTTAATGCCCCGAGTGACCTCTCTCTGTATTACTTTTTCCAGATCGCCTTAAATCACAATTAAAGCTTCACGCCGAGGATGCATGCAAATACACATGGCTGGCGGAGAGCACGAGACCACACTTGAGATCGCAACCGTGTAATCGCATCAGGGGTCGAGATGCAAACCGTATTATTCCAGCGAAGCTCAGAAGCACGAGAGAGGGTGCTGGGCGAGTGAATGTATGGATGAGATGGGGAGGCATTCGTTGGCGTGGTAGCAAAAGGGTAGTGATTGTCAGAACGGGTAAGTGCTACAAGGGAAGGGTATAAAAATAATGAGGATAGTGAGCTAACGCGTGGGAAGAAAGTGTGGCAGGAAAGAGAAAGCGGAAGTTAAGGTGGGAAATGACGGGGTAGGGTATGGAAGTGCGGATTCGGACGTGGCGAAAAAGCCAGAGAAGGCGGAGAGGGGCAGAGGATACCAGGGTATGATGAGGCGGTGAAGGGTAGGTCGGGCGCGGCTTGATACGGCGGAGCCACATTAGGTAGGAAAATTACGAGTAGCCCTGGAAAGTTAAGAGATGACATGGCGAGACACTTAATTGGAGGAATTATTTGAAACATAATAGACCAAGATAGTGTGAGTCAGAACACGGTAGGGTAGGGTGAAGAAGGAGCCGAGATGCGCAGGAAATAGAGGGAAAGGGTGGGGAAGAGGCGCGATGAGAATGAGGTGGAATGGGAAGAGAGAGAGAGAAAGGGAGAGAGACAGACAGACAGAGAGAGAGAAAGAGACTAAAAGGAGAGGTGTGGTGGAGAAAAACGGCGCCGAGGAAGGGCGTAGGACAGAGAAAAGGAACGATGAGAATGACTGTGCTGGGTGAGGAATGATAGAGCGAAAGGAGGGGTGATGTGAGCCGAAGGTCATTGCGAATCAAAGCCAGAACAGGTCATTGCGAATCAGAGCTGCAGGGTGTGCGAGGCGCGGGGCGCGAGTGTGATGGGGCGTGGCGGGGCGTGGTGGGGCGGGGCAGGTTCCCGCGTGCGTGCTTTCGCGTTTCCGCGCCGCGGGACCGCTTCGCTCAGCCGGAGCGCGATGACGGCCCGGGCGCTACGCCCCCTCCCCCCACCACGGCCTCCCCCGCAGTGACGTAGCGACTTCTCGGAACTCGCTGTTTCTTCCTGGGATGTGGCGGACGCGACCACGCCCACCGACGTGCCGAGGGCGATTCCAATCTGGTGTGTGGATGGCAACCACCGCGTTTGCAGAAACGAACGCGGCCAATGAGAAAGTGATTTTCGTAAGGGACGTTTCGACCAGGAGAGGCATCAACTGAAGTTCACTGCAGGGCCTCTGAACGGGAGGCCCTAGGGTTGCGCTTCCGACGGTGGCAATATTTTCGACACTAGCTTTTCAACTACGTAGAATTCAGACCTGGTCTGGAGAAGAATTCTGTAGTACGGCAGATCTGATAGGACGTTTCTCCGATCAACAGCAGGCGAATGCCGGAGTAGGACCCTAACAAACGGGCCACTGACCGCACGCGATCTTTCCTTCCCCTATTTGTCATATCCTCTCCCCTTACGTACATTCACACTTACATGCACTCATCTACTACTCTACCTCACGTGCCAGGAGATCGGCCGGGAGCATAGAGCTTGTGCCGGCTGGGGTGTTGCCCCAATGGTGAGGGATAACTGGTTAGGAAAACCCCACTAGCCGATCGAGATCGGCGCCGGATCTCGCAATCCAGAATGGGAATATCACTGTCACTTCTCGATAAAAAAAACACTTAAGAGATTAATGACCTTAGCAGTTACCGCGCCTAGAATTTCTAACAAACAGTCGTAACTGAGACCAAGCGGCCGCGGAGTGTACGCTGAATTTTCTTACGCGCTCGCTGACATAGATCAAGGCAGCAGCTGTTTCTATTGCGGCGTCTCTGGTCGGGAAATGGCAGTGTTCGATTCCTGACAGTAGCAGATGTTCATCACTAGCTAGATTGCTAAGTTCAAGTCAGCTGATGTCTAGAGAAGAATTTTAATGATCTGTTCTGTTCTGTGTTTCCGTTGGCATCTCCGATCAGTACTAGGGAAATTCTGCAGCAGAACCTCAACAAATGGGTTATATGTACGCCGCGCGATATTTCTTCCTGACCCTTGACAAAATAAATTCTGAAGAGATACCTGGATGATCCTTGCTTTAACCCTTTGTTAAAGAATTAAATTAAAAGAAGAATACGAAAAATGGGAACTTAAAATCAACCTTAAAAAGGCAGAATATTTATGCATAGGAGGAGATGCTTCTAATATTAATATCGCTGATGACGAGATAGCTAACGTTTCGAAATTTAAATATCTTGGGACTGTAATTACTGACGATGGAAAAATTGATGAAGATATAACTAGTAGACTTGCAATGGGGAGGAATGCAATTAAAGCTCTGCATGGCCTTATATGGAATAGTGTTTTAAGGCAAGACACAAAACGACACATATTCCACAGTATCGTGAAAAGTATTATATTGTATGGAGCAGAAATGTGGCCGTTAACAAAACGCCGTAGAGACAGAATACGGTCGGTAGAGCTCGACTTCATGAGAAGATCTTTGCAGATAACAAGACTGGATAAAATAAGAAACGAAGTGGTGTGAGAAAGAGCTGGGGTTCAAACAACCATAACCAGAAGACTAGAAAATAAAGCTCTTCAATGGTATGGACATGTCCAGAGGATGCGAAATGAGAGATGGCCAAAACAAATTGTAAATTGGATACCTAAAAGAAGACGTTGAAGAGGTAGACCTGGTTTAACCTGGAAGACATATATACATGAAGTAATGGAGGAAAAAGGATTGGAAGAGGGTCAATGGGAGGACCGAGAATTATGGAAATCGAAAACGGCAAACTCTAAGGGGTAGAAACCGTCGAAGAAGAAGAAGAAGAAGAAGAAGAAGAAGAAGAAGAAGAAGAAGAAGAAGAAGAAGAAGAAGAAGAAGAAGAGATACCTGGAGAAGGAAGCCTCGCAAGTCGCGTTGTTCGACACCGGATCTCATTCCAGCGATGGAAAAACATGACCGCCGCCCGTTTTATAGCATGTACTAATCTTACGGGAGCAATGACCGCATGTGTTGGCGTGAATGGAAAACTAAAAATATCAATCATTATGTTTTTGCCAAGAAAAACTCGAAAGCTATATGGTCACTCGTGTTGCAGCATTTCATGCTTTAGTATCTTCTATTATTCAGAAAGAACGTTTGGTTATTTCAACTATCTCTGGTCATATATTATTGCTATGGTGTATATTTAGTTAACATTCGATAATTAAGGAGTGTACTTAGTAGTAAAATATTTATTTTGAACCAATGTAGTTTGTAAATTGTTTTAGTTATGTGAAGGTTCATTTTCAAAGAGAGGGGAACGTTACTGAAAGTTATTTGAAGTTGTTGTGAAGTGAGTTGTTTTGAATACGCCAGATCGACAGTTTGCCACCATAATGGAAAGACATTGTAATTTTTTTTGAATAGCTTAAGAACGTGTTAGTTTTGAGCGTTTTCTATTATTTCAATACCAAGTGTGAGCATCAGACATTTTGAGTTTGAAAGATGTGAACTAAGCTAATATTCGATTCATATTAAATTTTGAGGACCAGATACTCTACTGTTTAATGAAAAAAAATTCATTCTGACCTCCAGTAGTGCTATTCAAGAAGATAAATGTAAAAGACCAGCGAATGCAAATAAATTGAGGCAAAATTTCAAGGTGTGTAGTTTAATAAGTACACGCTCCGTTCCGAGAAAAGAAACTCGATCGTACGCTTTTGCGCAGAGCTGTATTAACCCGCCCCCTCCGAGTCGAAAGAAATCGGCTAAATGCGTGGGCCACGGGGGTGAGCAGAACGGGGTGGCGCAAGATGTAAGAGTGAGGCGGGGATGAGAGAGGCCAGGGGGAGTGAGTGGCGAGGAGATCTGCGGTGGCGAGGAGAGTGACGGAGACGACCGTGGCGGAAACGAGGGTGGTGGAAACGACCGTGGGTGGGATGCGTATGGCGGTGACGAGCGTGGCGGCGGCGAGGGTGGCGGCGGCGAGCGTGGCGGTGACGAGCGTGGCGGTGACGAGCGTGATGGAGACGAGCGTGGCTGGAACGTGTATGGCGGTGACGATCGTGGCGGTGATGATCGTGGCGGTGACGATCGTGGCGGTGACGATCGTGGCGGTGACGAACGTGACTGTGAGCTGCGTGGTTGGGATGATCCTTGCGGGAGTAGACGGGGCGGAGACTGGAGTGGCGAGGAGGAAATTGGCGCGGAGGAGCGTGGCGCGGAGGAGCGTGGCGCGGAGGAGCGTGGCGCGGAGGAGCGTGGCGCGGAGGAGCGTGGCGCGGAGGAGCGTGGCGCGGAGGAGCGTGGCGCGGAGGAGCGTGGCGCGGAGGAGCGTGGCGCGGAGGAGCGTGGCGCGGAGGAGCGTGGCGCGGAGGAGCTTGGCGCGGAGGAGCGTGGCGCGGAGGAGCGTGGCGCGGAGGAGCGTGGCGCGGAGGAGCGTGGCGCGGAGGAGCGGGGCGCGGAGGAGCGGGGCGCGGAGGAGCGGGGCGCGGAGGAGCGGGGCGCGGAGGAGCGGGGCGCGGAGGAGCGTGACCAGGAGAGGCATGGTGGGGGTGTTGTGAGACAGGATGGAGTAGGCGGGGTCGATGTGGCTTGGCAGGCATGGGTGTCCTGAGGGTACGGTGTGACGGGGAAAGCCTGGGTGGCGTGGCGGAGTTGGATCACGGGCGGGGGGAGTAGGGCGGAGCGGAGCGTGGCGTGCGGGGCGGGAAGGAGCGGAGCGGGTAGCGGCGAAGCCTAGCGGTGGAGGAAGAGGCCGTATCTGCGAACGCGAGAGTGCAGCCGCGCTGTTAAGTTGCGAGCGCCGCCCTGCGTTATGACGCCGATGCGCCGATCCCTTATTATACAGTTCCCATTCGACGGAGGAGCGCTCCCCGCCGCGCACCCCGCTCCACCCCGCCCCGCAGCGGGCGACTCCCTGGCGAACGCGCTCGAGATATCGATCTCTCAAGATGCCGGGGCGGCGAGGGGGCTGGCCTAAAGGGAAAACCGCCAAGACGACCAAAGCGCGCTGGGACGACGTGAGTGAGGCGTGATGAAAAGGGCGTGGTGATGACCATAGCGAGGGGAATGAGAACGTAAGGGAATGGGTTTGATGGGTGATGAGATGGAATGAGAGTAACGTGATAAAAGTCATGCCAAAAGTGAGTGAGGCTCATACGATTAGTGTGTATCGTCTTCTGTTGAAAATTATCAGAATATATCTTTCGTTAGAGCATTTCATATTTCGATGAAATCATCCGGATTCTTTTTTGGTCAATTTAGGATCACGGCACATTTTGTAACCTTTTTATGTTTATATTTCTGTTACATCTCAATTTTCTAGTTATCATTTAATCGATCCCATGGGTGAAGAATGCTCAGGGGTGCAGGATAATAGAGCAGGTATAATAAAACGTCCTGGAGTGTGTTTAACGTTCTGTGTGTATTTAAACGAAAAGTTACGATTTGATAAACTGACTTTGGTACGGAGAGAATAAACAAAGCAAAGATCAGAATGCGTTAACGTACGTAAAGAAAAAGTAGCCTGATTTTATGAATGTATTGATAGGTTTCCTTGGCACTCTGCCACACTAGCAAGAGCAATAAAATTATATCGATTTTCAGAGTATGATGAAAGGTGATAACAGACAAGCAGAACTGAAGGATTTCTTATCGTCACCACACTGGGTTTTTACGGATGTTCTAACACAACCAAATCTGATGGTGTAAATGAAGCAAAAATGTAGTTGGGTTACTCCTTAGTTTTGTGCGTTATGGTTATTAATAAATAACAGTTGCATACTTTAATGGAAATAGTGTGGGAATTTTAAATACTAGCGCAAAATCGTTGCTGTAGCAAGGCCATGAGCAAACACCTCACAATCTGCTTGTGGCAATGCATCCTATGTGGATCAATTCATTTTTTTTGTGGGGGGGGGGGAGGCTCGCGAATTGTACATCTCGGGACCACGCGAACGTGCTACTCACTGGGGCCTATATTTACCAATATTTAGGATAGGTGCGCGTGAATTTTATTGGGGGATCAGCATATTTATGCTGAATCCCTTTTTACAGCCAGAGTTGTTATCCCAGGGGTATGAGGTGAAATCATAATGATGATGAAGGATGAAACGGACAATTACAAACATAGAGACAGACACAAACACAAGCATGCCCCAAGCGGGACTCGAATCCGTGATTCTTCGGTCGAAGACCGCCGCGGCACTACTGCCTTGCCGATCTTCGGTGCCCGGATTGGTTATTTAATTTTTATTATTGTTTTTATTTCTTTAGTCATGTGATTTAGAATTGATTGTTATATTCAGTAATCTGCACATAATCCTTCTTCTCCAGCGTTAATCCCATACTGGCTTTTGGCTCGAGAAACATATTATCACTCCACAGTTGTTTTTTAATCAAGTGTATTGGTCCAGTTCAGAACAGAGGGCCAGACTGTCCTTCGATCCTAAAGACTCCTCCAAACGCGCGAGGTTATTGCTTTGAGCAGGGCATGCAGAATGTGCGGAGCATTCTTGAATGTCCACAAGATGTGAAAAGTACGTTCAGACGTAAGTCCTGTTCCACAGGGAACGGCGCCATAGTATAGAGGGCAGATCTTTGATCTTCAAGAGTTGAGGTTGAAATCCCATTGGACTCGTGTATTTGTAGTTTAGAAATCGGGGTTCACGGTAGATTTTCTCGTTTTTTTCCAGTGAACTTCCGTTTCGGTGTGAGAAAAACTATTATTAACACGTTTCTTCCTTTCTTTTAAAATATGCATCCATAAATTTCTATTGTGCTTGTACCTTGTAACTTGAATCGTAAGATTATTTTTTTTTTCATAATGAAACGAAACTTATTTGTCTACACTATTGCTGAAAGGCTGAAGGAATGAAACACGTGCGTGTTTAAGATATTCTGTCGTAATCGACCGTCTTCGCCCGATGTCGCATATTGCCGATTTTGGATCTGTTGCAACTGTTCGCGGCATTTCAAAAAACGCGCCGAGACAACGGCGTGAAACAGCTTCCCCGAAGTTTGTCGGGCGGCGTACCTGCAAAGTCGCCGGCCAATGCGTAACGAGCGGCGTGCGGGCGGTGCGGCAGCCGAGCAGCGAGGCTATGCGGGGTGCGGAAATAAAGCCGGGCACCGCCACCGGAGCAGCAGGCATTGTGTGCAAGAATTCCGGGGTGTTCGGGATTCATTGAAGTTTGGATACTGGTTTCAACCGGACATTATGTTTGGTTACTCTATTGGATTAACTGTAGACTACGCTACTATTGGTACATCTCTTGATATAAAGTTACTTTGGCTTTGTTTCTGGATATTCTGCTGATTGAAAGGGAATATCACAGATTGTAAGAAATCTGCCCATGAATTGAATAAAACTTTTTAATGTTGTTACATTGTGTTTTTTTTTCTGCATACAACACGATCCACTGCGACTCTTCGAATAGGCGAGTAACCGTAGACTGCTCCCCGCTCTGTGGTTTCCGACTTCGCCGACTGTCTTCCTTCGCGGAGCAACGCTTCTGTACAAGCGATGCGGAATGCCGGTTCGGAGAAGGGGAAACGGCACAATTGAAGAACGATATTAGCTCGGCCGAGGGCGAAATTAAAAGTGGCTTTGTGAATACCATGGCTTTCTCGGTTCCCTCGCATATCCTCGTACTCTCCTCCTCTTATCTTCTGAATAGAGCTCAGAACCGTCAGAGAGGGGTGATCGAAAGAGGGTAGTTCCCCTACAGAAAAAAACGAGTGTCTGAAATAATAATAAGAACGAATCTGACACACATGGAGGGAAAAGAGAGAGAGAGGGGGGGAGAGACACACACACACACACACACACACACACACACATGGCAACAAAAGTTGTATTTGGAATATTTACCCCAGTTGAAAAGTATTTTGTTAATTATATTTATAATTATCGAATATATGAAAAGCATGAAGATGCTAGTAGTTCAAATGTAATTGAATTAAGCAGATTCGATGAGTCGGGCGTTTTGTTGCCGGAAGATAAACGAATAGGAATGTTTTAGGAAAATAAGCTCTTGAAATTATTAAGATATCAACCAGACGTTGAGTAACAAAACGTAAAAATGTTAAAAATATTTCAGGTGATTGGGTGAAAACCAGAACGGTAAAAGTGACATTTTATACATTCTTTGAAATCTGTTTATTTCAATATCACTGTAAGTCATGGTGCTTTGTTTCATTATTAAAATAACGGCATTTCAATTGATTATTAAAACCACGATAATACATTGCCAGAGAAATATGGCAACAAAAAAACATGTTTTTCTCAGAATTTTTAAAATGTCACTTACACCATTCTGGTTTTCACCCATTCATTTTTCAATGTTTTGCTAAAGTGTATAGTTTATCTTCAACGAAACTTTTGCAAATTGATGCGTTATGTCAGTGCTCGATCATATCTGAAACAGGGTGGAATAAAAACAAATTCAACAAATTCTGTGGAAGCAGCGTTGTAAAGTCATTTGAAAATAAAATAACTCCCGGGAGAAGAAAGTATATTCTGTCATCGCCATCTCCTTCTCTGTGTCGAATCACAGTGAGGGTTAATTTTTACTTCCACAACATTACTCGTACTACCGCTGATCGGCTCGTGTCCTGCAACGTGCTGGAGGCGCACTACTGTCACCAATAGCCAACATTGGCATTCGTGATGAAGCTGTCGCAGAACTGGTGCATAAAGTACGAAAAGTATTAATAAAGTTGACCAGGATGCACGGGGTGGAAATATTTAGCTAACCAGGATGGACTGGGTGGCTAAGAACGGCTATACCAACTCACCGCTTCGGTCCGAAGGGTCGCGGGTTCGAGTCCCGCATTGGGCATGGTTGCTTGTCTCTTATCTCTCGGGTATGTTGTCGCGCAGGGCCTCGCGTTCTGCTGACCCCGGACGAGAGGAGCCCGCAAATGTGTTGATGTCTAGTGTACGGTTAAATATGCTTAAACGGCTGGATAAAAGCCGTTGGAAAACAATACTACTTAATTACACGGCGCTATTTACTCTCGTAATATCGGGGCATGCCACGGTTGTACGAGGTGAGACAACCAGTAAATAGCATTCACATTAGTAGTGTAGTCGACGCTGCACTGGTGTAGGGCATTTAGGGGATTTGCGGCTAAATCAAAGAGATTACAATGATGACGATGATGACGATAATAATAATAATAATAATAATAATAATAATTATTATTATTATTATTATTATTATTACATTTGTTATCATTATTATCATTATTAGAAATCGGTTATGTAACCGGTTTGGGCCTGGCGCATAGCATAAAAACGCTCCTTGCCGAAATTAAAGAAGAGCCAGGCTTGGGCGAGACGCCCTACCGCCACCTTGTCAACCTTGACATCCGCGATTTAGCCGACGCGGAACTACTGCAGGGCGAGAGGGCCAAATCAAAGAAAGCTGACGAGGGCGGCGAGGAGCGGCAGCGGCGACGAACGACAGAGCGAAGCCACAGCGCCGCCGCCACCGCCACCGCCACCGCCATCGCCGCCGCCGCCGCCGCCGCCGCCGCCGCCGCCACCGCCACCGCCACCGCCATCGCCGCCGCCGCCGCCGCCGCCGCCGCCACCGCCACCGCCACCGCCACCGCCACCGCCACCGCCACCGCCACCGCCACCGCCACCGCCACCGCCACCGCCACCGCCACCGCCACCGCCACCGCCACAGCTGCCGCCGCCGCCGCCGCCGCCGCCGCCGCCACCGCCACCGCCACCGCCACCGCCACCGCCACCGCCACCGCCACCGCCATCGCCCCGCGCCACTGCCACCGCCGCCGCCACCACCACCACCACCACCACCACCACCACCACCGCCGCCACCGCCACCGCCACCGCCACCGCCACCGCCACCGCCACCGCCATCGCCATCGCCCCGCGCCACTGCCGCCGCCGCCGCCACCACCACCACCACCACCACCACCACCACCACCACCACCGCCGCCGCCGCCGCCGCCACCGCCGCCGCCACCGCCACCGCCACCGCCACCGCCACCGCCATCGCCATCGCCCCGCGCCACTGCCGCCGCCGCCACCACCACCACCACCACCGCCACCACCACCACCGCCGCCGCCGCCGCCACCGCCACCGCCACCGCCACCGCCACCGCCACCGCCACCGCCACCGCCGCCGCCACCGCCGCCACCGCCACCGCCACCGCCGCCGCCACCGCCGCCACCGCCACCGCCACCGCCACCGCCCCCCCACCGTCGCCACCGCCGCCCCCCCCCACCGTCGCCACCGCCGCTGCCGCCCCCACCGCCGCCGCCGCCGCTGCCGCCGCTCCCGCGACTGTTAATCATAACCGCAGTGGGCGCGGCGCGCGCACCTGTTGGCGGCGAAATACCATCTGTCGCTTGAGAATTTCCAATTTCCAATCTGCAGGCAGCCGCCGCGACCGCAGAGGCGGCGGTGGCGGCGGCGGTAGCCCGTCCCTTCCCACCCGCTATCACCCGCCCCGCGCGTTCCCTAATCCCGCCAACCCTCTGCCCGGTATCACGCCGCCCCGGCCCGCGCCGTCGCTCCCCGAACCGCCCTGCGCCGTCCCGCGCCTACTTGCGTCTCCCCCTGCCGTTTTAACTCGCTCCGTTCCAAGACGTCCGACCGCGTCTCGCCGTTACGTGTACCTCCCCGAGACCTAAGTCCCTCCGCTGCGCCTCACTCAACACCTTTCCCCATCTGTTTCCCCCGCGCCTCCCCTCGCCATTTCGCCCCTCCGTTTTCCCCGCCTCTCTGCTTCCGATGGTTCCGCCTTGCACCACCCTATCCTCCGCTCCTGTGCGCCGCATCTCCCACTCGCGCCTCCCTATTTCCCCGACCCGCTTAGCGTCTCCCGGCATCGCACCGTTCCGTCTCCCTCTCCCGCTCTGCCCTATGCCACTCTGCCCACCCACTCAGCTCTACTACTCCCACCTACTTCGCTTCGCTCCCTGAGACTTCCCATCGCTCAGACTCATCCTTCTCCGTCCCTGCCTTCCCTTCCCTCATTTCCTGCAGTATGTGACCTGTTGCACTCTACACTGCCTAACCCGCGCCGGCACATCTCGTCCTCCTATGCCTTTCTTTTCTACTCCCTCTCAGTGACGCTCTGTTTCTCTCTCCTGGCTCACTCTCTCTCGCTTTCTCTGCTGCGATCTCTCCCCTCTACCCTACCGTGCTACAGTTATCGCACTTTGTAACTCTCTGCCCTGCTCCGCTCCTCTCCATTCGGCCCTGTTACGCCCCGCCCCACCCCTCACAGCTAAGTCCCACCTGGCCCGCCCCACCCTTCCCCGCTCCGCTCCGCCCAAAACCCCACTCCTCCCTGCACCACCCCTCTCCGTTAAGCTGCACCCCGCCCCGTCCCGTCCTCTTCATCACCTCTCCCCTCTCCGCCGTGTCCCGTCCCACGAATCCAATCGATAGGTAAAGTGTTCTCGTCTGGTCCCCGCCCCTGCCCCCCCCCGCCTCTTCCCCGAGTCCCCTGCTCGCGCGTCTCAGAAGTTAGTTAGCTGCGCGCCCGATTTGCATGCAGTAGATGAACGAAAGGAATAAATTGTGCACTCGCACTCCTGCCTCGACGCCGCACCGGCCCTATATTACGAGTCCCACCGGCGGACTTTCTCCCCAGGCCTTTGGGCGGCTGCACGGGGATCGGGGCCTCTGTTTGCAGGCGATACGCTTTGCGGTGGGGTTGGCGGTGTGTTTGAAATGACGCCGCGTGGATTTCCGATGTGTGTTGTTGGTTTTTTGCTTGTTAGGTGTTGTCAGTTTCCGGTAAACTTATTTGATACAAATGTTATGTTTGCATCGACGACGCCTTGACAAGAGAATATTTTTTAAACGTGTAGCTGGTAAATATACTCTTTCCAGCATAATTATGTAATTCTATTCCATGGAAACGTACTTAATTTGGCTAGTGAGTAATTTGGGTAATAAAACAATATGTTTTAGTCATTGATTTATAGTTCTTATAACATCATGGATGTATCTTCAGATTTGCCAGATTTAGTAGTATTTGCAATTACGTTTTTAGTTTAGTTGTAGGTTTGAAGAACAGTTCTTTAAACATTGAGCTCTTTCGTCTGTTATCGCAGCTCAGTGATCAAATACCAATTATGTTCTTATACATTTATAATAATGTTAACTTTTTTTATGTTATCGTGGAAAAAAAGTCACAGAGTTTATTACGAAACGTTCTTTTTTCCTCTCACTCACGTTTTAGCTTATTTCTTGCAATACAGATATTGTAATTCTGAATATTCTTTTTCCAGTCTACATTGATGTTATTTTTACTCAAAATAATAAATTTAATATATATATATATATATATATATATATATATATATATATATGAGAGAGAGAGAGAGGACCAAGCTTTCGAAACAGAACAATGTAATATGGTCTGAGAAAAGAAAGAAGAATTGAAGTAGCATGAAGGAGAACTTTTAAAGAAACCCAAAAAACACGAAGTGATGATAAACAAATCCTATTAGCCTAAAATAGCCGTTGTGATCATTGTCGAGAGTGTGGTGAATCTGAGCTAATTCTCGTACGGCAGATGAGCGTGTAACGTGATGATTTTTACCATAACCGCGTGGCCAGGGCCGGGAGTAAGGTGCTCTGAGCGATGAAGTAAGGGTTGAGTCTAATGGCGACGTCCTGTTCTGTTGCAGTGGCGGCCACCTTTGCCATCCTGCAGTGTTCGGCGCTCGCGGTGCAAGGTGAGTCGACTTACGCCCACGCGTCGGTGCTCCACAAGCGCGTGCACTTGGCACATAGCAGAAACGTTTCACTTCTTTTTCATGTTGTGCTCTTCCCCTCCTTCTCCTCCCCCTACTTCTTCTTCCCGGTAAGACCCTAAGTGTTACGTGCGAGTTTCAATTACTTCTCTTGGAATTTTGCTCGAAGTCAAAAAATTTTCATCACAAGTTAGCCGAACCACCCAACACAAGTTAGTGAAGTCGAATCTTGTAGGATAATTTTAGCGTCCAACTGCAAGAAGTCTTGTTTCTCGTGGTTCTTCCGATCAGTATCATTCAAATGCCGGAGCAAAACCTTAACAAACGGGAAAGGATCGCGCCCGATCTTTTCTTTCTCGTATATCTTTATTTTACTTTACATACAGGAAAGGGAAGAGATCAGAAAGAGAAGGAAGAACAGTAAAAGGTAGAAATGAGCAAGTAAATCAGCGACCAGAAGAGGTGGTTAGGAAAGGGGGAAGGGAAATGCAGAGTAGGGAAGAACAATAGAGAGAAGTAGGTTAAAGTAGGAACGTTAAGGGCAGTAAAGGAAAGAAATGATCCTGAAAGGGCAGGGAATAGCAAGGAAAGGCAGGGAAGGGAAGTAAGGACACAGAAATGCAGGAAAAAACATGAAAGGAACGGGTAGGGAGAAATAAGGAAGGAAGGAAGGACAAGAAAGAGCAGAAAAAGAAATGCAAGCACGGTGAGTCGTGGCGGGGTGAAGCAGGATGGCAAATGAATTCATTCCACTCCCATTTGAATTGACGATTGTGGTAAATAAATATCTATGAAACGCCGAGTTACTTCAGCTGCTTCTCAATATTATTCTTAGAGCTTCGAGAGCGTGATCTCATCGGGCGTGTATACGCTCGCATAACGCGGGATTGACTTGGCGCCCGCCTCAGACAAGCGTTATGCATTCCAAACATCCTCCGAAGCCCCCGCCGCCCCCGCCGCCCCCGCCGCCCCCGCCTCCCCCCGCCGCCCCCGCCTCCCCCGCCGCCCCCGCCTCCCCCCGCCGCCCTCGCCTCCCCAGCCGACCCCGCCGTACAAAGTTAGAATGCGCTGTATTGCTCCGACGTTTGCAAGCCTCGGGTGCTGCGCCTTTATGCGGCTCACAAGCACCGAATAGGAGCCGCCGATGAGAAGGGAGGGGGATGGTGGCTGTGGTGGTTGCAGCTAATATTAGCTCTTCGGAAATCGCTCTCTGTGTCGTGATGTCTGATGTTCCGCGTTTGCTACTCTGGTATTCCCAGAGAATCCTCTGTTTAATATTTCTCTATTTCTTGTTTTGTTTATTTTATACATAGAGTAGAACTCTAATTATTTGAAACCCAATTACGACTCTCCAATTATCCGTATCGATTTTAGAATGAAACAATGGAAAATATATTGTGAAGGTAATGTATTTTTTTTTGTATGAATGAAAGTGCCTCAGAAATAAATATTTCAAACTTCTGGAACTATCAGGGCGGTCTAAGATGTATTTTTCTCAATGGACATGTGATGCGAAATCTTGTATAATGAAGAGACCCATGAGACAGACGCCTCTAATTAATTTGTTGATTGATATAAGAGGCCAGACTTGGCATTGGCGTTATCACTGTAGAAACGTAGCTCGAGATGTCCCGGCGGTAGCTTAGTTGTAATACTAGCTACATAACTAGATCGAATCCAGCTACTGCCTGGAGGAGAACTCTTGAGTCCAGCCCAATCGGTAGTAGTTTAACGTTCTTTGTTGCATCACTATCAGGCAAATACCAGAGTATTACACTATTAACCGTGCCCCGTACCGCTTCTTCCGTGTTTCCTGCTTCATCCTTGTTCCACCCTCTTCCCTTAAACGCAGATACACTCACCCATTTGCTTGCACTTCACGACCAGAATTATCAGGTGATCAGTAGAAAGTTTAGAACCTGTTTCGACTGTATTGGTGTTCCCTGGGGAGATACCTGGACCTGTCTTATGGTTTGCTGAACTTAATGTCATGAATTTAAGTTAAAAACGTATGTTGGCAGCCATTTTACGTAATGTATTATGTTTTTGCAAATATTCTAAATTTCGCTCTCCTGAATCGACCCGATCTCCTGTTCAATAAGATATTGAAATTCTCTTCCAATATTACATCATCAAAATCAATTTTTTTATGAAGTTATTTCCTTTGCGTTGGCGATGTTCAACCCCACTAAAGTCTGTTTAATAGCAATTATAATTGTCGTTTTTCTTAATTTTTAAATCACTTGTTTCTAAATTTCTAAAACGCCATTCAATTTTAATACTTAATTGTCAACATTTACACGTCAATAATACACATATAGCAATTATTATGGTGCTCTAAATTGGATAAATGTTATTAGGTCTGTGCTTTACAATACCTTCAGTTATTTTTAGCGAGGAAAGTTCATCTACTTTAATTTTCATGGGTTATCAATACTAGTTTTCCAGTGAATTAGAATTGAATATGTTGTAGAATTATAGCCAAGTTAGAATTCCTGGAGAACTCTGTCAAAAACAGTGTATGTAATTTTATGAACTGAAATGATTGCTTACCATTTTCTTATTGTTAAGTCAACATCTTGATGGTCAGAACCTTCAGGAAGAAAAAAAAATACAATATATCAGACTTATTTGAAAAAATTGGAAGGAACTACATTCCCACGCGACTACTTAAAACTGGGGTTTTCAACTGAGTTTGAGCAGAATTATAAGTAGGAGTGAATGGATAACGGTCCTCTTGTGGGTTAAATTAACGAATGTTCTTGGAAATGATGGAGGGTGGTGCCCTGTGGGAAATGTAGATGGCGAGACAGATGATCTGAAAGGAACGTTGCTTACATGAACAACAGATAAAGGGGGTCTGACAAATAACATGACGATGTGAACTCTTCTAACCAGAGAATAGAAAATTTGAAAGCCTTATCCCTTGCAAAGGCTAAAATAAACTACTCTTAATTGAATTGTAATCATCTTAATTAAGAGCTACTCAAGGCTACGCAATAAAATTATCACAAATAAAAATTTCCAGTTTTTCGTTGGCATGAGATCAATAAGCAAAGGAAATTCATATTTTTTTATAATTCCACGCAAAGCTTTTGTAGGTTTCCTGTCTGTTACTTCCAATACATTAACGCCTTTGTCAAAATAAACAGTTTGATTGGATGAAAGACCATATTATCCTTTAAGAAAAGGAATTGCCTTTGCCTTTAATGGAAACAGAAATCTATTTTACACCTTTGTAAACAAGTGATGTCAAAAATGGTGTCATGAATGAATAATTTGTGTGTAGAAGTGTATTACTCAGACGTTTGTATCATTAATCTTTTACTTTCAATGACGAATTTGAATGGCGGTAGTTAGAACGGATGGTTTTGTTCATTTAAGGGTTTGCAATGGTTGATCGAGGACTTTCCTAATATCACATGCGCTGCTCCCCTTTAGATTTTTTCTCAGCATTACTGTTTAATGCACGTTATAGAATTCATAGCAGTCATTCTGGGAGTACGTTGGGAGACCAATCATAATGCTAGCGTTCGAAAAATGCTGATGCACGCAGTGATACTGACAGCGGGGCAGTAGGGGAGGAGATGCAGTGTAAAAAGAAAGCGGAAGCAGATAAAGTAGCCCTTCTGGAAGCCTTCCCAATGGAATTGTGACGAGCGCTCTGCCACTGACGCTAACGGCTGCAGCGCCGCAACGATGGCTGCGCTGCCAGTTGCAGTGGCGGCCGTTGGAACTGATCTCGGTGAATTTCAAACTTCAATGACAGTTGCGGTTGCTTGCAGTCTAAATTTTATTAAAAAGTTATTATTTTTTTCATTACATGAGACCAGTTTGACCTAACGTGTACGTAAAATAAAGCCTTTTATTTTCTCATTCTCATTTGAAATATCTGGTCAACTTTGAAAAAAATGTGTCTGATAATCTCAGTACTTAATTTATCCCGAAATAACTTTCAGAAAGTCTTATAAATAGTTCTGAAGCATTATGTATCAAAAATGTAGGTAGAGGTTATTTCGTATATGAAATATTTAATATCAAAAGTTATATTTATTATATTATTGAAAATCACTGTATCTGTAAATAAAATGCATCCTTACATAAAATCAACTATTTACACTCAATATATTGCCGTACACATTCCTGTTTACCATATATAATTGCCAGTAAAGTTTGAGATTCAAAAAGACCCCAGGAGTAGTACTTAATAGTAAATAGCAGATATGGTACGAGGATTAAATGATAAAATAAGCCACAAACACCTTTCCTTAGAGCATACATTATAGATGATTGTTATTGATCATATTTAATATTATGATCATATATTATAAGCTGGCTACAGCAAATGATGCATGCTGACGATTAATGCACCTATTTTAAAGAAACCGAAAATCCTATTAGATTAGAAGGAAGTCAGAGTAAGAAGCATCATCTGTTTGTATCGGATACGAGGACTCCTCCAGTATTAATAAACATATTGCATACACTATGCTTACGAGTTCGTACATCATCTATAGCTTTCTGATGTAGTCTCCTAAACAATTCACCATACGAACAATCTACCACGCAAACCTTGTGCAGAGTGCTAAAGTCCCTGACTCAGTATTTAGCATTTTTGTGATATTGTTACTCGAGGAACGACCTTTTTGTGTCCGAAAGCAAACGACAAACGGTTATTGAACAACTACCCTATTAAACTGTTATGATCTGCGTTTCGAATCCTGATATTTCTTACCTTATTGGCATCATCAGAAACTTAAGGCAGAAAATTTCATCGTGTCCCTTACTATTTACACGCTGTCGCCGTCGATGTTCATAACTCAAATCTTTGGACCCACAAAGGTCCTGTTATTTAGTCTTTCACAGTATTGCCAGTCAGGTAAGAAATTTAATACGAGGGAGGTGACTAAAATTTGGCAAACAATTAAAACATGTGGATAAATAAAAAAATAATGAAAAATGCTCAATATAGATTAGTGATAACAATGAATTTAAAATATGTCACTGTTAAGATAGTATAATTAAGTAATTCATTTGTCAAAATTTTAGCCAATTCAATTCGACAAATATGGTCAGTTTTGCTTGCGAATTTCAAAGTCACTAGCCCGCATCAGGAGTCTTCAACTTTCGCGATATTCTTGATTTCAATCAAGCGTGTTTTCTTGCGCGTTTTACCGACTACACATGCAATCTGATTATCAATGCATCTTTGCATCTGAGTACCTAGTACCTCCAAATGGACTTTTATATTTTATACCTCCACTTATAACTGTTGGGTTGTAGACAATTTGTATTACACTCGATTCTTAAGTTTCGTTTTCACGAGTAACTAAATTTTACAGCCATTTTGCGAACCTTTTCTTGATTATAATTAAGTACAAGAGGCATCTTCTTCGTACCAATTTACTCCGAACTATTTTTTATACTGTATGTGTCATTATCACCTGTAATGTACACTTTCCGTTAACATATGCAACTAGATATTTCAGTTTTGATGTAAAGAAAGTCGTAGACCTCAGACAATGTTTGTGATATAATAAATATTATTTCATGAACATTTTCCATTATCCATTTCAGGAGACAGGTCAAGTATCTTATTTTACGCAATTTTTGTTCTAAAATAATACATTAAATACTTTTGGAAGGTGCCGTATTATCCATTTCTGGGGAACGGTCAATTATCTTATTTTTCTAAAATAATACATTAATGGCTTTTGGAAGTACCGCCATCTGTGCAGCGGATTCCTCACGTGCTTGATTTATCCACATGGTTTAGCTGTTTGTCAAAACCGCCTCGCTTGCCGTTGGCCGCGTGCCGCCGCGCGGTGCGGGGGAGGGGCGGGGAGGGGCGGGGAGGGGCGGGGAGGGGGCGGCGGCGCTCGCGTGGGAGCGCGGGGGTGAAAGCGCCTTTGTGACGGCCGGGGCGCTCGCGCGGGATCCATAAACCAACGGGGCGGCTGGCCGCTCTCCAGCGCCTCGTTGCCCCCGCGCGCTGCTGCTGCTGCCACCTGACTGCTGGAGAGCAAGGTCGAGATCTGACGCTGTCTCGAGGGGGAATTCTGGCGGCCGGCTGCTTCGATCGGTAGTTTTCCGTGGTTTATCCGGTCCAAACCAGACAAACGCCGAAGTAGTAACTTAACATACGGGCCACGGGCCGTGCGTGATCTTTCGTTCTCATTTCTTGTTGTATCCTATCCCTTACTCACACTTGCATGCAATACCCTACTACACGTGACGGGAGAATGGGATTGGAACTGAAAACTTGCTCCGGCGGGGACGGGGGTGCCTCGCTAGTGCGAGATACCTGTTTTTTCTCCAACCAGTTATCTCCCACCAATCCAGTGGGGAAACATAACCGCCACCTCCCGCGACAAAATGTGCACTACATTTACGGGATTATTGACCTTTTTAGCTGTTGACGTGCCCGGAACCACTCATCAATCAAACAAAATAAGCCAACACTACCTGCTCTGCGCCACTCCCGTCACACCTCACACCCTCCCCCCACACTCTTCATCTTCCCTCCGAACTCTCCCCCTCCTACTATCCCCCTATTATTATCCCCTTCTCCCTCGTCCTCCCTCCGCCATTGTTTACCCTCCTCTCCGTTTTTCCCTTCCCCTTTCTCTCATCACTCTCGTCTTCCGTTTCACATCACTCCCACACACTCCCTCTTCCTCATCTCAGCAAAACCCTCTCAGTCTTCTGCTTCATATCTTTGACCCTCCTCACATCCTTCCTGCAGTTTATCGCTTCCCAGCTCCCATTTCGCAAATATCTCTTCGACGCTGGGCGTCTCTCTTTTGCTGCGCAATACGCAGCGTGCAAACAGTTTCAGAAATGTTTCTGATAGCAAAGCATCCTCTTACTTCAAAATTTTACTGCGGTTGAAACCAGAAAATCCATGTTCTTGCGTCAAGCTTGAAAATTGGTTTTCGGAGTTTTCCGTTGATACTCACGTCGACAAAACGATGCAATGGGAAAATGGAGGGATAAGTTTTCCAGATAGCTCCCTGTTCGACTCAGCGTAGCAGTGATGTTTGTCTGTATTCACGTCATTAGTGTCAAGGGAACTTTGAGGAAGCGGACGGGGATCACGGACTATGCGTGTGATGTAAAGTTTGACCTGTCAGATAATTAAAAAATGCGCCTGTAGCTCTTTTTTTAATGAAAAGTTGTTACCAAATTTTCGCTTCTGTAATTTTCATATATCTTACCGAATTGTGCTCTGTCTGTAAAAGTGTTTGACGAAAAATGGAATAGTTTATAAAAGTAAACTTGTTTAGGTAAAACTACACACCAATCAATGGATTCAAAGATTAATGTTGGTAAATACTACTCTTAAGAAAATATTATTATTTTAATTTATGAAAAAGTAGCAATTTGAAAATTTAAAAATTTTCGCAATTAGTATTTTAGAAAATTAGGGTTTTCAATGTGCATTTTTGCTATTTTCATTTTACTCTGAGCTAAATTGAAAGAAAAATTTCAATTCACTTTTTCGAAAATGTCGAAATTATTTTATGGGCTAGAAATTAAGTATCCACTAAATTTGAGAACATTAAAATATGTTCTGAACGGCATTAACGGACGTGGCTCCGAACATGTATACCAAATTAAAACTCCAAATCTGTCGAATCTGGTGAAGTTGTACTTACACCCATCAATCGCCACATCCATCTAGACATCCATTCACTTCACAACATTCCCAATACATGTTGACTGTACATTCCCAATACATGATGTGTATTGACGAGGAGTTTCTTAATATTATAAATGTTCTTTGTTAATAATTAACAGCTGGATTTCATCACATAAAATAGACGCTTGGAGATGTAGCTTGCTTTCTTCGCCCAACAAAATCCCTAGTCTGCGCAGTGTGAGTAATTGTTACATTGTATTCGTCAAGCAAAGTTCGAAGTTACATCCATGCGGCCTACAAGCATGGAATGCGACTCGTGAATCAGAGAGAGCTGCCTCTCGTTTTCAAGGAGCGATTGTTGTTATTCTGAGCGACTGACCCGCTGCCAGCCCCTGTGCGCTGTGACTGCGGCCGGCATATTATGTGCGAAATAAAAATAAACCCATACCAAAAGGGAGGCCGAAATAGGTCGCGCCTTGGCCCGAAATCGCGCAGGGCTCTCTCTCATTGATGAATTGAATTTGCCTTATTTTACGTGGCGAGACTTGGGCCATGAGGCCCGCTCTTCCGTCTGACCACGCAAATTTCGCTACGCTCCTTTCATCTAGCAGAGAAAGGAGGTATTTCTTGGGCGAGAAACAGGCGATTTTTGAATTTAGCTCAGAGGCGTTATTTAGGCTTGAGGATCTTTTACATGCAAGTAAATCTACTAACATGGGACAGCCGGCTTTACTTCCCCTCCGAAGGAAGGCGTACGAAGGATTTTGTCGCCCTAAAAATCCACGGCTTCGATCGGGTTTGAACCCGCGAGCTTGGGTATAACAGTCCGGTACGCTAACCGTCACACCATCGCCGCTAGAAATTAAGTAACTACTAAAGTTGAAAACATTGAATTATGTTCTATTGATGACGTGCTCAAAATACTGTACGGTTCCTGGAAAACCATTCATTCATTTTGAAAACCCACTTGTTGGAGGATAACATTTCTACTTCTATTTAGTAGGCCGTTCTTTAAGGTCGTTGTACACGGTACAGTTTTCGTGCAGATTGGACGTAAAGAAAACGTGCTGTCATGAATGCACGATTTCTGCATGAACACTTTTGACAGTGTAATTTTTTATGCAGATGTTTGATTCAAGCGCCTTTGGTGGCAGAATTGTTCACTAATGGATTTGTTTACCCGACGCGATATCGCGGACACGTAATCGTCCATTTCAATTTTGTGGTTGGATGTGTCAAGGTGCGACTGTGTGATAAAGTGATGTCGTGATAAAGCACCTCTTTCCCTATTCTCACCTTCCGATTTTTCTCCTCTCTGTTCTTCATGATTACTTAATACTTCACACAGCCAGAAAGTATGCACAGAAATAGTCATTCAAAGTACTCCAATTCAGTTGTTTCCCAGAATTCGGTTGTGTCCTGGTTGGGGATTCATACAGACCATGGAACGTATACAACGTACAGACCATGGAAAAACGTCTTTTGGCTTTTATACTTCTCGTTTGAACTCTTGAATTTTCTGCGCAGAAACTGTAGTAGAATTTGCACGAAAACTTTACAAATGATAATCACACAATGTCCGTGTGATGTGGCACAGGAAGATGCGTCCAAGTATGAATTACACTAAGTTGTATGTTTAAATCCCACATATGCATGATTTTTGAAATTCATTATGGAATGAACACATTCGACGTATATCAACGTTCAATTTTCATCTTGTCACATCGTATGTCCCTTCCAGGTGGCATAAAATAAATACGATATGTCCTAAGCTACACGCCTACCTACTAAGGCAGTTATCGGGGTCTGTTCATTTATCCTCGTGGAAAGACGCAAGCACCGAGACATTTGCTAGGACTACGGAATTGTCTGGGAAATATTGGAATGTTCTAGCCAAGATGAGGTTGAGTGATACTTCGGAGGTTAGGCTTGGGAATAATGCGGCCTGTGGTGTGAGCTTGATCAAGCCGTGGGGAGTGGTCTGAATACTCCTGGAAAGATGAAGGCGCCACTATACGACAAGTGGAGGCGTCAGGAAAACCGTTAACATTACAGTCCCCCCGCCTAACAGCAACCTATCTGTTAACACCACGCGGTCAGTAGAGGTAGGGCCAATAGTGATCACCCCTTCTGGCCAGATGAGAAAGATCATAACAACCTATACTCACGTAATAAAACGGGATGACCACCCAGATATTAACATATTAACTCAACAAACCGCAGCCATCCCCCCCCATGTAAATCCGCTGATCACGCCGCCAGGTCTTGGCCCCGACCCATGCGACCCCACCACTGTCAATAAAATTTTAGGAATCCGACTCTCTAAACCTCAGCCCAAAAGAAGGTCCGCCCATAGCACGCCCGTCCAGAAATGCCCCTGCCTAGCAGAGGATAGCAGCCCTATTATTGAATGGGTAACCATTGATGAAGCCCGAGAAGATAGTCCGATTTCACCGCTGATAGACTTAACAGGACGGAGTACACCTTCCCAGAGCCCGATCAATATTGAACTATCCACTGACTCACCAATGGCAGACACATCCGACCTGCTTGACACCCCCATGAGAGCTGACTACCAACTGCCCTACCAGACATCGCCGCCTCGCCATTATCGCTCTGCCACGCCTATGCCAGTCTCGAGCGACTCAAGCACAGGAAGCTGCTCCATACTTACATTATCAGAAATATTGGACAAGCTCGAGCAAGAACGGCCGAAAGCAAAAGCATTTCGAGAAATGGGCCAACGCACCCGGAGCGCTCCCCCCTGCGACCGGGCTACGGAAACTCCGACAAAAAGGCGACAACCTTGCGACCAAAGGACACGTCAGCCCGAAAACATGCACAGACCAGTAAGTGAATACTCGCCAGGATCCACATACGAAAGCATGAAATGCGGATTGGACATGGAAGATGACACAAGCCGCCCCTCCACCCCGCTCGCAGAGGCGACCGTCACTGCAGCACGCACAGTCAGCCAGGTAGCTCATGACGATGACAGCGAGCCCCGAAACGTAGTACATAAGCACATTCCAGAAGTAGTCAACGTGTCAGAAGATGTGGCCAGTACGCAAATTACGGAAGAAGCCCCGGCAATATTGGGCTTCCTCCCCCCACGACTAGAGAAGGGCAAAGTGGTCATATTCCTCCCAGCCCCTCCGGACATGTTCTGCCCGTGCTGCCCTCAAAATTACCCGCCACTGCTACATAGAAAGGGGCTAGGGGAGAGAGTTAGGAAGATGGAGAATCACGTATGGGACAGGCACCGACGAAGATCCATCATCCGGTGCCTTGGCTGCGGAGACGATGTCAACGACCGGCGCCACATCAAGAAATGCCGGTTCCTTAAACATAAGCTAACCACTTTCACGAACCGCCCAGCAAGATGGCGATATGTAGCCGGACCCGCCCGTGACACCAATGGCAGGCTCATGCGACCGGCGCTGGAAGAACACAGTAATCATCCCCATCCCGGCCAACGAAGTGCTAGTATGTCCGATTTGTGACGATAGAATATCCAGCGCTATAGCCGAATCTAGCCGAAGATTCTCACTAAAAAAGCACCTCTGCAGAGCACATGGAGTAGAAGAAGTTGCCCTCATATGCGGAGGCTGTGACACCGAGGTGAGAGACTGGAGAACACATAAGAAGGAGTGTGAAAAAGGTAGAAAAATTGCTCCCCCACCCACGCCGCGGGAAATGATGCCGGCCCGTTGCGCGTACCGCGACTGTGAGCTCCTTTTTGCAACAGCCAAACAAGCAGCCCTCCATTTTCGGGTACACGCCACGGTGCAGAGACGACAAAGGGCGGATGCTAATAAGTTCAAACCTAACACAGCCAGGACAAGAAGTCAGAGGATACTCGAAGCTATAATCGGACCAAAGGGTATGCATCAGACAAATAGTGAGAACGACATAAATGAGGGAGACAATAGAAGCGACTGCAGCAGAGCATCCGGAGAGGAACCCTCTGCCCCTGCATTGGATGACAAGCAGAAGGCCGATCAAGAGAGCACCTTGCAGCCACAGCAGAATACCCAGCAGCAACAAGGTATGGAACCAACTCAAGGCAGCACATCAGCAGATGGACACGGCCACACTCTACATCACGGCCTAACAAAAGCCAAACACCAAAGAGGAAGGCGACCAGAAGCAGGCATACGCCCACCGACGAGTAAAGCTAGTAGAACCTTTTTTAACTCTGCACTTTCCCCAGAAGAAGTGAACCGAATACAGGACCAACTGACCAACAAGGCCCCCCAACGTAGCAATAACAGGCAAGTGCACACGCCACTGGGTAGCAAGGAGGAAAGAAGAGCACAAATGGCCCCCGCCCCCACTGAGCAGCTGAAGAGTGGAATAAATAATCACAGAGGAGAAGATGCCCCGATACAGATAGAAGCAAGGCAGGTTGAACGTAATAACAAAGAAAGAAGAAGAAAAGTGAGAGGGGACAACACAAGGAAGCCTGACACACGAGCATCTACTGTTCACTCCGACCCCCCTGCTGGCCCAGCAGCAGAAGCCGGAGTCGACCTGAATAGAATCGCACAACAAACTCCCCTGCAGCCACACACAATGCCTTCGACAACACAGGAAGCTGACCCCACCTCATTATCCCGCACGGGTGAGGAAGCCAGGCCGGAAGAGCCGCTCAGAAGACCAAGAGGCCAGAGGCCAAAGCGCACTTATGAGTGGACCGAGGGTCTGCAAAGCTCCTACGAGGAGACCGTTGACGCAAACAACTCAAATGACTTATACATAACAGAAGATAGACTAGAAGATCTATATAACCGCCTGATAGCCGGCCTGCAGGAAACCGCAAAGATAAAAATACCCCCGGGCGAAGCTCCGAAGCCAACTACGACAAGAAACCGCCAACCACCGATCGCCGACAAGCACAGAATTAGAAAAACTTATGCATCCCAAAGACGTAAGGCAATGCGGTGGATTGCTGGGAGAGACGGAGAGCTATGTATGCTACCAATTGCTGATATCGAAAAGTACTTCAAGGACATTAACGACGCAAACAACCTACCGTCCAGCTATGACCGAAACATTTATGTGGAAGTCACTGGGAGGGAGCCTGTTGACTACAGCAACTTTTCCCAAAAAGAAGTGCTTCTAAGACTATCAAAGGCGGAAAACACTGCGCCCGGAGAGGATCGAATCACCTATAACCACCTACGACAAGTGGATCCGGAAGCAAAAATCCTTACTGCAATATTTAATTTGATAAAACGGGCTGGCAAAATTCCTGATGCATGGCGCCGGTCACGCACAATCCTGCTATTTAAAGGAGGAGACAGAACAGACTTAGCTAACTGGCGGCCAATCACCCTGGCGCCCACAATATACAAGATTTACACCGGTCTCTGGGCGAGACGACTCGGCGCCTGGTTGGAGCAGAATGAAGTGCTCTCTCCAGCCCAGAAGGGATTCCGACCATTCGATGGGGTACTGGAACATAATTACGCGCTGCAGCGTCAGATAGATCGGGCGAAGGCGGGCAAGCGCGATCTAGCTATAGCACTCCTCGACCTAAAAAACGCTTTTGGTTCAGTGCCCCATGGAGCTATCCGCGACGCTCTGAAAGCGGCGGGAGCTGGGGAAGAGTTTATCAGAATTGCGGAAGACATTTATAAGAACACATTCACCGTAGTTCTGGCGGCACAGGGACCTACCGACCCGATCCCGATAACAAGGGGTATACGCCAGGGATGCCCATTAAGCGGGGCACTCTTCAACTTAGTGATTGATGCCTCAATCAGAGCCGCAGCGGCTGCCTCAACCAGTCCCAATCCCATTCTTGCGTATGCTGACGACATCGCAATAATGGCAAACAGCAGGGAAGAACTACAGCAAACAGTGAATGCTGTCCAGGATAAGCTAAAGAAAACGGACATAGAGGTTAAACCGACTAAATGTGCTGCGCTAGCGATAGTAAGGAGGAAAAGGCTCGATACAGATTTGAGGATAGATGGACAACGGATTAAGGACCTCGACATTGATGAGTCCACAAAGTACTTAGGATGCCCGGTGGGGTTTAGTGTAATTACAGACTGGACTGGGCTCAGAGAACAGGAAATCGTTGCGGGTCAAATAGCAGACTCATGTCTATACGACTGGCAGAAGCTGGACGCCCTCTGCCAGTTCGTTCTGCCCACAATGATCTTTCCACTGAGGATGGGAAGGTATGCCAAAAATAAGCTAAAGGTAATGGACACGGCGATTAGGGCAAACGTGAAGGAGTTTCTCTCCCTTCCTGAACGCGCATCAACCTCCTTTATCTACGGCCACAGGGACGATGGAGCGATCGGAATGCAATGCTTGAGCGCGGAGGCAGACTTCTGGGCAGTCGACTCTGCGTTCAAAATATTGACTTGCCGAGATACGTACACTAGAGAAGCAGCTCTACAAGACGCAGTTGAGGAAGCGGCGTACTGCCTTGAAAGTGAGCCAGGCATACCTTCCCTCCTACTTTATCTAAACAATGAGAAAAAAAACGCAGCTATGGACCGCTAACATTCTGGTCGCGGGCAAGGCAGGCATCCAAACGACTTAAAATAGAATGGAATTTCACAGCAATAGGGAACACCCACACTCCTGACATCACACTTCCCCACACCTTCCCCCTACCTGCGTACGAACGGACGAAACCCCCGCTGGGCCCGACTGGGCGCAGCATAGCGGAACCGCGAGGAGCGACCTCTAGCACTCCCTCTCCTGTCGGGGCCGTCGACCCGGAGCTGATACCAACCGTAGGAGCAAGTGCGGGCGACGCCGCCGGTGTGGAGTCCCATCCTCGAACCTTCTCGACCCGTCCGGGCTGCAGCAGCACCGCTGGGGATACTGGTGCCCTCAGAGACTCCGCCACTTCCTGCGGTGATGCAGTCACCTGCCGACTGGGGACGAACACGGAGGAGGGGAATGGAGATGAGAACAGAGTGACATTGAGCGCCAAGGACCGGTCATCGCTGGTGAGACGCCTACGTGACGCTTTCCATAGGGCACACTCCCAGCGCTGGCTGGAACAGCCCGCCCAAGGCATATATGCGAGCGCTCTCAAAGGGTTGGGGAAGGAATCTACTTACTTCCTACAGTCTGGCAGGAACACGAAAATTCCCACCTATAAGTTTCTTTTTCCGGCCAGGATCAACTCCTCTCCAGCTCTCAACTGCTGCCCAGGTAACGTGACCAAAAGTTGTAGAATGAAATGTACGTGGAACAACGGGCAACCAGCATCCGAGAACATTGGTCACGTTACCATGGGGTGCCGCTACCTGTCACCTTTATGGAACGCCCGACACAACAACATCGGGGCCATTTATAAAGAAGCAGCCATTGCAGCGGGGTGGCAGGTGCTCCGGGAGAATCAGGCAGTGGTGGGCAGCAGTCGCCCTGATCTCGTACTCGCGCGGGGCAGAATGGCACTCGTGGTAGACTTCGCGGTGGCTGACGCACGAGAAGGCAAACTTGAGAAGAAATTAGAAGAGAAGCGCCTAAAATACGAAGCCACCCGCGCTCACCTCATTACCGTCGGTTACCACAGCGCCGAAGTACTCCCGCTTGTGATAGGGGCACTGGGAGAATGGTGTGCGGGTAGTGACGCCGCACTAAAGAAAGTTGCGGATGGCCTCAAACTAAAAGCTTTAAGGGAAAAAATAGTCACTGAGGCCATTGATGGCAGTGCGGCATGCTACTACACGCACACCGGCAATATACACCTGGCCCCGCGTGAGTACAAACAGATAGCGCGGGACAGAGTCCGCAGAGGCGCCCTCCTCCACCCCGTGCCACAGGAAACTAGCTGCGGAACAACAACACCAACGACAACAACGATCTGCAACAACACCAGACGACAAGCTGGAGTCCCTGCGTAGATCTAGAATAGATTTATATATCATAAAAAATATATGTATATATGTATAATACTCATAGAAGTAAGAATTTTCATTAAGCCAGACGGCAACTAAAATGTATAAATGTATATATGTATGTATTAATGTATATATTAGATTAAGAAATAAATATTTGTATATAAGAGAGGAGCTTCTGAGCATGTACACGTAGGCTTCCGCGGCTCGAGTCCATTACTTCTAGGCTGTCCGGGTGACGCCGCGTCGTTGGCAGATAGGCCGACGTTTCGCCCGTCATGTCGCACGCTTCTTCAGGGTAGTGACACAGTAAAGTTCCGCCTCCGGTGTTATATCTTTTTCAGCTTAGCCAATCAGATGGACCTCTCCGCTAATCACGGCGCACTTGCGTTACCCGACCCCTAAGCTGAAAAAGATATAAAACCGGAGGCGGAACTTTACTGTGTCACTACCCTGAAGAAGAATGCGACATGACGGGCGAAACGTCGGCCTATCTGCCAACGACGCGGCGTCACCCGGACAGTCTAGAAGTAATAAGGTTCTGAGCATGTTCGGTAATTCTGTTTGTCTAGACTGAGAATCCTTTAGGCTTGCTGTCCCTAACTTTTACCCAAGGTATTCTCCTGAAAGGGTCTGCCTAAAAACCTCCCATAAAAGCTTAGGAAAATGACACCAGAGGAGACACTGACACATAACATAACAATAACACATTCTTAAACTTCCTGCCTTATAAATTGAATCTTTTTAAAACTGGTAAGCAGATTTCTAAAGCCACGAGCCCTGTGCAGTAGGACGTTCGGAAATTAATTAAAATATGACCTGATATCATTGGCTACTCAAGGAAAATCAAAGTATAATAATGAAATGTTTACTGGTGGTTAATGGTGACCCGATAAAATCTTAACCGTGCCTTTAACAGGTTCCATTGTGGAAAGATTATCTAAGCCACTGCACTCATCATATCTGGGTATTAGTTTCAAACGCATGTGCAGGCTATCTTTGTAGATAAATGGAAAGTATATCCACTCTTTGTATTAAACACGAATGATGTGATATTCGAATCTAAGCTAAAATCGTTAAATATTGTAATTCAGCATTAAATGCCACGTTCTGATATTAGGAAAATAAATCGACGTAATAAACACAATTTATATGCTTTTAAGACAATACCCACGCCATCGTATATATTCTCCGATAATTTGTTTTCAAAATCAATAACGCTAGCACATAATCATATTTAAGACCATATTATTTACATCCTTTACTATTATTTAAGAAATTAAACATTTTTAAATGATGTCAAGCAATGAATTGGACGGTGGTGAATTAAAAATAATAAATCAGTTTCAAACAATATTTCACGTTCAAATGGCGTAGAAAAGCACTATTGATCTCCAATGGTACGTCCGATTTGTCGACATACTTCATTAGGTTTGGCCCAATAAATATTATTTATGATCTTTTTATTTATTTGCAGACAATGTTTCTTTGTATTTAATGTTCCCATATGTCATTTTTGCCAACAGTATAGATTTTTGTCTCTCTTAGAATTCCGCCATCGGTAGATTTAATCGACTATTGCTTCTGGTGAACGGTAATATATTACAATAAACCTAAATAACATTTTAAAATAATGTTATGTAACGTGTATATTTAAGTATTTTCAAATTGTGATGTATATTAATTGACCCATTTTTCTACGTCCTTCGCGTAAATGAATAGATACGTTTGGAGCCCGACAGCTATAGCAATTTGGTACGATAATTACTCTATCACTTCCTAGAATACTTGTAACTGCCGATAAAATTTCCAGTATGCAACGAAATTAAATAACTACAATGATATTATCGGGAATTTGCACTAACATTTACATGCTATGTTTGCTAGATATTCTTCATTAGGCAAATATTAGGTTCATTTTAGCTTACTTTATTTTTTATGTATGTCTGGGGTGATAGACCAATATATAATTAGAGCCCAAATGATACTTTTTATGAGTTTTGTAATAACACAAGAGCAATGATAAATTTATGATAAGTCATAATTAGCCAAAAGAAAATAATTGTATAAAACAATCCAGTAGTGTCACTCTTTTAAACAACGTTTTTGTCAAACCTGTTACCAATTATTTCAATATTGCTCATAATACAAAATCATATTATAATTATTGAGTAAACTTTTCTTTGATTTGTGTAATATATGTGAGAGTTTCACCATCGTTTGATATTATTTGCATTGTAAATGGTTTTGATGAAACAGTTCTATAATGTAAACATTTTTTTGAGCCTCAATAATTTTCATAGTACGTTGAAATCAAATTTTAAACAAACTAAATAAATATTATGTCATGCAATACGTAGTTAACTAAACAAGATATATTACTTTCTGGAAATCTCGCGCATATATTATACTAAACGAATAAAAAATAAAATTTTGTGATGTCCCGAGATTTGCCATCAAATTTTCAACATGACGTGTACTGAAAAAAACTGTAAAACTTAACTTGAATAGTTCATCTCCTCTGCCACAAATTGCAGTGAGTGCGTAGTGAGTAATCAGGCCTACTTGAGTGGTTTTCACGATTGATGTAGAAGGGCAAACACTTATGTATCTTCAGAACAGTCAATAAGGACTCCGGACCCTTGTAACATTAAATTACCTGACATAGAATTTTGAATCCTTCTATCATTGTCGACGTTTTAATTGCCATAATACTAATGCATCATTAAATTATTTCACTTACAAAATTGTGGTAAACGAGCCATTTGAAATGTGCTAATGGCATGAATCGTAGCGACGCGAAAGTTGGTGAATTAAAAAAGAAACAATACTGGTTGCGAACACTGTACAAACTAGGCATAATGTATTCGTTTATGTATTGACCCAAGTGGCAGGCTTATGTTATATAGGCCTTGTTAATTACTGCTATTTCACTTTAAGCATTTTTTTCACATTACACTTCCTTCAACAAGCCACGTTTAACCGATACAGCGTCCGGTTATCTGACATTTCTGAACCATAAAATGGAGAAGAATTGTGTTAAAGATATTCTTCGTCCCCTGTACTCACCAGGCATATCATCCGTATTACAAATTTTAAATGCGCACAACAATTGAAAAAAAAAACTATTAGGTTTCCTGCCAGATGAGAGGTGGCTATGGTTTCGTTCAGTACCCACGAACGCGTGTAAAATACAAAACATCTATATTTCTTATTTAGTATGTGCGAAGAAATTGAGAGAAAACTATGGCCATGAAGTAGTATCAATAGCTTTGTTAAGATTCGTAGTAACTCGGAGAAAATACAAAGACAATGATAAAAGTTTGCTTCTTACTGAAAAACGCTAATAACCAAATAGCGTTCACGATTCAGGGCGGCGTTGCTGTTTTGGCTGACGGGTTGCATCTCCTTGCTCTGATTCGAATCTTTTTTTCCTAGGTCTTTTTCCAGGCGACAGTCGTTTACGCTTTTACTTCCCGATGGTACCCATATTGGATCGTACTCTAGACACTAATACTCTTGCGGGCTCCTCTTATCTGGGGGTCAGCAGAACTCGAGGCCCTCGGCGACAAACCGCGACCTTTCAGACCGAAGCGCTGAGCCAGTACATGCTCGTAGCCCCCTCGGCCGCCCAGGTTGGAAATTCGAATGTATATTACTAATTTTGCATATGCGCAGAAAGTAAGAGATAATTAAGAAACATATGGCAATGTAAGAAGTGCCAATCGTTTTATTAAATAACCAGAATCTTGAGAACAACGCAAAAGGAATGAAACGATTTTGTCTGAAAAAATGCAAATATTCGATTGTGTTATACTGCCTGTTCTCATACTATGTGATCTGATAGAATCTCCACTTAGAGCGTCACTACTTAAAACACAGCTGTTATGTGACAGAAAGGGTCTAAAAATGAGGCCACTCACCATTAACCCTGGGATTCACAACATGAATGGTTTTTACTACTGCCAACTTTTGAAATTTTTCCAGGATTTATTTGGTGTAACTATTTGTTTTCGTTTCTTGTATTCATTAATTGTTCTGTTTTCTATCCATACGTAATCGTGTATGAAATTTTGCATATCTGGGAAAACTAGTAATTTAATTCTTGAAATGTTTGCGTGTTTTACATAAATTAGGTGTTTTTGTCCCGTCACTGAACGCATGTTTCGTAACTTTCTCTTCAACACGGACACTTCTTTACGGACAGGTCTCATAGTTTAACCTTCTAATCACGTTTTTACGTTGTGGGATACGATGAAATGAGAAATATTTTAATCTAAATATTGTTGTTTATCATAGTTTAGTGTTTATTGTTGTTTATCATTTACATGTGTGTCCACTAATGGCGGTTTTCCCCTAATAATTTATTACCCATGTAAATCAGTCTATTCTATAGGTCATGGATTCTAGAGTTAAGGAAGCGTTATGGAACAACTTATTTGATATTCATTGCATGTAAAGAACTGTTGTACTGTATTATTATACGCGATGTTACTGCAGTGTATTTGAACTGTTTTTGTAAAAGATTAGATATGAGAGTGCATAATATAATACGTTTTATTCGTAGGTATAGAATTTAGTTGGTCTTGAGCAGTGTGTGTGCTCCGTTTGAAAACCCAATTGAGTTATTTTGTTGCAAACCACTACTACTGATGTAACTGCATACATCATCTTTCAGGCGAATCTTTGAACTTACCATCTGCAAGCGGCAAAACGCGGCAGTGGGCAAGGCGGAGGCGGTGCGGCAAGCAGCGGTGGCGCGGGTGGATTCGGAAATTTCCCGTGAGCCCTCGGGGGCGGACGGGGCAGCGGCTCGCCAAACAGGCGGCGCGACGTGCACAGACTACCAATGCGCCCGACTCACGCCCTCGCCCCGTCCCCGCCCCGCCCCGCTCCGCCCCCGCCCCGCTCCCGCCTCCGCCCCGCTCCGCTCCCGCCCCGCCCCCGCCCCGCCCCCGCCACACTCCCGCCGCGCCCCCGCCCCGCTCCCGCCCCGCCACGCCCCGTCCACGCCCCTCCTCGCCTCCCCGCCCCGCTCGGCCCTGCCCCCGCGTCGCTACCACCCCGCCCTTGCCACGTCCCCTCCTCACCCCACCCTCTCCACGCTTCCACCCCGCCCCGCCCCGCCTTTCCTCTATGTCCAGTCCCCGCACCGCACCCGTGCCCACACAGTCCCCGCCCCGCCCCACCACAACCCCACCCCCGCCCCGCCCCTGCCCTTACCCACCACGCTCTTTCCTCTGCTCTCGCACCGCCTTCGTCCCTGCCCACTGCGTGCCATAGCCGCACCTCCGTCCCCGCTTCCATTTCCATTCGATCCGCCCCGCTCTTTCCCGCTCTCAATCTTGTTCTTCCACCGCTTCTGAGCTCCATCCGCGTCCAACCTCCGACCCCGCTCCAACTCCCCTCGTCTGTGCAGTCCCTTTCCGGCCCTGGCCCCGCCCTCGCTCTTGCCCACGTCCGAGTCCCTCTCCCCTTCCTCCGCCCCCTTACCCCGCCCTTGTCACTGCTCCTCTTTCACCCCGCCCCGCCACGCCCTCCTCCCACGCCGTCGCCTCGCTGCGCACCCGCGTCCCAGCCACCTCGCCACCCTGCCGTTATCCCGTCTCTCCATTTTCCCTCCCTCAACCTCCCTCCTCCCTCACCACACCACCTGGCTCGCTCCCTCAATCGCCCGCTTACGTATACAGCCTCTTTGTGTTTTCTGCCCACCGCCCACGCTCACGCCTTGCCCACCCCACTCCGCCCCGTCCCCACTCTGCCCCGTCTCCGACAGACCGCTGCCCTACTTGACTTCTGTTCCTGCTCTGGCTTCTGCTAGAAATCCCGTGCACACGCACGATGAGGTAAAGGCCTGGTCAGTGTGGAAAGACCCTGAGGCGTTCTCCGCTCCTCGCAACAGCGTCCACGCCACACCCGTGCATGCGATGTTTTGAATTATATTATTTTTTTAGGTAGACTCCGGCTGCTTCGTCGGCAGACTCCGTAGAGGGAGGCATGCATGTTTGCCTAACTACTTGAGAAAAAGACTCCAACATTTTCATAAACTACTTTAATCACTTAGTATGGTGTGAGGATGAAGCCCAGTTACATGAATAAACTTATAACTAACTTAAATCTAATCTTAACTTATTAACGGCCGGTATGGCCAGAGTTCATTTCAGCTCCGGTGTCTCTGCCCTCCCGGGTGGTCGAGATCCAGCTCACAGATGTAGCGCTCGGGCGTTCCAACGCTCAGCGGGTCTGGCGGAGGGCGTCGACTTGCCCCAGGTCCCTTTGTGGAGGCCCCTTGGCAGTCACGGCGTTGCTCCGGATTAGGCCAGCGGCGGGCGGCGGGCGGCGGCTTGGTGCGGGCGGCGCTTGGTGGCGGCCCCGGATTAGGCCAGCGGCGGCGTCGGCCGGCGGCTTGGTGCGGGCGGCGGCGGGAACGCGCCCGGGCGATGACGGGTCTCTTCGCGATATAGTTTGTCACGTCCCCGGCTCGCACTCACATGGCACTCTCGGTCAGGCACTCAGTAGTAGTGTCCCGTCCCATCGGCCGGCTGTCGTCTCACGAGTCGGGCTGCGATGTGGCGAGGTGGCGTGGCATTCGGGCGGTCAGGCACCAATTAAGTGGCCTCGCTACTGCCTCAGAAACAAGTCTCTTCCTAGCTACCTCCGATGCAAGTCTCCTCCCCGCTGCCTCTGATACAAGTCTCCTCCTCGCTACCTCCGATTCAAGTGATCGAGCTGTCCCTCCGCGGTTCTACAGGAAGGCTCGCGTACCACGTGATTCCTCCCCCGCATTGTCTATTTCTATTGGATGACGCGCCACCTGTAACCCTTTCGCCTATTACGGCGCCAGCGGCAAATTCGCCCCCAGCAACCTCCCCCGCATTGTCTACGTCACCGAAATTCCCGGAAATAGGCGCGGGTAATTCCGTTGCTCGGCGAAGGGGTTGTGGGCGGAGTATTTCCCCACACGTCCTAAGGGTTGCGCCCGGCTCGGGTCTGTGCTGAACAAAAGAGGCGCCTTTCTCGCCTTTCCCTAGGCTCGCTAAGCGGCTTTTGCACAGGTACAGCGGAAACGGCATTTCCGGCTGCTCCTTACGGCGGCGCGGCTCTTAACTAAATAAAATAAATATATGGCTCGTGTCGTCATCCCCGATGTGCGACCGTCCCATTACAGTATGTTTATTATTTTATATTTTACTGATACGTTATAGCTTGTTATTGCCTTCGATACGAAGTTAGACATACGCTTCATAATTTATCTGGATCGAGAGGACCGTGGTTACGAGGGAAATATAAAAACAGTTGAATGATGCTACATATTTCTTTAAGGAAGGAATTCAAAGATGGAATTACGAAAGGGAATTACGGGAGGGAAATAATAAATGACAAACCGAGTCAAGTTAACGTATAGTTAATTTGAAAATAAGTAAATTTAAATCAATTAAATTTAAGTGAAGTATAAAATTCTGTGTGTACCACGGGCGTTAACTGGTTCTAATAATCTCGAACGACAAAAAGATCTCGGGATGAAGTCCCTCGGGCATTTTGTCACCACTTGATCATTAGAACCCTTATAACGCCATTGTTAAATAAAAAACGATTTTATTACATGATTTTTTTGTCTATCATATTAATATTTATTCGTTCAGCTAACTCGTTTCCGCAGTTTGTAGAAAATTAAAATTGTTCTTGTTGGTAGAAAATCTTACAAATAGAGTACTAACTATTAATAGATTAAAAGTGATATTTCTCCAAAAAGCTTTTATTTCTTGTAATTGTTTAGCAGTTTGCCAGAAAATTGTTACCCTGTCGATATTAAGTCAGAACACAAACAACAAAAATAAAACCCTATTCAAGATACAACCATTCATGCATTATTATCGTTGTACAAAGAAACAAAGAAAAGTAATATTTTTACTCGTACAATATCTCCATGCATGAGTTTATCTACAATTTGTGAAAATTTAAACTTTACACTAACACAACATATTAGCATTGTACAATTTTAAGGCAACCAAATTTTATTTCTAGGAACAACTTCGGCTGTGCGATTTACCGCCACCATCCCACGAGACACTCAATTCAATTGCCTAATTGTTATTTTATTAACTTGTTTCATAATACTGCAAATATGTACTGTTTATTGTGCATAAGGGATTGTTTACAAAAGTTGGTAATCAGAAGGTAAAGTTTCCATACTGAAAAGTATTATATCTTCTTACGATTGTCTCAATTTGTTGACTGGAAACATTCTCTGATAATTAGTAGTATTAAATTAATGCACACATTTATTATTTTTGCCTGGACAGCTGAGAGAATGGTTTGAGACAGTAGCATCACGTTGAACGGGCAATGGTGGGACTCCAAACTTCAAACCTAAGTTTCCCATTACAGAAAGTCCCGGTGGAAACTGATTTACAAGTGTTGGGTAGGCTGTGGTCTTAGTTTTGGAAGGCCTGCCTTAAGACATTTAAATTGACGTGTATTTGCGACATTTGTGGCTAAACAAACAAACAAATGTACACGAAATTGCGTTTCCTCCCCCGTTCCAAGCCGGTTAAAATGTTATCAAAGATTCTTTTGAGTTCTATTCCTCGGAGGATTGCGAGAATCGAATGTCCCATCGTTAATAGAGAGCCTTGCGAGATCCAGAGCGATGCGACGGCGCGAGGGCCAAGCGAGAGGAACGGCGGCGCTCCCCGTTCCGAAGACAAACGCAGGGGCGGGGCGTGGGGGGGGAGGGGATGTAGCAAATTGCGCCCTGGATGCTTCGTTCCAGGCGGACGGCGCGGATTATCGCCTACAACACAGCCGCCTTAACGGCCTGCAGGCGACGCCGGGACACAGCCCCCCGCTCTATGGCCCCCGCTTCCTTAGCCTTCCAATCCCCAACCCCCAGCTTTTGGCCATCCCCTTCTCCCACGCCGCCCCTGCTGCCCCCGTTCCGCCCGCCCCCTACTCCCCAACCCCATCTGTCTCCCCCGCCACCCTCGCCATCCCCACGGCCCCGTCCCCCGCCGTAACCCCGCCCTCAGTTCCTCGAGTTTTGGCCGCCCCCAGTCCCGCTACACCGTGACCATCATCTCGCCCCCGAACCGGGACACCTTCGCCCTTCCATCCCCCGCCCACTGCTCCGTCGCCCCCGCCCCCCTTCGTCCCTCTCGCCGCCCTAACCGCCCTTACCGTCCTTGCCGTCCTCGCCACCCCCCCCCACCACCGCCACCTTCTCGTCATTACCCTCCAATCTCATCTCCTGATTATTCTACGACATAGACTTTACGTCGGTATTCTTCATTGTCCCATGGATATTGCTCCTGATGTCGCAATGTCATTTCTGTGGATCGCTACTGCCCCTTTCCCTCGATATACCGAGATCCTCATAGACACCATGGCTCTTCTCTATTGTTTACCTACTGCCTTCGCTACTGAGCTGGTAGGAGCAAGCCCAGAATACCACCAAAAACAGCTACCTCCATTCCTGGGTGCTTTTCTCCTCTACTCTGATACTCGAATCCTCTGCACTCCAATTGAGGCAACAGTGGCCTAACTGCGTTCTACCGCGAGAGCAAAATAGCCCAACTTCCATCTCCTGCTCATTGCAGTTAGGACACTTTTCCTCTCGTGGCAAAAATCACTTAGGACACTGTTGCGTTTGTTGCCTCAATTTCTCTTCCTACCTGTTTCCTTCTTTTATTTTCCATCTTGTACTAATTCCCTCTTCCACAGTATATCTTCTCAGTTGCCTCGTCAGTTTCTGTGAATTAACTTTACTTTAAATTTGGAGACTTTCACTTGCATTATTTACGCGGTCGTTGACTGTATCTCCCACGCCTTTGTTTCTCTCTTTCTTTCTTGTTAGATGTTTGCTAATTCCGTGCTCATCTCGTCTCATGTCTTCCCGCTCTCTAGAAACTTAAGGTGAATCACCAAGATACTGAGCAATTTTTGTGTCCTGGCGCCTATTGTCATATTAATGTACTTACTATTTTTGTTCACACTTTATCTCGACATTTCCATATCTCACGTTGGAATCTTTGCCACTGTTGCTACCGTATGGCGATATTTTAAAATCGTTCCCCCCAAACTTTGTCCACAGCGTTTGTGCTTATCACAAACGTGCAAGTTTGCCGTCCCATTATCCCTCAACATCCTTTGCAAAACCTGCTCATGCCATTTCTTACCAGACTGCTGCGTATATACATTCACCATTCCCTTTCTACCACGCTCACCCTATTCTGCAGCACATCTTCCCCTACATTTCATCACCGACCGCCTCGCTCTTATGTCACGCCGTCATCGCAATCTGCATCATCATTGGCATTGCTCCCGTCGCGTCTCTCCGGCCCCTCCTCTGCATAAACGCGCCGGCTTCTTCGCTGCCCCTGCGCCGTCCACCGCCTCTGCCGCTGCGGCGCTAAGATATGAATAGCGTGTTAATTCGGTATAGGAGTGAAGCGCGGCGTGCACCCGTGATAAGATAAACGTGCCGCCCTCGTCGCCGTGGAGGTGTTTACGCTCGGCCAACTTCTCTGGTCGCCCACATCGCCTCTGCCTGGTCCTCGGCGTCCCTGCCATCCGCCTGCGCCTTCGCCTCCGCCATCACTGCCGCCGCATCCACTGTAACACGACGAGCTCGGCAGCTGTGTCGAATTCAGCCGCTGTCTGGAGGAGAATTCTACCGGCCGGCTGCTTTGATCGCTAATTTTTTATGGTTTCTCCGATTAACACCAGGCAAATGCCGGTGTTCCCTAACTAAAGGGCCACGAACCGTGCGCGATATTTTCTTGCTCTTCCTTGTGTTAACCTCACCCCCTTACTTTCTCATAGTTACACTTATGTACACTGTAGTACCACACATGTCGGGAGACCGGTGGGAAACGTAGAGCTTGTTACGGCTGATGGGAGATAGCTAGTTAGGGAAATCTCCGCTAGCCGGCAGTAGGTTCTTGTGGAATATAGCCATCCATCAGGGGAAGACCATCGGGGGGAAAACACGCACTACACTTTCAGGACCAATGTTCTAAACCGTTGACACGTTCAGAATCGCTAATGATAAATATATATTATAACTCTACTTCCGCCTCTACCTGCGCACCTTCCATCGCCCTCACACCCTCTCTGTCCCTTCCGCCTCTAAGATTATGGGATGCTGTGGCACCTGCGTCTTTTCTCCCACCTCCGCCATGAAATTAACCACGTCTCCACCCCCACCTCAACCTTCGATTCCCCGCCGTTCCCGACGCGGCCAGCCTGGGGTTTTTGGAAAGTTGGCGCGCGCTTTTCTGACTCGGGCACAACGGGGGGCGGGACGGGGCGAGGCGGGGCGGGACTGGACGGGTCAGGTCGGGTCGTGTCGGGACGGGTCGGGTCGAGATGGGACGGGGCGGAACGGGGCTGGAGGTGACGCGTCGGGACGACGTCGGGCGGAGCGGGGCGGAGCGGATCCAAGCGGAGTGGAACGGGGTGAAGTGGGTCGGGGCGGGGCGGAACGGGACGGGACGGAGTGGGGTGGGGCAAGAAGAAACGGAGCGGGGCAGAGTGGAGTGGGACGGAGCGGAGCGGGGCGGAGTGGAACGGGCGGGGGGGGGGGGCGACGGCACGGAACAGGAACAGGACGGGACGAGGTGGGGCGGGACAAGTGGGAGCGTGGCAGGGAGGGGTGGAGCGGGGCAAAGCGGGGGAATGGAGAGAGGGGGTCTGGGTGGAGCGGGCCAGAGCGTTGTGGAGTGGGACAGGGTAGGGCGGGACGGGACAGGACGGGATGCGTCGGAGTGGGGCGGAGCGGAGCGGGGTTAAGTGGGCGGGGCGGGGCTGAACAGGACAGGACAGGACAGGACAGGACGGGGTGGGGCGGGGCAAGTAGAAGCTTGGCAGGGCGGGGCGGAGCGTTGTGGAGTGGAGCAGGGTGGGGCGGAGCGTTGTGGAGTGGAGCAGGGCGGGGCGGAGCGTTGTGGAGTGGAGCATGGCGGGGCGGGACGGGACAGGACGGGATGCGTCGGGGTGAGCGGGGCGGGCCGGACCGTGCGGGCCGGGGCTGAGCGGAACGGGTGGGGCGTGGCGGGGCGGGGAGGGGCGGGGCAAGCTGGGTGAGCGGGCAATTTCTTGTGCGCGTCGCCGACTTCTCGCGCGTCCGCTGTCGTTCTTGCGCTCCACCGCCCGGAAGTCGCTGGCGCTGTGCGCTGAATGCGATGGGCGGCGCGACGCAGCGGCGTGCGCGAGCGGCGGCGAGCAGTAGATTAGAGCGCAGTGAAGCAGCCGGATAATGAAATGGACGCGAACAATGATGCTGTGATAAGGGACGAAGGGTGCACTGCATGAGATGGCTCGGTGATAAAATCCGAGGCGTTGCTGCGTCCCTGAGTGAGGGATCCTAGACTTCGCATCCGGATGGTGTCGAGCTTTTTACACTTGCTGGATAGCTAGATCAAATTAAGACGCTGTCAGGACGAGAATTTTAGCGGTCGACTGCTCTGATTGGTAGTTTTCCGTGGTGTCTACGATCAATACCAGGCGAGTGTCGAAGCGGTACCATATCAAAAAGCGTGTTATAATAATAATAATAGTAATAATAGTAATAATAGTAATAATAGTAATAATAGTAATAATAGTAATAATAGTAATAATAGTAATTATAATTTATATTATTATTATAATAATTTTATTGTAAAATATGGAAACATCATTTTGTTAATATGTCTTGTCTCACGATTGTTGAAGACACGTCGGTGGGCATAATAAATAAGGCCGTTTCAGCAGGTAACAGAAAAAAAAACTCAACGTCATACGAGGCATGGTGGACGAAGCATGGATGGGTGAGGTAGGATGGATCTTTGGTCAGGCCAGGCAGGGCCGGAGCGGGGAGTTGCGAGATGGGTCGTATCGAGAAAGGGCAGGCGCGGAAAGAGGTGGTCCAGAGCAGCGCAGGGCTGTAGGGCGAGGCAGCCCTGGTGGTGCGAAGGGCAGCAGGGGGTGGGCGGTCTGGACCGGAAGGCCGGCGCGGAGGGGGTGGGGTCGACCGCAGAGCTTTCCGGCGGCCACTTCGTCACGGCCGCCGGCCGCCGTTTACGACTCCGCGGCCGCCGCCCCAATCTGCGCTGATCGAGCGCCGGCCCGAGCCCTGGGTGCGGCCGGCCGCCTACGACTGCGGCCGGCCGTTCCCAGCTCGTCAAGACGAGCCCGAGCCCAGCCTCCCCCGCCGTCCGCCCACAAACCGGACCGTCTGGATTGTGGACAGGAGGCGAGCTATCCGAAAACGCCGCTTGTACATCGGCTTATGTAGTTGCGAGTTAACAGTTGTGTGATACGATTCTATATATTTTTTTCGGAAGAAATTTCCAGCTTTCCGGAAATGTCGATTTCGGCCATCTACCTCGGGAACCCACTATGTCCCTCACGGAGACACATATTAACCTTTACACCAGACATACGTGCTGGCACCTCGGTCTGTGTTCAGCAGACTCACAAGGCCTTCCGCAACAACACACATAAATCAAAGACAAGAGACAAACAACCAGACACATCGCGGGACCCGAACTCGCGACCCACACGCTCTAGCCACCTCATCCATCGAAGTCGGCATGCTACGATTCTATTTATCAACGCCATTATACGATGTGTTTCTGAAACTCCGGAGTTGGGCACTGGAATTATCTCACTCTCACATCTTTAGAACGCATGGTCTGAAAATCGTACCGAATTCTGTATTAACGCCAAGATGCGACCTCTAATACATTTCACCAACTCGTAAGTCGTACCGTCTAGGAATCCAGGAAGGGAGCTCCCTTAGCTGGGTCTTGCAAGCTCTGAGCGTGGTTGAGTAAAAGACAATATTAGTCACTTTCAGGTCAGAAACAATCGCTAATAATTTTCCTTAAATATTTGTGATGGGAAGGGGGACACACAGGGCAAGCCCGAACTCAACTGAGGACCACACGGGCGAATTCGGTGTTTTCCTTCGCTTCTTCTTGATCAAAACCTGCCGAGGCCGGAGCAGCAAAAAAATCGCCAGCCAAAGGTCAAAGGGCACACGCGATCCTTCCTCAATCTGAATCCACGCCCGCCCCTTGACCGCGCAAACAGTAGAACCCATATTCTCAAGTGGCTGTCTTCACTTAAAAACTCACTTACGGATGTCAGCGTAGGAATTGTGGCATATTGTAAACTTTCGCTAACAAACGTGTGCAGTTGGCACCTCGGACTTTCCGTTTCTGCTGTGCGACACGAGGGAAGGAAACATTTCATGGCTTTTGTTTGTTGGTGCGGTCAGTAGGAAATTACGGACAGGAACCCTTCACCGAAAAAGTTTGGCAAAACATTGCGAGAAATGCAATTTCCCGCCATTGCTGTTTAGTATGAAAAATAAAAATATTAAATAAAATAGCTAGGAAGAGGTGCTTTTGTCACATTAGAAGATCAGCAAAAAAATAATTTAATATGGCATCTTTAACAGTCTTACCATTATGTATCTCAGATATATGTTGTCTCAGTATGTTCCTTACTAGACACCAATGATTAATTTTGACCTTTTACTGAAAGTAAATATCGTTTCCATAACAGAGATATTTTGGAAGCTCGTATACCAGACCAATCTTTACAAATTAGGTGGTGAAAGGGTATATTAGGGAGATGTGATGAATTGCATTTTTGGTGAATAATGTTAATATAATTAATGTAGTTTAAAAAATTCTAAATTAAGTAGATTAAGTATAGGTTACACATGTGAGAGTTATCAAAGTGGTACGTTAGTTATTCACTTCAACATTCTCAGTTGTTCATATTTTTTCTTAACCATCGAATGTATTAAATTATTATCCAACATTGAGACGCTTTTCGTAACCAACCTAGCATCATATTTTGGTAATTAGCACACGTAAAGAGTTATTATTGATAGTAATTGCCTGAAAAAAGCGCTTTTTCAAACTCGACGTTTTGTGAATGAAATTCTCTCTGTGAGTAGACATTTTAAAGTCAGTCAAGATAGAGCTGTTTGTTAGTGCGATGAAACAAAAAACCAACAGAATTTCTTACTGGAGAGTTTAGTGAATTTCTTGTTATGTCTGGAAAATAAATGCACCTTTTATTAAAAGTGGCATTGGTTGAAAAATACTTTTGCTGGATTAAAACTAATGAGTTATTTCTTGAGTTTTACGCAATCTTTACATCATCTTATGAATCCTACATTAGGGTGTCAGTTGAAAGAAGTGTCACATGATTTACATGGTGCACATATAATGAAGAATATATTGTGTTTTGCTTGAATTTTAGGTTCCATCATACCACTTTACCATTTTAGAATTCTTATTTTTAATAATATTGAATAACTAATTGGTACTAACTACACTCAGCTTGTACAATAGTGAGTAAACAGCTGTATCCTTTATTTTTGGTGAAATATAACCGTTCTGAATATAAGATTTCCTTCGAGTTATTATTATTATCATCATTATCATTAACAACAACAGTCCTCAGTTGCATTCTGAATTAAAAAATTCTCGAGAGACCGAGAAATTTCTTTGAAGACCTCTTAAGAGTGTTAAATATCATTTCTCCCATGTATTAGAAAAAAATTGAATGTTACGTGTTATGTACTCTTAGTAGTCTTATTTAAATATTGTGAAGCGTTTTCGTTATGAGAGACATAATTGTCGTTGTTTTAGCAAATATTTGTAAATAAGCCGCCATGAATGATTATTTAATTTGTAAATATTTTGTTTTAATATTACAAAAACAAAAGTATTATTTTTATGTACTATCTTTCGCATTTTTAAAACTGCGAATTTTCGCATTGTAATGTTTCGCATTTTTTAAATGAATAAAGACACACTTTGCCAAACAGTTCATGGTGTCAGGAGCTTTCCAAACATATAATTGCATCCTAACTGTTATTAAATAGAGTTTTCACACAAACTTGGCGTTTTCTCAAAACACCATTTTGGCTATAAGCCCTTAGGAGAACGCCATATTCCTCGTAGGACGTTCGCGATCCTCTAATTTCTTCTCATGGTGTAATCTATTACTCCAGGTCTTTAAGCAAGAAGTCGCATGCAGTGGCATTAGATTCTGCCTAGAATAATTTACGGAGACCGATCGAGCCACGGGGATTCCCCGCGTGCCTCCGCTGCGGAGCGTAATAAAGCAATCCGGAGGAGGTAATTTCAATGCCCCACCGGCGAAATTAGTGCGCGGGAAGAACGCGTGGCGCGCTGCCTGGGAGCCACGTGTTGCTCAGGCAAGGCCGGGGAAATCCCCCTGCGCGCGACCTCATTAAATTACTCCGTATCCACTCCGCACTGGGCCGAAATGCACCCGACGAGCACGTAGGTAGCGAACACAAATAACATATTTCGAAACATCTGATGAAAAAGACTTCCATGTATCTTACCCTAAGACCTACACTTGCAGTCTGGAAATGAGATTATATTTCTTTTTAATTCAAAAAGTAATAATGGACCTAAGAGTAGGATAAAAGAGTGTATATGTATTCTGCATGTGACTGGTTTCAGGAATCTTGGTATTTTATTTCTTTTAGGCAGCTTATGTATGACAGTATTCAGTAGTCACGCGGAAAAGTGAGGTCGTGTTTGTGATTGTTCCTTCACCCCTCATTATCATCGTATTACCTCATTATTCATAATCCAAATGTATTACGAGTACATTGTGTTCTGCTTCATTTTAGGTTATAGCATACCACTTTACCATTATAGAGTTTTCAACTTTAATAATTTTCAATAACTAATTGGTAAAAAGCTGTACCATTTATTTTTGAGGGAATATATGATCCTTTTGAAATTAGGTTTTCTTCTAGTTATTATTATAATTATTATTGTTGTTGTTATTGTTATTGTTATTATTATTACTATTATTATTAACAATTATAAGAAGCTTTCTGACATAAACAAATCTCGAGATACCGAGACATTTCTTTGAAAACCTATAACCTCACCATTATTATCATCCTATCACCTCATTATTAATAATCCAAAGCGTAACCTTGTCTTACCACGGAATACAGCCCTAAAAGGCTGATCCTCATAATTACACACGTTAATCTCCGCGGGGCCTCTGAGATAACCTGTAGCTTGGTCATAAATGGCCAATACACAAATACTGTAATAATAATAATAATAATGATGATAATAATAATACCAATAATAATAATAACAACAACAATAATAATAATAACAATAATAATAATAATAACAACAACAATAATAATATCCAACACGACATACTCTGAATTGCACAATTTTCATGCAATACACAATGAATTAAATGAGCTACATGCCTTACTATGTTTTTCCACCAATACGTTGAAAAGATGACGTGAATTCCCACTGAAATCCTAGAACCATGGCTGAAGAGAGCGACTTGTAGCGCCGTTTCGCCCAGTGTGCAGAGGCGCTTCTGGTCGCCAAGGCACCGCGTGTTTTCGCTTCCGCTTCCTGCCCGGCTTCCGCCTCTCCCGGCTGCGCATTTCCTCCTTCGGCACCGCGAAGAAACGCCGCCCTTCGAGGGTAATGGCTCTAATTGGACTGCGAGCAGGCGAAGGGTGGGAGGCGCGAGGGAGGTAGGATGTAGAGGGAAGTGGCGAGGCGAGCAGTAACGAAGCGGGGAGGACGGAGGTGGGAACTGGCGGGGAGGAGAGTTGCGACGCCAGAAGGGGTCATACTTGGAGACGGGTTGCTTGGAGAAGGCATTCATAAATAGATGTAGAGAGAGAGAGAGAGGAGGCGTGGAAAGGTGACGCTTGAAGAGGTGAGGCGCGGGGAGGAGAAGCCTGGAAGTGGGAAGGTGGCGAGAAGGAAAGGTGATGAGAGGAAGCGGGGCGAGGATATGGCAGGCCAGTGGAGGAATCGGGAAGAAGGGTGGCGGGGAAAAGAGAATCAGAGAGGTGGTGGGGAAAAGGGCAGCAGGGAGAGGGGGCAGTGGGGAAAGGGGAAGCGGGGAGAAATGCGGCGGGAACAGGGGGTCGTAGAGAGGGAGGCTCAGTAAGGGCGATGAAGAGAGGGGAGACGAGGAGGTGAGGAGAGAACAGGCAGAGGGATAGGAGGCGTCGAGAGGGGAGGCCTGAAGAGAGGTGGAGAGAGGGGAGGTGGGGAGTTGGCCGAGGATACGGAATACCCGTAGAGGAATCGGGAACAAGGGTGGCGGGAGGTGACGGGGAAAGGGGCGGTGTGGAGAGGGGAAGAGGAGGGGCGGGTAGAAGTGCTGCTGGAAGAGAAGGATCAGAGAGGGGGAGGCGGAGTAAGGGCGGTGGGGAGAGGGGAGATGGGGAGGTGAGAAGAGAAGAGGCAGTGGAGAAAGGAGGGGTGGCCTGAAGAGGGGAGGCGGGGATATGGGAGACCAATAGCGGAATCGGGAAGAAGGCTGGCAGGGAAAAGAGAGTCGGAGAGGTGACTGACTACAGGGAATGTACATAAATACATTTATTAGAACTGCAATTGGGTATAACCCGGTGGCAGTTAATGACAATAATTGCAAAAATTACAACACTTACATTAATAATAATAATACTAAGAATGATAATAATAATAATAATAATAATAATAATAATAATAATAATAATAATAATAATAATAATAATAATAATAATAATAATAATAATAATAATAATAATAATAATAATAATAATAATAATAATACTGCACAATACAGTACAAGACGAAAAGCAGCATTGAAAAGTGCATTGATCACGTTCACCGCACTTCACTTCACTTCACTACACTACACTTTTTTGCTTTGAATTACACTGACCAGCACTTCACAGCACTTCACCGCACTACACAGCACATACTCATTTAATATCTTGTTCTAATTTGTTTCTAAAACTTCGGACACTGAGAGGAAAAGCTTTGAAAACTGCTGCAGGTTGAAAACTGCTGCAGGACGGTGACGGAGAAAGGGGTGGCTTGGTGAGGGGAGACGGGGAGAAGTGGGGCGGGAAGAGGGGGGGGTCGGAGAGAGGGAGGCGGAGTAAGGGGGTGGGGAGAGGGGCAGACGGGGAGGCGAGGAGAGTAGAGGCAGGGAGGAAGGAGGCGTGGAGAGACGAAACGTCGGAGAGGGGAGACGGGAAGGACTACAAGGGTGTGGCAAAAGAGGGATGGGCTTCCGCGAAGGAATTTCTGCGTGTGCCCCTGCAAACTATATTAAATGGGACACGTCACAAGAGAGACGCGCTCACGCACCAGGGTGTGGTCGCTCGTACGAATGTGCGTGTGAGTATATGGGTTGCGTAAACCTGCGTGACCCCATACGTGCTGAAAGGACACGCCCTGTCCTCCGCTAGGCGCATCTGCGCGTGTGGTGGCCATTTTTCTCGTATTGTCAAAATTTCAATGTTTAGTTCTTACTTTAATGTTATTACTAATTGCTACATTGGAAAAATTAATAAAAGTAGTTGATGTTAAATATTTTCTATCACACTTGAAATGCCTTCATTTTTTTTAGTATTCGATCGACAACTTCTCAACGTCCATTGCGAAGATCTATTGGTAAATATGAATGGATATTTTTCTAATTTTATTTATCCACTATTTTGAAAACCGGCAATGTTTCTAACTGAAACCAAAATATTAAATTAGCCTGACATTATTTTTTGCAGTGTTGGTGAAACCTAATACTGGTTTCGCTATGTGCTATCTCCATCTCAGAGTAAATATTTTGATGGTAGTGAACTATGCTTTGTTTCGCGTGATCTTTTATCTAGTAGTTTTAGTAAGCAGTGACACTTTTTAACTACCTACATTTTTTTCTCCTTATTTCAAAAAGCTCTAAAAATTATTTCGATTGTTACAAACCACACCCGCCACCACAAGTAGAGTCGATTAACTTGTGCGGTTTGCCTCGTGCAGATTACGGTTGATGTAAATCACTCCTTCACCTATTGTAGGTACATCTATTACGAGTGAGAGTTCAATGTGCTGCGGTTTTTTAATAGCCAAGTTCATACCACCCATGACTAACTCATGTTTTAGCATAATATGACATGCAATGACAGTTACAAGGAAATTGATTCAACGTTTTTGCCTTACACAAAAACGTTGCTTATAATTTGCAGGGTTTGAACGGAACATGTACTACACGTAGGTAAAGTAGAAGTGCTTTAACATAAACACATTCGAGATGGAATGTACGAGTAATGTGCATGTCACAAAGTGCAAAAACCTTTCGCTTACATATAATGCTCAGTATTTGGATCTTAATACTTGAATTATGCTTATTACTTATTGTAAAAACTTTAATTTATTTCATTATATTTATCTCTTTAGTTATTAAAAATACGATATCCAAGTATAATTTAAGACACGATTTAAAGAAATGTTCCTGGCAGCCTCCTGTGGGTTAGAGGATTCTTATAATAAAGGACATGTGTTTATTACAATAAAAACCAATTCACAATTCTTCCCTGTAATTTATAACTCACTTAAGTTAGAATGCTAATGGTTGAGGGCATTGTCCTTCGACACAGTGCCTCGTAACATCTAGTAACTCCTTCATGCCACCCTGACGCGAAGCCAAAACGTCTATGCCTGCGTAATTTAGAGTGTTTTCGAAAGTTCCCTTTCAAAGAATCCTTAGAACCCGAGAAAGGGAGCCCATAATGCAGGGGTCGTCATACTACGGTCCGCGAAACCATTTCATGCTGCCCAAAAGGCGTAAGCTGTTACGGTAATTATTTACTGATCGTTGTTTTTTTTCTTATTTTTCTCCTTCTCTTTGTTCTTCTCCTACTTCTTCTTCTTCTTGTCCTTCTTGTTCTTCTTCAGATTTTACCAACAAAAATTTCAACGCTTTTCATTGATTAATTTTTTTCTGGGCACGTTAACTGCTACGTTCATTAGCGCCGTCAGTTTAGTGAATGTATTTGATCGCGGTGTTTGTCTCTCGAGGGATGGTGAGAATCGAAGCCAATATACTCGTCGTCTTGCGGGAGATTCCATCTGCTGGTCATCAAGCTTCCGAACTGTTTCGCGTCATTTGTGGTAGTGTATTGCATGCAAGTGTGTGAGGATAGAGCGAGGAAGAGGAATGAAAGTTCACGCGCGGTGGTTAACCCGTTTGTTAGGGAACTGCTCCGGCAATCCCGTGGTGTTGATCGGAGATACCCACGGAAATCTTCTGATAATCGCGATCGTCTATTAGAATTCTTCGCGAGACAACGGCTTAATTCGACCCAGCCATAAAGCTGGTGACGACTGTCCGCCGCCGTCGAGACCCCAACCCTAGGATCTGTCAGTCAGTCGATGCAGAGACCGCAGATGTGCTGATTCTGAGCTAACTCAGTCGATGCGCATTTCATATTACTTTCTTAAAATTCTTAACGTGTTTCATCACATAAAATCCTAAGCTTGTACGCAACAGTAGTTTTAGTGACAAACTCATACACTTAGATTTTTCTAAATACTAGACTATACCCAAAGGCGCATATACGGTATGGCAGGCACAACACGTACCAAGGTCTGCCTTTAAAAGAGGCGATATTGAGACTATGTAGACTTAAATCCTACAACCCTAATTTTAAGTAGTAGGACAGACGCAAATTCTATGCTTTCCACGAGCGCCTGAATACCTAGATACGCCTGTGACTATACATTTAATAACAAACTGATATCTTATTATAAAAAAGGTATAATGTTTAAAATAATATTTTAAAATTGTCGAATACAGAATAAGTTTGATGTATTCGCAGTTCGCGTGGTTTTGAGGCTTTGACTCGGTGGCGCGCGGTCCACGGAGATTGCCGACCCAGGGTGCAACGGGAACGAGTTGCGGCTCGTCGTGTCGTCGCCGCCGCAGTTCGAGGCGGCTGCCGCCTGCCTTCCCAAACGCGCGCTCCGGAGGATAATTATGACTGTGGCAGAAGTGCGCGGCGCGCGGCCCAATTAGCAACCGAAATCCAAACTCGTAGGCGCCTCGAGGAAAGCCGCGCGCTCGGTGTAGCGTTGGAAGCAACCCGCAACGCAGCGCTCTTTGCAGCGCTCGTTGTAAGTCAACGCTGCGTTGCAAGTCAACGCTCTTTGCGTTGCAAGTCAACGCTCTTTGCGCTGCACGTCAACGCTCTTTGCGTTGCACGTCAACGCTCTTTGCGTTGCACGTCAACGCTCTCTTGCGTTGCACGTCAATGCCTCTTTGCGTTGCACGTCAACGCTCTTTGCGTTTCAAGTCAATGAACTGTGAAACGTTCGCTCGGGTAGTGTGAGCGTGAAAGCAGCTGATGTTATGGATGTGAGCTAATGACCGCTTTAGTAGTTTGTGCAAGTATTTTTACCAAACAAAATAGTTTGGCACATGTAATACTGCAGTATTGTGTAGTGGTAGAGTTACGTTTATTTTTTGACTGAACAAAACTGTGCTGTGAGACTGGACCTTTATCGCAAGTACAGGAATTTAAAGAGGAAAATGTTTATAATATAATTTTTTTAAAGTGATCTAGAAAAAATTTGAAATAATATTTCGTATTTGAAGTATCTTTTGCATGTTCGTTAAGTCGTTACGTAATTGACAATAGTGTTGTGTCATTCGAAATAAAACAACACAACTTTTTTTCCCTTCAAAAGATAATTATTGCCTGATATCTTGGGTCGTATCTTACATCTTTGAAATGAGTTGTGTCAAACAGGGATAAAAAGCAAGAACTAATAATATGGCTTCAGTACTTCGGCTCCATATTGTAAGATTTCAGAATGTTTGCATACTATTTGCGTGTAATTTGATGCAAAACATCAATACAGTTGAAGAATTCAATGAGAAAACAAAATATTTTATCGTTGTAACAATATCATTCACATTGTACAAGTATCTATCATTAATCATATTCGTACTTGATGTTTTTTCTCTCCTTCCTGCACTTTAGTACTAATTGTCCAACTTTACCATCTGCATATTGAGAGAGGAAAATGTGGCCCCGACGACCAAGTGGAAAAGCCGAGATGGAAAACCACTTTCCTTAATAAATTACCTTCACTATAATTGAAATTAGACTGAAGAACTTTGACATTTTAGTTATAACGTCGACCCTATATATTTACAGAAATGTGTTCTGTGTGTATACATGGGGTGGCGACAGAGCGTCTGTTTTCTGCAGCGTCGTCTGCTCCAGAAGTCAAAGCTCGACCTCTGCGATTCAGAGAAGGCCCTGTTGATTCAGGTGGAACGCGTGGGCGAGCCGGCTGCCTCCTCCGCCCAATCGCCCCCCTTCTTTGCCTCTCCGCCGCCCCCGACTCTCCCCACTTCTCCCAGATTCTTCTCTCCCATCCGTAGCCACATGGCCTTGCGTTTTTCTCCATCATTTTGAAACCACATCGTTATACACTTTGTAGCGCATCTGCGATTTCATCCTCCCCCTTCCCTACCTGTTCATCAGAGTCCCTTCATTTTGTTCTCTCTCTTTCTCTCTCTCTTTCTTTCTCTCTCTCTCTCTTTCTCTCTCTCTCTGTATTACTCTTCAGTCTCTTCACTGCGCCCTCCGTTCCTCGTCGTCCACCATCAACGTTTCACCCATCCCTCACCACTTCCCGTACTCCACCGTATACTCCACGCTGTGTGCTGCCATTTGCCACTCGCACCTCTGCTCTTCACCCTCCTCTCTCCGCCCTCTGATCACGGAAGGAAGCCGTCAGTTTTTCCCTTACATCTCACAGCTCATCATATTCTACCTTCCCTTTATCCATAGCCAGAAATGTGACGCAATTCACCTTCACCCCACTACCCTGCATTATTATTTCCCCTCGTACTGCTACCACGTCCTCCTTTCGTCACCATCAACCTCCTGTTTTTCCCACTCCATGCACCGAAAGCCATTTTCAATCCCTTCCCTCCTGCCACTGCTCACGGCATTTGCCTTCCGTCGACTATCTTTTATCCGCCACCAGAAGTCTGACTTATCGGCATTGCTCCATCCACTCTCAACCTTTATTTCTGCCCATCCTGCAACCGTCCTTTCGTCACAATTCACCATTCACCCTCTCCTTTTCCGCCCACGGTGCAACCGAAGGCCGTTGTCCTCGTCCTCGTCCCTCGTCCTCCTCCCCCCCTCCCCCTCCCCCTCCCCCCCTCCTCCTCGCCCTCCTCCTCGCCCTCCTCCTCCCCCTCCTCCTCCCCCTCCTCCTCCTCCTCGTCCTCATCGTCCTCCTCCTCCTCCTCCCCCTCCTCCCCCTCCCTCCTCCTCCCTTCTCCCTCCCTCCTCCCTTCTCCCTTCCTTCTCCCTTCTCCCTCCCTCCTCCCTTCTCCCTTCCTTCTCCCCTCTCTCTCCCTTCTCCCTCCTCCCTCCTCCCTCCTCCCTCCTCCCTCCTCCCTCCTCCCTCCTCCCTCCTCCCTCCTCCCTCCTCCCTCTCCTCGTCCCTCCTCCCTCCTCCCTCCTCCCTCCTCCCTCCTCCCTCCTCACTCCTCACTCCTCACTCCTCACTCCTCACTCCTCACTCCTCACTCCTCACTCCTCACTCCTCACTCCTCACTCCTCACTCCTCACTCCTCACTCCCTCACTCCTCACCTCCTCCCACCTCCCCAGAGCTCACGGTATTCCACCCATCGTCCTCTGCCCTTTGCGCGGAGTCCGCCGTCTGCCGCCCTCCGCCCTCCCCGGCTGCGGCTGGCGCGGCCCTTGACTCGAAAGGGCGAAGGAGTCTCGCCCGAGGGCGCGCCCCGATTGCATCCTTCACCTGGCGCTCAGAGAGCGCCGCCGTCTCTGGGGATTACTATCCGCCTCTGCTTGCTTTGCTGTTTCACGCTGCACGCCGTACACACAGACGTCTTTCACCCACGCCCTCGTGCTTCTCTTGGCCACATATGACTCGATCTTGGAGACAAGTTTAGAATGGGATGGAACCAGTTAAGAATTCCGAGTTGAAATGAAACGATGAGTAATGAGATATGTGATGTATTGAGTAATGTGAATTTTTCTTTCACAGCATCATCACAATGTAGAAATAAACATCGACGTAAAAATACGACTTTAGAGCCCGCAAGCACAAAGAACCCGTAGAGCATAAAAGGGTCATGACTCACATGTTCAGCCAATATAATTTGCATTGAGAAATTTATTTTGAATAAATGTATTATTTTATTTTTAGAAGACATGAAAAGCAGATACTATATTAGATTTGCTGACGTGCCTGGTGTAAAAAATATTTTAATAAATCTTTAGTAATTAATATACTACAAGACAAGGGTAATCTGGATTTAATTTTTATAATGTAAATCCACGAAAGTACCGAAAACTGTGAAATTGTACTTTTTTGAAGATACTTTTCATCCCCAAGACGCACCAAACACAAAGTACCCTATTGAGCGAGCATAGATGCTCACAATTCTGCTTTCCAAAGCAGTTGACTTTTTCTTAACTATGAAATATTTGGGCCGCTGTATGCGAGTGCATTGTCATGATGCAGATCGATATTGTGTCGCTGGTGTTTTTATAATTTCTTTGTTTTTATAATTTCTTACATGATACTTCATACCTTGATCGGCAAGAAACTTTCAAATCACTGAACAACACAATTCGCTTCCGTAACACACACAGTTACGGATAACCATAAAAAAGGCCAAACTCTACGATGTGTACAAAAGATGTTGCCTAGCAACAACAGTATTGCCAATTTCGGAAACATAAAGAGCTATCTTTGAAATTTCACCTTAATTTTACGATTAATATGGTAAATTGTAGTGTATGTATAATAATAAAAGAAAGCTACTAGGTGGTGTACCGAAATGCAAAACAATCTTTTTTTCAAGAAGTATGAGGTGGATAATTCTTATTAGGAAGTTACTCTTGCGACAGTTATTGTCCCTGTTCGTTAGCCAAATATTCATACACTAGGGTTCGGCAGGTAACCAATCTTTAACTGCTTCGAAACGTTACTAGTGGATGAATCGTGCTTTAAGTGTGCTTGGTATCTTCTAAGTGACCTAGAAGTTGGTATAATCAGTTCTGAAAGATCCTATATTGACAAATGTTCCCCTATCTTCTCTTTTTGTGAGATGTTTCCTACTGACTCTAACTGTCGTTTTTAATTATGAAATGACTTCCGCATATTAAACATCCTACCGGTTCCTGACATAAAAATTCCAGCGTCCACATGTTTTGAAACTTGCAAAAAGGCCAATTTTCGGATGTTTGCTTTTCGGCCTTCGGAACAACTGATTCCAGCCGACAGCGTTTGCTCGAGACCAGGATATTTAAAAGGCAAACCTATTATTATTATTATTATTATTATTATTATTATTATTATTATTATTATTAGTATTAGTATTAGTATTAGTATTATAAATTATTCACAGTATCTACTGGTCGGTATGTCAACAACACACAGGAATGATGACCAGGTGTGTGGTTGCTTTACCGAAGGTTCAGATGGCTTCTGACAATACGGCATGTATTCAAAATTACACACTTTTGCATATTATATACATTCCTAGCATCCAAGTGAAGACACTCCAGTGCCCGAAGTGTCATTTTTGGGATCACTCCTGAAGCTGATATCACTGAACAACACAATTCGCTTCCGTAACACACACAGTTTTGGATACGGATAACCATAAAAAAGGCCAAACTACGATGTGTACAAAAGATGTTGCCTAGCAACAAGCTGAGCTTGTTGTTATTATTATTATTATTATTATTATTATTATTATTATTATTATTATTATTATGTTTTACACCTATACCTTCTTTTCTATTTTCTATTTCGACTGCAGTCACATCAGCTTGATAAGTGCACGAAAGCAGCAATGGCTGGCTGTGCTACCCAAGAACGTAATATAGCTGCTTTGGAAAACTATTGAAAAATTTATTTAATGCGTGTTTGTTATGAGTGGAAAATCTTTGCCTAGCCGGTCCAAAATTAAATCATTTAGTTTCATGTCATGAGCCGCGGATGTCAACCTCGTGAAATCTTTTCCCCGCATACAAATGTCGGGGGTACACGCGTCGTGCACCGCACTGCCCTCGGAGCCTTTAACCTGAGGATCCGCGTACCTGAGTCGCGGAGCATCTGGCGTCCTCATCCGAGGCGGCGAGGTGCGCGGCTTTTTTAATCAGCCTTATCCTCGGCTGAGCGTGCTCGTTGCGCGGCGGGGAGCGCGAATTAGCAGCGCGCAGATGGCGAGGATAAGGCGAAGCCCCGACAGGGCGCTCCGCAGGGACCGAATTTCGGCCCCTGGTACAGGGCGGGCACTCGTGCGGTGTAGGTGTAGTGGAGGAAAGGGGGAAATGGAAGTAAAATGGAAAAAAGGAAGAAACAGGGAGAAGATGTGACGAATGAGATGAACCTATGGTACCAACAAAATTAAAGGGAGGGAAAGAGGTGGGCGGAAAATGATGAAGTAAAGTCATTAAAAGAATAACGAAGGGAGGGGGAAGAAGAAGGAGGAGGAGGAGATAGCGTAAGTGAAATGAAGGTAAAAACATAGTTGTGGAAATGGTTAGTTGGTTAGTCAACGATCCTCGTGGAAGAAAAAAATGGCAAAGTAGGGGTGGTGATGATGTAAAAGTGAGGATGAAAAAGACGAAACCAAGAGCAAACTGATGAAGAAGGAACATTGATGTGGAAAATGTAAGAGTGATGGAGGCGTAGATAGTTTAAGATAGGAGAGAATGAGTGATATTGGTGGTGGCAATAATGGTGGTGATAAAGATGTATGGGTAATTACGCAGTAAAACAGAAAAAAGTAAAGAAGAGGAGTACGTGCAGTTATAGAGAACTGAAACTTGAATGAGCCTAATGTGGGATAGAAAAGTAATATGGACCATGAGGAAATAACCAAGTAGAAAACAATGATGCAAACACACAGCCCGAGTACAGTACTGAAGAAAAAAAGTAGAGCAGGGGAAAGACCTTAAGTTAATTGAAGATGGAATATGAACTCGGAAAGAGCGCAGGAGGAGCTCGAAAGAGACGAATTGGGTCTGAGAAGGTGGTGGAACTGATGAAGGCCTCACGCCGCGGAGCGCGCGCGGGCGAGCGCGGGCGACGAGAATCAGGGCGGCTCGAAGTGGAAGGGCGGTTGCTGCGCGCGGGGGCGTGGCAGAGGGCGACGGAAGAGCAGTGGCAGGCAATGGAACGGAGGCTGAGGGGATGACTCGTGCGGGATGGGGTGGTCGGAGGGCAAAGGGAGAGAGGATGGGGACGGTATGAGGTGGGAGCGGAGAGGGGGGAAAACGTCGAGGCGGGAATGGGCGTGGGGTGGAGAGATGGAGAAAGTAGGGGCTCAGAGCGGGCGATGCGCGGAGGTCGTGCGGGAACGTTTGGGGCGGGGCTTGGATCGGTCGAATGGGGAGGGGAGGGGCGGGCGTGGCGGAGGCGAGGCGTGCGGGGGCGTCTGCGTAATTAAGGCGTGGCTGGCACGGCTCCCGTCCGATGCGGGCGGCCCCACGACCTCCGCCCCCGCCCCGCCCCCGCCCTCCCCACTCGCCTTCACAGCCCCGTCTGCGGTGCCCTTTCACAGAAACGCTCCGTACGCCGAGATAGCGGCTTTCCATTCGCCGGGCACGGAAAATATGCCTTCATGATGTAAATACGTTTTATGTCATTTGATGTATTATTGAATGTGTTGGACGTTCGTAAAAAATATTTACATTACTCCAGAAGATATGTACCTACTTGGTTCTCTTTATTTGCGTTTATCACTGTTTGCATTCCTCATTTTCTTAATAATGTCCATCTTCTTGTCTGTCTCCAAACTCGCGCGGAAGAAGTTAAAGAGCGAAAAGAAAGAACATGAGAAAAAGACACGTTCAGCTACCCGCGATTTAAATAAAATTGGATTAGATTAGCTACAATGTAGACTTATTTCCGTCATCAAAAGAATGTAAACATAGTGAATGTTATAAGCAAGATAATAATATCCAATAAACGCCTAGGATGGATTGCAATTCATATGCACTCTTGATTGGTGAATTATCGCGTGATCAAAATGTCAGTATTAAATTTAACAATTGTCCCTTCCTGAAACTACTTTTGGAGAGATCCCGGTATCCGCAGCAAGAAGCTTCCAAGGCCAGAGAGGCATATAGCCCAGCCAAAGGGCTGAAAGTAAACCTCCGCTCGCCTCCCTTTGCTCGCCTCCGTAATTGACTGTGAATACCATTAATGTAGTCGATAAGCCACGGCTTCTACGAGCCTTGCGTCGCCTCCGCCCGCGTTATGCCTGGAGGAGGGGACGCGTGACGTAAGTTCGAGCTCATGAGCTCCATACCGCTGGAACCCGGGTTTCATCCCTGGCCAATTCTGGGAGTCTTTGGTCGACCACGCTGTTTCTCTTGTGTTTTTCTCGGGGATCTCCCGTTTCCTCCACCTGTGATTCCTCTATTTCTTCATCATTATCCTCTCATCGTAATTATCGCTATCATCTGCTCTAGATCAGGGTTGTCCAACTGGCAACCCGCGGAGCTCACGCGGCCCGTATTGCCATTTATTGTGGCCCTCGAAATGTTATTTGTCGACGAGGCAGACCCTTGCATCCTTGTCGGGCGAGAACGTTGTGTGCCTAGCGCACGCGCCCTGTCGAGGACAACTCCCCTCAATGTGAAATTAGGTTATGTTTAAACGTAAGATTTTTTTAGTAATCTTAGGAATTAAAAATCATGCCATTGTGTTGAAAATAAAAATCATCCCCCACTCCGATTCAGAACAGCCGAGAAAAAAGGGTAGATCAACAATAAGGGGTCACGTGTGAATCGCTTAAGTAATGAACGTATGGCCCACAACCATATTAAATGTTATACTGTTGGCCCTTGCTGGTTACACACCCACACTTTATATATTCACTCATGGACCACAATTGCCTTAGATTCTGAAGAACCCTTAAATTGCAATAAATGATAATAGTAATACATTATTAACGTATTAATAATACGTACGTTAATATACGTTAATAACGTATCTATAATAATTTAATATTATAATTGTAATAATAATTATTATTAGTTATGAATTATTATTTTACCAAGTGGTTTAGCTGCGTGGCTCACCGCTGTTCTCAGTTCTTTTTGTCACCCGATTAGCTGAAACGAATCATTCGTCAGCGAGTTTTTGTAATTGGGACAGTTTCTAACTCTCGTAAACGGACGATTCGAAATAAATTACCAAGGGAATTCAATATGACGATGCGTAATGTTTCCTAAATTATGGATTTACATTCAATTGAATCAAAGTTTTTGTTTTTTTTTTCATTTAATTCTAGTACATTAGTGAAAACGGCATGAAAACATGTACACTTCAACAAAATGTAGTGAGACATTATAAAGGAAAATATCCAGGCCTTTCTAAATCATCTTCTCCATTTGTGTTTGTTTGAGATACATACGAATAGTTGGCTATAGCTAGAAATATTTGAGCTGTAGTAGTTAATAAAATCCCAATAAAATTTGAAATTTTAATACACTTTTCCTTATAATGTTTCTAGTAACGAAAAGAGTTGAGCCCAACTATTATTGAGAGCAAGTTAGTACAGTAACGAGAACTAAAGAAAAATGCCCATTACGAATTTTCAATGACTTAAGAATTCGGTGACAAAATGTGTGTAGATTGAATGGTCCTACATCACGTGTTTCTCCGCTCGTGTATTCCTGCAGCTGCCACTTTCACTAAACCTTCTTCGTATTGAGTATCCATGAACTTATTTTCGTTTTCCTCACCAGTTTTTTCTCATTATGTTCTTAGGAGTATTTCAAATGTAATATTGGTGACTAATAAAAAATATTAGTTGATTTCTGGGGTCTTAAAAAACGATTATTCATATAAAACTGGAAAATTTCAGGGTTGTAAATGTCTTATTTTGAAAACAAAAATCCTTAATTATATAGATTATTTTGTAGATAAGCTGCGTGATGTGCTATATGGTTTTCAAACAAAGCCAATTTAGATATCTAGTTTTGAAACCACGTATTTCTTTGTAGTACGTTTCTGATCCCCGCACGGGGAATCGCATCTGGGTAGATGTGCACGATTTCTGGTGGAGTGTTGTAGACAACCACCCGGATTCTGACTTTCGCAGTGACACTCACGTCGATAGCTTCAAGGAGGAGGCAGTGAGTAGGCGATGCTAAGCTCCGTGTTACCGGGCCACGCCCGGTAACTCACCGGTTGAGCCCCTTCCGCGTCAACTTCTTCGGATCCCATATATAAACGTCCGATGGGGACCAGATACCTGCCTGTTAAGTTGCCTAGGTTCTGGCGGTACTCACGTCAATAGCCTAAAGGTGCAGGCAGTGAGACGGGAAGAGGGCCCCGAGCCTGATGAGTAGCGCATTGTTTGGACTCCGGTACTACCCTGGGTAGCTAGTACCTCAAAGCTGGCAGGGCGGCTGCAACCCAGGCATTTAATGAGGAGGATGGCGTGAGGGCAAACTGCGTTCCCGCGGGAACCGGGATGCGGGCTGTCGGCGTTCTTGGGCGTCGGCGGGGGGTGCGGATAAAGACGAAAAGCTTAAGTGCCCTCCCCCTGGGGACTTGTGCCCCCCTGGTAGCACAAGAATATGTGTGGAGTAGTAACCCACACAGGGCCCATACAGTACGATTCAGATAAAGTGATTGCAATTAGTAAGCAGTAAACGAAGCGAATATTATCTTTTTGCTATTGAAGCTGATTTCGTGATTTTTATGGTCTTTTCCCACCCCTTTGCATCCTGATTCTCTCATTTTTGGTGTTATGAGTTAGCTTATTGAAATATCTGCATAAAAACAGAAAAAACTCAAAAATTGAAAGTAAAAATTGAATAGAGTGCGTCTCGTTTTCAAAGAAGAGACTTACGTGTTTATCACCTTTGATAGAGATAGTGTTCTTTAGTCTATTTTAGAATTCTGTCATGTTCACCGACCATTGTTTTCGAACGTGTTTCCTCGGCTTCAGCTCAGCTTAACGTGTTTCCTCGGTTCAAACATGTGCAGGCACTTGACTTCACACAGGAGCCCCAGTCCGTTAGACAGACTTTCAATAGACGCTTTGCTGCTAGTGGCATTCAAAGGGTTGCAGAGAGGGCGATCGCTCGAGCATTTCAGGCACTTTCATTCAGCGCATAGCAAATGATACAAAACGTAAAAGATCGCTTCACGCTGGCCACCTCACGTGTTGTAAGCTGAAGCCAAATGGAATGACAAGTCATACATTTTAGGGATTGAATGATTTTTGTAAATTATTGAAATTACATAATTTCATGTACTTGTAGTTGCAGAAAAATGAATTGACTCTTCTTCACTTACTGACTATCCCAAAAGTGCATCTCTCCCTCTGTGTTTTCCTATGTTTCAAATGAACGGAAACGAAAAATCTTACTTTAACGAAAGAATGCATGCTCCTTTAAATTGCAACAGATTGAAAAATGATACAATAACCCGGAACTTCTCCAAAAAAATTGTTTCGAATTAAAAATGCTAAAATAAATTAAACTGTTAAAAGAAGTAATATGTTAGAATATAACTGCAGGGGAAAATTATATTACAATACATTAGCTTCCAACTTCATAATGACATTTTTAAGAGAATAAATTTTAACTGCTAAAAATAGCACTTAAGTTAATGCTTTCCGCTTAAATCTTTGTTTACAGGTGTTCTTAAAAAATAAAGTTACATCTCTGGCTTAAAAAGACCATGTGGATAAAAAAAGAGTAAAATTTAATGTTACTGAGATGAGTTGAAAGTGTCGAGAAAGGGTTGGACTATAGGTATTTCTGTAGAGATGTTTCGAGGCAAATACATTAATGTAAATTCTGTCCGTCGTGATAGTGGAATATAAAAAAATATTTTAAATGTTTTCAATATAATTATTAATATAATGCGTAAAGAAAATTAAAATGTACTAGCAGAGCCGGTAGACGTTGTCCTGCCCTCCCTTCCCCCCTCCATCTCCCTCTTTCTCCTCTCTCCCTTCCCTCTTCGTCTCTCTCACCGTCTGACTTCGATTCTCTCTCTCCGAATCTCTCTTCAATTCTCTCTTTCCGAATCTCTCTCCGATTCTCTCTCTCCAATTCTCTCTTTCCGAATCTCTCTCCGATTCTCTCTCTCCGATTCTCTCTCTCCGAATCTCTCTCCGAATCTCCCTCCGAATCTCTCTCCGATTCTCTCTCTCCGAATCTCTCTCCGATTCTCTCTCTCCGAATCTCTCTCCGATTCTCTCTCTCCGAATCTCTCTCCGATTCTCTCTCTCCGAATCTCTCTCCGATTCTCTCTCTCCGATTCTCTCTCTCCGAATCTCTCTCCGATTCTCTCCCTCCGAATCTCTCTCTCCGAATCTTTCTCCGATTCTCTCTCTCCCAATCTCTCTCCGATTCTCTCTCTCCGAATCTCTCTCCGAATCTCTCTCCGAATATCTCTCCGATTCTCTCTCTCCGATTCTCTCTCCGATTCTCTCTCCGATTCTCTCTCTCTCCGATTCTCTCTCTCTCCGATTCTCTCTCTCTCCGATTCTCTCTCTCTCCGATTCTCTCTCTCTCCGATTCTCTCTCTCCGATTCTCTCTCTCTCCGATTCTCTCTCTCCGATTCTCTCTCTCTCCGATTCTCTCTCTCTCCGATTCTCTCTCTCCGATTCTCTCTCTCTCCGATTCTCTCTCTCCGATTCTCTCTCTCTCTCCGATTCTCTCTCTCTCTCCGATTCTCTCTCTCTCCGATTCTCTCTCTCTCCGATTCTCTCTCTCCGATTTTCTCTCTCTCTCTCCGATTTTCTCTCTCCGATTCTCTCTCTCCGATTTTCTCTCTCTCTCCGATTTTCTCTCTCTCCGATTTTCTCTCTCTCCGATTTTCTCTCTCTCCGATTCTCTCTCTCTCCGATTCTCTCTCTCTCCGATTTTCTCTCTCTCCGATTTTCTCTCTCTCCGATTTTCTCCCTCTCCGATTCTCTCTCTCCGATTCTCTCTCTCTCCGATTCTCTCTCTCTCTCCGATTCTCTCTCTCTCCGATTCTCTCTCTCTCCGATTCTCTCTCTCTCCGATTCTCTCTCTCTCTCCGATTCTCTCTCTCTCTCCGATTCTCTCTCTCTCTGATTCTCTCTCTCTCTCTCCGATTCTCTCTCTCTCCGATTCTTTCTCTCTCTCTCCGATTCTTTCTCTCTCTCTCCGATTCTTTCTCTCTCTCTCCGATTCTTTCTTTCTCTCTCTCGCTCTCCGATTCTTTCTTTCTCTCTCTCGCTCTCCGATTCTTTCTCTCTCTCTCCGATTCTTTCTCTCTCTCTCCGATTCTTTCTCTCTCTCTCCGATTCTTTCTCTCTCTCTCCGATTCTTTCTCTCTCTCTCCGAATCTCTCTCCTGAGTATATGATTTTTTAATTTTTAAAAACAATTATTTTTCAAAACAAAGACTATACTTCCTCGTTGAACTTAAAAAAAAATACGAACGTCAGTAGATTAGCAATTTTCAATTATGAAGTCAGGTAATAAATTGTAACATATTATGGGATAGTTCTTAACTGAATAACCAACTTTTAAACAAAATATTTTGTAGATGAAAGTAGTGGTAGAAAAATAATCGAACTCTGTCGCTAGTGATTTTGACATTGTTGTGTAAACTTGAAAAGTTTTATTTGGGTACCCAGATAGTAAAAAATAATAAAAATATGAAATCAATCTTTAGTTCTTATAATTCTATTGCAATTTGTGATATCACATAACAAATTACAAACTTAAAAAGACATACATTAATTTTTTGAAATATCATGTTATGTTTTAAGTTTCAATGACAAAATAAACATTAAATGTGTATGTTTATACAAAATGTGTTAGTGTAATTATGTGGGGAGAGTCCAAAGGAAATGGAATCGGTCGGAAATATTTGAAAACCCGTATACGCAAATTGGTCATTATGGGGCCACGTCATACTTGCATTTTCATTGGAGCCCAGTCTTGGATAACAGGGTAGGTGCACGTTATTTTCTATTGGGTGAATCAGCTTTTTAACGCTGATTCCATTTTTATACACTAGGGATGTTACCCTTGGGGAATGGGGTGAGTTTGTGATGATGATGATGATGATGATGATGATGATGAATAGTGAAATGGATACACACATACATACTGCGACACAGAACACAACCATGCCCGAGGCGGGACACGAAACCGCGATCCTTTGATCTGAGACAACTACTACACTACTGACTGAGTGCTGTAGAGATCTAGGTCATCGGATCGGATATTATTACTGTTATTATTATTATTACTATTATTATTATTATTATTATTATTATTCCCTAAATTCATGACCAAAGATAGAATAGAAGAGTATGTATTTTGCTACTTAGGATTACTTATAAACACTTCCTGTGAAAGCATTTTCCAAATACATTTACAGATAATCCAAGAAAACTTAACGAATACATGTCTACTTAGTACGAGGTGTTGGATAAACAAATTATATTCCAGGTTGCAACCAGCTTCGCAGTAAAGAAAATGGTTTCCCTATGAATCTCTTGTGATTTGAAAGACCCCTCAATGTCCGTGGAGTTGGACTGCGCGTGAAGGATTCGCCGTGGGGTGTACAGGGAGCGGGGCAGGGAGTTTGGAAGACGATTGGGGCCAACGCCAAGCTCACGGGCTCACTGCATCCTCCGCTACTCGACCCCACCTCCTCGCCACCATCACCAGCCACACCGTTCGTCCACCACCGCCTGCCCCCCGCCGCGTTGTTTTCGTCACTCCCACAGGCCATGCCACCGCCCCGTAGACCCGCCAACTAACCAACCGCCATCCTGCCCTATTGATCCATCCTTCCGCTACCTCGCCAACCCGCCACTTCCCCAACCCACCTTCCGGCCATATCCCAATCCTACCAAACATCCATCCCGCCATCTCACCATCCCACCAATCCTCCAACCTGGCTCTCCGCCATCTCGTCATTCCGCCCCTCAGACAACTCGACATTCCGCCATTTCGCGAATCCGCCATCCTTCCATCTCGCCCTGCACCCTCCCGCCACTCCGGCAACCCGCCATCTTGCCCTCTCACGATCCCACGAACCCTCCATCCCGCCATCCTACCATCCCGCCACTCTGCATTCGCGCCAGTCTGTCATACCGCCAACACGCCATCCTCCCATTCCGCAATCCCACCATTCCGGCTCTCTGCCAATCCGCCATCTCCCCAACGCATCATCCAACCATCTCACCAACTCTTCGCGAACCTACTAACCTGCCATCCCCCATCAGGCAGCCCTAACACTTTCTGCTCCAGCCGTCGTCGCATCGCGTACCGCATCTCCCTACCATGCCTTTCACCGCCGCCCCGGTCCCCTCCGTCCAGGCTGCCCCCGCCCTCCTCCACTTCGGCAGCGGGCGCGCCGAGCGGCGCTGGAAATTAAGCGAATCGCCGGGGCATCATCGCCACTGCATCGCGAAGCCCTTTGCTGCCCCGCCCCCGGGGCCACGGGGGCTGCTCGGCGACCTCGGGCGCTGGCGGCGGGCCAGCCCCACCCCGCCCCGCACCGCCCCGCACCGCCCCAGACCGCGCCGGGCTGCATTAGATGCGGAACGTGCCACGCCTGGGCTTTGTTCCGCAATGCATTGCTTTGCGCCCGCTCCAGCTTTCTCTTTCTTTCCTCCTATTTACGTTTCTTCTTTTCGTTCCCCGCATTCGGGCATTTACCTTTTTCTTCACATTCTCTCCCGCTCTAGCTTTCTCTTTCTTTTCTTCTATTCACGTTTCTTCGTTTTGTTTCTTGCATTCGGGGATTTACCTTTTTCTTCACGTTCTCTTTTGCTCTAGCTTTCTCTTTCTTTTCTTCTATTCACGTTTCTTCGTTTAGTTTCTTGCATTCGGGCATTTACCTTTTTCTTCACATTCTCTCCCGCTCTAGCTTTCTCTTTCTTTTCTTCTATTCACGTTTCTTCGTTTTGTTTCTTGCATTCGGGGATTTACCTTTTTCTTCACGTTCTCTTTTGCTCTAGCTTTCTCTTTCTTTTCTTCTATTCACGTTTCTTCGTTTAGTTTCTTGCATTCGGGGATTTACCTTTTTCTTCACATTCTCTTCCGCTCCAGCTTTCTCTTTCTTTTCTTCTATTCACGTTTCTTCGTTTTGTTTCTTGCATTCGGGGATTTACCTTTTTCTTCACGTTCTCTTCCGCTCTAGCTTTCTCTTTCTTTTCTTCTATTCACGTTTCTTCGTTTCGTTTCTCGCATTAAGGCATGTACCTCTTCACGTTCTTTCTTCTGTGAGACACAGCTTACGTCAGGCGACAGTAAGGCTAAAAGGAAGAGACCGCCCGTCATTAAATGTTTGCTATTTGCGCATTGCGTTATGGAATAATTGTGTTTGACATTCTTGGTATGTAAAAAACTATTGTACTGTGCACTAGTATACTAGTATACTATGTTATTGCAGGGTTTGTGAAAACCGTTTTCGTGGTTAATAACCTCTCTGAGTTTTTACTTCTTAGTAGCCAAAACGTTTCCATTTCTTTTCTTCTTTTATGTTTTTCGGTCAGTTTTCTAATGATTGAATTTTCTTCCAAAAAGTCGTCTTTTGTACTTTAACTTCAAGTATTTATTAAGATTTTGTGGAATAAACCTATTATAACACATATTCAAGCCATATTCAAGTGCCAATACCGCATATTTAATAACAGTCCTTCGTTTAAATTAAAAACCTTGTTTTGAAAGAGATTCATTTTGAATATTTCTCATTTCAGTTTGTCAAAACTCTCGGAAACATTTTTACCAGAACAAGATTGAATTAAAACTTTTCATGCGAGATATAAATGTTTCGTGTGTCAGGAATATGATTATTTTCTGTTTTTATAGAAAGATTTTGGTGCTATTTTCGACTTTTCACTTCTGAGCATTCAGCATCTTCAGATATTATTGAATAGTCTTCCTACAACACTAGTCTTGTAATTTCTGGGTAATAAGTGAGATGTTCGTTAATACTAACATTAACGTTTTCTGGTCTTTCCGTCAAGTTGAGGTCAGGGAATGGTCTTAAATCAGCAAAGCAACAGAAATTTATTGACGAGTTAGGGAATAGGTCGCTGCCAGTTTCTGAAGATTTATCAAACAATCATCTTATTTATTTATACTCAGTTTTTTCACAAGATGGCATATTTAGTACCTCACGGATCTCACAGCTTTTGCCCCTTTCCTGACCTCCGATCCTTGTCGGACATAGTTTGAATCAGTGGAATGGAACATATCAGCAGGGGTAGAATGTTTGGCCCATTCCTCGAATCTAAGAAGAAACAACAAGACGGTTTAGGGAAGTTATAATTGCGCGAAGCCCGTGACCCTGTATCCTGCCTCCGTCGGGTCTCGAAACCTACTACCTTCCGGTCACAGGCACTGCAGTGACATCAGTTGATGCCGTGAGCCACCTTGCCGGTGAGTGAGACCAAAGTGAGTGGTGGCGAAGTGGGAGAGGGCCGGGAGAGACAAGAACGGTGGCGACAGAAGAGATCACGCTTATGGGGAAATAAGGTGGGATTGGAGACGAGGACCAGTATAGGGAACGGATATACCTTCGTCATTCGCAAAGCCCATGAGTGCGGCGGTGACAGAACCTGCAAGTGTGGAGAACGCAGACACTGGCGGTGGCAGGGCCACAACGGTGTGCAAAATACGCTGCGGGAACACGGGCGGTGGAGGCGGCGCTGGCGACGATAGTTGCGGGGGGACGAGGGGGGGGGGCAGTGGGAGCAACGTCCGAGGCAAATCGCAAGCGTGTTCCACCTTAACGAACGAGTGGTCGACAAGAGTGGGATTCGTTCATCGGGAAAAGCCGCCGCCCGCTCGCGCCGTCGATAACATCGGCCTCGCTTATGAAAGGACCTCGAGCATGTGTTCCGCGCGGGCCGCGCCGCCGAAGCCGCTTCGATCGCAAGGCGACAACGTTCATACGGATGGTTTATTTTTCTGGCGAATTTGAAATTGAAAGTAAAAATGTTTCGGCGGAGTGACATCGGTAGTACCGAACAGTTCCTAGCAGGATGGAATTCGATGTTCTCGATGTAAATTCTAGAGACAGGATTGGGCCGTGTCTGATTGAAATTGAACTAGATCGACACAGAAGAGCGAGATTGCCGATCCCGTGGCCGTGATCGCTAAGGCAGTAGAGCCGTAGCAATTTCGGACCGAAGGATCGCGGGATCGAGTCCTGCCTCCGGCATGGTTGTATTGTGTTCGTCCTTTCGTCCCCTATCATCATCATATCGTGTCATCATCACAGTTACCATTCCGCTACAAGCAATAGTGGTCGCTAATGGCGTAGAAGTTAATGCGACCTTAAATAAATAAAAAAACACACAAAAAACGGGATCCCATGTAATAACAGGGGGTATTATTCACCATCATGGCGAAAGTATTAATTTTAATAAGTATTTTTCAAAAACTGCGAGTGATATCTGATAGAATTTACGATTAGCTGAGTGAACTTGGGGACAATGTTTTAGTTGCCTCCGCAATGACTCAAGCTGCGAGAAAATAGGGTTCCAATCTCGTCGGAAGCAGATTTTCAACTCGAGCTATTTAGCTAGAACTCCTTTTCCCCATTTTCTACCACGCCTACACTTAAATATACTGCTCTACAGTATATGTTGGCAGTCAAGTCGGGGGCGTAAAGCTTCTTTTCACAGGGGCGTTTCCCCACTGGGCGAGACATTAGCAAGGAAAAACCCCTAAGAAGCCGGCGTGGAGGTCGGCGCTTTATCTTACGTTTCAGCGGGAGAGGAACACCGCCAGCTTCCGTGTTATAAGGTGTACTACACGTACGTAAATAATGGCATTAGCTGTTGACGCGTTTGGAACGCTAACGAAGCAATTTATGGAAATGGCGGATGAAAATGAGAGGTTAAACATCCTTAACCCGATTTATTCATGATAAAACATGTCTGGAGAGCGCGCGAGGGAGAGGGCGGTTGGGCCTGGAAGCGTGTGCGGACGTGCAAGCGAGAGGGTGCGAGGGCGAGCGGAGGTGGGTTAGGAAAGGCTGGACATTGTGTGGTCGGGCTAAGCCCACTATGTCCGCTTCGACCATTCGCTCATGCTCAGCCGCCGAACGGGGCAGAGTGGCACGTGACATTTGCGTGGGAGGTCACACGAGCCGACGCCTCTGAACTACTGAGGTGAAACAGTTTTAGTTTGAACACTTCAGAAAATGTAACAGAATCCCACTTCACTTTCGTTGTTGAGGTAATAATAATTTAGGTAAAACAATCACTTTAATTGTCACACGGAAACCATTATCATTTTTTTACTTTTCTTCTTTCCATTATTATTCCTTTTAATGATGAGAAAGGTATTATATTTTACATTTATTGTATTACAGTATGTCGAAATAAATTAGAACAGAAAGGGAGATTTATTTTCAACAGATTTTTATATACTTTATCTTGATTTCTATACGCCTTTTATCACTACATTTTCATTATCTCTTTCCAAGAGAATTGATGTCAAACAAATAATACAACAGTTCATTTTGGCTCAAAATAAAAATCTTCTTTGCCAAAACGCTTTTTCTCCCCGCACTTCTGTGAAAAAATCTTCCTCTACTCTGTCGCAATAATTTGCTTTTCCACATGTGCCCGCCCGCGCACGGAGGGGTGAGGGTCAATTATAAATATTTCGCTCGGCGGGCGAGGCGCGCCGCTTTCCGCATAAACGCTTTCGCCGCAAGCTGAAACGCGCCCTGCGACCACCGCCTCGGCCGCTGTCCCCGTCACCGCTGAGGAGATTGGGATTATAATGGCTTGAAAAGCACAACCCCGCTCACCACTTGCAGGATTCGTGTGCGTCGAGTTGGCCGGGAGCGCCCGCACACCTCGTCCTCACAAGATCGTCTGCTCGTCGCCCGCATGCTCGCCCGCATGCTCGCCCGCATGCTCGCCCGCATGCTCGCCCGCATGCTCGCCCGCATGCTTGCCCGCATGCTTGCCCGCATGCTCGCCCGCATGATCGCCCGCATGTTCGCCCGCATGTTCGCCCGCATGCCCGCCCGCATGCCCGCCCGCATGCCCGCCCGCTTGCTCGCCCGCTTGCTCGCCCGCTTGCTCGCCCGCTTGCTCGCACGCTTGCTCGCACGCTTGCTCGCCCGCTTGCTCGCACGCTTGCTCGCACGCTTGCTCGCACGCTTGCTCGCACGCTTGCTCGCACGCTTGCTCGCACGCTTGCTCGCACGCTTGCTCGCCTGCTTGCTCCTACGCTTGCTCGCACGCTTGCTCGCCTGCTTGCTCGCACGCTTGCTCGCACGCTTGCTCGCACGCTTTCTCGCACGCTTGCTCGCACGCTTGCTCGCCCGCTTGCTCGCCCGCTTGCTCACCCGCTCCCGCGCCTTCATGCTCGCCCGCCTGCTCTCCGGCCTGCTCTTCCGCTTGCCTGCCAGCTTTTCCGTCTGCTTCCTCGCCCGCTTCCTCGCCTGCCTTCTACTTTGCTTGCTCGCCAGCTTGCTCGCTCACTCTCTCACCCACTCTCTCACCCACTCCCTCGCCTTCATGCTCGGCCACTTGCTCGCCCGCTTTCTCGCCCGTTTGCTCGCTTTCTTGCTCGCCGGCATTTTTGCCCTCTCGCTCTCCCACCCCCTCACCTTAATGATCAACCGCACCTCCCTGCTCTCCCGCTTGCTCGCCCATCCTCTTGCTCGCTTGTTTGCTCGTTCACGCGCTCCTCCACTCCCTCACCTTTAAGTTCGCCCGCATGCTCGCCCGCTTATATGTCCGTTTGCTCGCTTGCTTGCTCACCGGTTTTCTCGCCCGCTTACTCGCCTACTCACCCACTCCCTCGCCTTCATGCTCGCCCTCCTGCTCTCCCGCCTGTTCTCCCGCTTGCGCGCCAACCTTCCCATCCGCTTCCTCGCCTGCTTGCTCGCCCACCTCGCCCGCTTGCTTGCAGACTTGCTCGCCCACTAGCTCACCCGCTCTTTTACCTTCTTGCTCGCCCGCTTGCTATCCTTCATGCTTGTTCGCTTGCTCCCCCGCTTTGTCGCCCGCTTGCTCCCCCGTCCGCCTGCCTGCTTGCTAGCCCGCTTGCTCGCTCATTTGACCGCTGTCTCGCCCGCCTCCCAAAATATTTTGCCCTCCCACTCAAACGCTCTCTTATTCGCATGTTCGGCCGCTCGCCCTCCCCCTGCCTGCGCTCTCTTCCCGCGAACCAAGCGCTTCTCTGCCAACCGCAAGGCCACACACTTGGTCGTCGTCCTCCTACAGCAAAATGCTCACCCACCACACCATTACATGGGGCAGAGCACGTGCCGTTGAAGAGATAAGCGGACACACGGGAGGAAAGTTCAGTGAGTGGATTGCTGGGCATGTGAGTGGATTGGTGGGATTGTTGGCGGGAGAGATGGTAACCGGTGGGAGGGAGGCTGGACAGGAGGGTCGCTGGACGGGAGGGAGGCTGGACGGGAGGGAGGCCGGACGGGAGGGAGTCTGGGCGGGAGGGAAGCTGGACGGGAGGGAGGCTGGACGGGAGGGAGGCTGGACGGGAGGGAGGCTGGACGGGAGGGAGGCTGGACGGGAGGGAGGCTGGACGGGAGGGAGGCTGGACGGGAGGGAGGCTGGACGGGAGGGAGGCTGGAAGGGAAGAAGGCTGCACGGGAGGGAGGCTGGACGGGAGGGAGGCTGGACGGGAGGGAGGCTGGACGGGAGGGAGGCTGGACGGGAGGGAGGCTGGACGGGAGGGAGGCTGGACGGGAGGGACGCTGGACGGGAGGGACGCTGGACGGGAGGGACGCTGGACGGGAGGGAGGCTGGACGGGAGGGAGGCTGGACGGGAAGAAGGCTGGACGGGAGGGAGGCTGGACGGGAGGGAGGCTGGACGGGAGGGAGGCTGGACGGGAGGGAGGCTGGACGGGAGGGAGGCTGGACGGGAGGGAGGCTGGACGGGAGGCTGGACGGGAGGGAGGCTGGACGGGAGGGACGCTGGACGGGAGGGAGGCTGGACGGGAGGGAGGCTGGACGGGAGGGAGGCTGGACGGGAGGGAGGCTAGACGGGAGGGAGGCTGGACGGGAGGGAGGCTGGACGGGAGGGAGGCTGGACGGGAGGGAGGCTGGACGGGAGGGAGGCTGGACGGGAGGGAGGCCGGACGGGAGGGAGGCCGGACGGGAGGGAGGCCGGACGGGAGGGAGGCCGGGCGGGAGGGAAGCTGGACGGGAGGGAGGCTGGACGGGAGGGAGGCTGGACGGGAGGGAGGCTGGACGGGAAGAAGGCTGGACGGGAAGAAGGCTGGACGGGAGGGAGGCTGGACGGGAGGGAGGCTGGACGGGAGGGAGGCTGGACGGGAGGGAGGCTGGACGGGAGGGAGGCTGGACGGGAGGGAGGCTGGACGGGAGGGAGGCTGGACGGGAGGGAGGCTGGACGGGAGGGAGGCTGGACGGGAGGGAGGCTGGACGGGAGGGAGGCTGGACGGGAGGGAGGCTGGACGGGAGGGAGGCTGGACGGGAGGGAGGCTGGACGGGAGGGAGTCTGGACGGGAGGGAGGCTGGACGGGAGGGAGGCTGGACGGGAGGGAGGCTGGACGGGAGGGAGGCTGGACGGGAGGGAGGCTGGACGGGAGGGAGGCTGGACGGGAGGGAGGCTGGACGGGAGGGAGGCTGGACGGGAGGGAGGCTGGACGGGAGGGAGGCTGGACGGGAGGGAGGCTGGACGGGAGGGAGGCTGGACGGGAGGGAGGCTGGACGGGAGGGAGGCTGGACGGGAGGGAGGCTGGACGGGAGGGAGGCTGGACGGGAGGGAGGCTGGACGGGAGGGAGGCTGGACGGGAGGGAGGCTGGACGGGAGGGAGGCTGGACGGGAGGGAGGCTGGACGGGAGGGAGGCTGGACGGGAGGGAGGCTGGACGGGAGGGAGGCTGGACGGGAGGGAGGCTGGACGGGAGGGAGGCTGGACGGGAGGGAGGCTGGACGGGAGGGAGGCTGGACGGGAGGGAGGCTGGACGGGAGGGAGGCTGGACGGGAGGGTGGCTGGACGGGAGGGAGGCTGGACGGGAGGGAGGCTGGACGGGAGGGAGGCGGGACGGGAGGGAGGCTGGGCGGGAGGGAAGCTGGACGGGAGGGAGGCTGGACGGGAGGGGGGCTGGACGGGAGAGAGGCTGGACGGGAAGAAGGCTGGACGGGAGGGAGGCTGGACGGGAGGGAGGCTGGACGGGAGGGAGGCTGGACGGGAGGGAGGCTGGACGGGAGGGAGGCTGGACGGGAGGGAGGCTGGTCGGGAGGGAGGCTGGACGGGAGGGTGGCTGGGCGGGAGGGTGGCTGGGCGGGAGGGTGGCTGGGCGGGAGGGTGGCTGGGCGGGAGGGTGGCTGGGCGGGAGGGTGGCTGGGCGGGAGGGTGGCTGGACGGGAGGGTGGCTGGACGGGAGGGAGGCGGGGCAGTTGGTGAGGCGTTTGTGTGGTCATGGTTTTGTGGGCGGCGGGGGTTCGGCTAAGCGGTGCTGCAGTCGGTCGACAGTCTGTCCTCGGCCGGGCGGGACATCGACGCGGTGACCGTGTAATCTGCTTAACGAGCCTCCATCGCTCAGTCCGTCACCTCCTGGCGCTTTCATGTGTGGGCAGCTGCTGACCTTCATCAACGACTCGTTGTCTGCCGTTTCCGTTTTAAGGGTGTTTGTTTAGCCATGCCTGAATGGTAGTCACGGTTTCATAAGAAAAGATACACTAGGTAACATTGATCTAATTGCTTTAAAAGGTTTTAATAAATTTCCTTAGAAATTTAGTTGATGCATATATGAGCAGCATGAAATGTATGAAAGCATGTAACATCAATTTATCGAATGCCTTACTCTAGATTACAAATGTTTAGTCCTAGTTTTAACCACATTTTAGTTTTTTCAAAATGATATTTTCATTTTAATAAACTTTTTCAGTCCATGCCTTCTTATTGTCACTTTAATATTTTTCCATATTTAAAACGAAAGATGGGATAGGAGTTAAAATAACAATTCTTGTCACACCTAAAATTCACATTCCCTTATTATTTCCTCCGTAGGCTTCCTTCATGCTATTACGTCAGTCTTCTTGCTCCAAGTTTGAACTACTTCTGTCACATCAATGGACAGGCAGACAAAAAATTCAAAAAAAATCCTTATTACCTTTTATATCCCAATTATGGAATAAGATGATTATTGTATGATAAAAAAATATTAGCTTTTTTCTTTGAAGAAAGTACTGAGAACATACAAAATAGAACGGTAACAAACCCCAATCGAAAAGGGAACTGTATGCAGACCAGCAAATTTGAATAATGAGGAATTGCGTTTAGAAAACAAATGATTATTTCTTTGTAACAAACAATTCTAATTAATTCGTTTTTTCTTATTTAAAAGAAGTAATTGGAAAGTGGGTATTAAAACTACGTTACCGAAATTCATGCATTTACAAAAAATCGACATCGTACAGAATTATGTTAAGTACGACTGCCTAACGTATAACCAATAATGGAAGTAAATGCTGGAAAGCAATAGAAGTATGAAACAAAAGCTATCAAAGAAATAATGTAATATCGTCTAAAATCGCATCCCAGTTCTTTTATCTCAAAGTGTATAATCGCACGGAAAATAAGATTCGAAAAAAACATTCCGTTTGCAGGCTATTTCGTGTTTACCCAGCGCAACATCCGCCTCAAGTAGCGCACGTGCCAACCACTGCCCTGCCCGTCGCCGCGAGAGGCCCGCACGTGCACGTGCCCACCGGCGCTTTCAAAGCGCCTGTGCGCTGCGAGCGCCGCCTCTTTTCACGTGCAGCCGGACACGTAGCGCGTTGCACGTAGCGCCTCTCCCCGGTAGCGAGGCAGCCCTGCTGCCCTGCTGCGCGCCTATCGGCGCTCACGCGGTGCTCCTCGTGGACGAGGCGAGAATGAAAGGGGAGAATGAGAAGAACGAAGGGGTTGGCAGAGGAAAAGAAGCAACGAATAAAAGGATATATTAGAGATATCTCAAATATCTCTCTCTTTTTCTATCTTTTTCTATCTTTTTCTATCTTTTTCTCTCTTTCTCTCCTCTTTCTCTCTCTTTCTCTCTCTTTCTCTCTCTTTCTCTCTCTTTCTCTCTCTTTCTCCTCTCTTTCTCTCCTCTCTCTTCTCTCTCTTTCTCTCTTTTTCTATTTCTCTCTCTTTCTCTATCTCTTTCTTTCTATCTTTGTCTCTCTCTTTATCTCTCTCTATTTATATTGAAAAACAAAGTATTTTGTTTATATGTGTCAATGACGTGTAGGGTGATCATTTTGGCATTTACAATTGTCATTGTGAAAAAAATAATACACTGACGGAAACTGATGCCTGAAGTTTACTGGCTGAAGTAAGATCCGATGCGGAAGAGTTCACTTATCTCTTTCCCCTACAGGGTTACATAATGAAAGTGATTTAATAAGTCGATGCCAATGAACTGAGAAACTTTGGAAACGGGAACGCACGGTATTCAAAAGAAGGTGAATCCTTGCCAAACAAACATTCAACTCTAGTGGTGAAACTGTGCTGCTCATTAATGGTGGTAAATCCTTTTCTCGCCTTCTGCCACCCACAACAAAAGAGCAACGCGAGCAGCAGTCTGCGCCATCAAAGCCTCTGTGCAGAGTACGTGCCAACCTCTGAACGCTAAGTTTCAATGACGAGCTTTTGCTGTGGGCCACTGGAACAGACCGACACACGCCGAGTAATTGTCATCCAACCTCTCATCAATGAGAAATAGGACAAGGGAAGAACAATATCGTTTTGGAGACTGGAAACGTTTCAAAAAAATGCTACACTAGAATTTCGAGAATAGAAATGAGAAGAAAACAGAAATTATTGTTGTTATCATGACATAAGATGAAAATAGCAATGAAGGGGTGGACTAAATCTATGGTAAGATGCAAGGTATGTGGAGAGATATTTCAAAGAAAACGATACATGTGGTTCATTGAACTTTTTTCGTCTATGAGAATCAACGATGTTCAAATGATGATTCAGTGTATATAAGAGCAGCGTATGTGGCGATCCAGTGTATGTACGGGTATGTATGTTATATTGTATCCCCCTCAGCCACTGATGTGATTCACATGGTTAGTTTTCAAGCCTAGCCAGACTAAAAGAGAAGGTAAGAAAAATCAAATAAAAGGGAGGGTTCAGGTCAGGAAAGATTACCGAAATAACTCATAGAAAAGAAGAAATCCCCCAAAAGACGCTTTAAAAATGACTTTTAAAGCAATAGTAAACATACAAATAATAGGAATTTTAATGTAGTCATATGAACTTGATAAAAATCAAACGAGAAGACACGTGAGCTTAAGGCTCATAAATAGATGCAGGGGAATATTCCGTAATAGGAGGTAGATATATGTAGGGTAATTATTAAAGACGCTCGCAGCATCCCATTTATTAATGGCGCTTCCCTTTTCGACCGCTCGTCGGCATTCCACGCAAGGCACCGCGCTTCCGCCTTCAAAGCCCCGGGGCAACGCAGCCAGGCGCGGGCGGCGCACTCTGGCACGCGAAGCGCCCGGACCTCGCAGGGGCAACTTGGCCACTCAGCCACGGACGCCCCGCAGCCGCCGGCACCTACCCGCCCCACGGCTCGGCCCTTCGCCTTCCCGCCCCGCCAAGCCCCTACCCCGCCCCCTACCCGCCCCTACCCCTACCCGCCTCTACCCCCCTACCCGCCTCCTACCCGCCCCGCCCTCGCCCCCACCCGTCCCACCCTGCCTCGCTCCACGCCCCAATGCCCACGCTTCGAAACCCGTATCTCACGCCCCGCACCTCGCTCGCACTCGCGCACTTCGCGCCCCCGCACCTTCGCGCCCTGCACCTCGCGCCCTGCACCTCGCGCCCCTGCACCTCGCGCCCCTGCACCTCGCGCCCCTGCACCTCGCGCCCCGCACCTCGCGCCCCGCACCTCGCGCCCGCACCCGCACCCCTCCCGCGCCTCCGCATCTCGCGCCCCCGCACCTCGCGCCCCGCACCTCGCGCCCCGCAACTCGCGCCCCGCACCTCGCGCCCCCGCACCTCGCGCCTCGAACCTCGCGCCCCGCACCTCGCGCCCCCGCAACTCGCGTCCCGCAACTCGCGCCCCGCACCTCGCGCCCCGCACCTCGCGCCCCGCACCTCGCGCCCCCCCCGCACCTCGCGCCCCGCACCTCGCTGCCCCGCCACCCTCGCGCCCCGCACCTCGCGCCCCGCACCTCGCGCCCCGCACCTCGCGCCCCGCACCTCGCGCTCCCGCACCTCGCGCCCCGCACCTCGCGTCCCGGCTCACGCACCCTCGCGCCCCCGCACCTCGCGCCCCGCACCTCGCGCTCCCGCACCTCGCGCCCCGCACCTCGCGCCCCGCACCTCGCCCCCGCCCACGCACGCGCCCGTCGCCCCGCTCGCGCCCCGCACCTCGCGCCCCGCACCTCGCGCCCCGCACCTCGTGCCCCGCACCTCCGCCCGCCCCGCACCTCGCGTCCCGCGCGCCTCACCCCTCGCACCCCCGCGCACCACGCCCCGTACCACCACGCCTCGTGCCTTCCATATCCCGCGCCCTATTCCCCACGCCCCGGTGCCCCCATGTCGCGTGCCCGACGCCCCGCGCCCCACGACCATGACCCCGCACCCCGGGCCGCCACTCTCCCCCCACGCCCCCACCCAGCGCTCGCGCCCCCGCGTCCCCCGCACCTCCGGGCCCGAACCACTCTGCTCATGCCCAGGTTCAGAAAAAGAATTTCATATTTAGCGGTATTGTCCGTTTAAAACATTTTTCGTACGTTAAAGTATTTTTCTACTTTAATCGTAAGAGGATAGACTTGAAATGAAAATAAAATACTCTTAACGAATGGTATAGCGATATTTCAGCTTTGATTAATGTTATAAATGTGAATCTCACTTTCAGAAACAAAAGAATGGCTGATAATCAATTAACTCTCAATATCATGCAATATTTATACACACACATAAATCAATAATACTTTGAATTATATATTATTTCTTCTGTGACATGTTCTTTTTTAATATTTTTATGAATATCATGATAGATGTTCCTTAATTGGAAAAATATTCAGGTTCGCCTTTCAAAGCACATTGTCGCAAAAATTCGTGAAAAATATTGAAAGTATCAACAGTCCAATTCCTCAACAAAAAATGAAATTGCTGTTATTTAGTGTTTGTCCGTTTTGTTGCTAATACGGAAAACACGTGACCTCAGAAATCATTTATTCAGATTGATTTCGTCCAGACTCTATTGACTCGATGTTCCTTTATCTCCTCCCACACACAATGCGATCTCCGCCCTGACGCCCCTAGCCCACGACTTCTCTTCTGGCCTCTAACTAATTTATGCTTCCCATTCCCTGCCCTCCCTAACTCATCTCTCCCTGGTTCCCCACTAACACTTCCCCCTTAACAGTCGGCGGTTTCGTGGACTTATGGCTTTCACAGGCTGTAATTTCAAATTCGATCCGTGGTTTCCAACTCTGGCGGGTCTGCTTAAGCAGTGGCTCTCATTATGGCACTGAGATCAAAAGGAACTGCAATGTGTGTTCGAATCTCGTATAATTCTCGCGTTACATGAAAGGGATGTACTTCTGAAGATATTAATCGTTTACAGCCGACGATCAGTCTTTACTTTCATTTTACCACATTTCCCAGAACATGAAAGTACTCGTGAAATATATGGTCAATATAGTAAATTCACATTATTTAAGCTCACTTCATTCTGTTTAATATTTTGAAGCAACGAACGTATAAAAATAAATATCGGATTCCAGATAAAAGTATTTAATTTCAACAGTTCGAGTACGGTAGTTATAAATTACTTAAATGTTTTAGGCAGTTTATTTCAATTTGTAGGAGGATGGTACTTCTGATTTACAACAAATAATTTTATTTTAAGCGAAGAAAGATAATTTATTTTGGAGTAGTAATCAATTAGTTTCATTTTATATTGTTTCAACACGTTTCTTCGAAAACAGATACTGTTAAACTGTAAGACGTTGCTGCTACTCTGTGTAGAATGTTTCTCCCACCCTTCAACAGGATAAACACATACAGAAGTCATGCATTTTCTCATCTTCAGATTTTAGTGACCTGAATCATTTCTGGATTATAGTGTGGCTATCCGACAAAAATAAACAGATTCTTGTCTTTTCATATTGATTTCTCCTGAAACACAAGCACGAATTTCCTTGTTCTTTATGATCTTCCTTTCGTCTTTACAGTCCATATTTTCGAAGACCCGCCGAGACTTTTTCAGCCCATTTTTTACGACAATACAGAAAGCTCGTCGTTTGTGTTACCAACAGCGGCTTCCCTTACCCTTGTGTCTAGACGCACTCTTTACGTCCCTGGGCAAACGCCGGGGAAACCTTGTACGTCGAACTGGCGGGCGCCGCCGAGCATATGTTCGCTGGAAGCAATATCGCTGAATTGGAAGGCGATCGCGGACGTATCACTGCGCGGCCCCGAGGTTACGACCCGACCCGAGCACTCGACTGGCCGACCCGCCCGCCCTCCCGCGGGGCGATCGCCGCTTCTTGCGCGGGCTGAGACCCTCGCCCCGCCCCCTCCCCGCCACTACCCCGCCCCGCCCCCGCCCGCCCACCCGCGCAGACACCGCGCATGCAATATTCATGGCGGTGGAGATGGCTGCGCGGTCTGGCGGCTGTCGCGCCGACTAGTCTTTGCCATCGCCACCCTCGTAGCCTTCTTCACATCTTCGCTGCCTACGCAACGTGATCGCCCTAACCGTCTTCACGCTCACACGTCTCTCACCGCCTTTGTTAATTCCGGTTTCTCTCCTAGTGAGCTCTTATTTTCTGCCAGCTCTTTTCTCTCCGCCCTCACAGCTTTCACCGCTCTTACAAACCTTAACACCCTCGCGGCTTTCATCTCCTGTCATGCCCTCTATTTGTCTTCGTGGCCATCATCCTTTCTATCGAAATCTCCATCACTCCGTCGCCTGCATCACATTGACCACTTCTCATCTATCGGTGCCTCCATTGCCTTCATGTTTATGACTTTCTCTCCATATTGCCAATTTCCTATGCAGAATAGTAACAACTTTATATATTATTGTTTCACGGGTCACATACTTTAAACTAGCGATATATTGGCAATATAATTAATCTCTCTCTGTCTCTTTCTCTCTCTCTTTCTCTCTCTCTTTCTCTCTCTCTCTCTTTCTCTCTCTCTTTCTCTCTCTTTCTCTCTCTTTCTCTCTCTTTCTCTCTCTTTCTCTCTCTTTCTCTCTCTTTCTCTCTCTTTCTCTCTCTTTCTCTCTCTTTCTCTCTCTTTCTCTCTTTCTATCTTTCTCTCTCTTTCTCTCTCTTTCTCTCTTTCTTTCTCTCTTTCTTTCTCTCTTTCTTTCTCTTTCTTTCTTTCTCTTTCTTTTTCTCTCTCTTTCTTTCTCTCTCTTTCTTTCTTTCTCTCTTTTTTCTTTCTTTCTCTCTTTTTCTTTCTTTCTCTCTCTTTCTTTCTTTCTCTTTCTTTCTTTTCCTCTCTTTCTTTCTTTTCCTCTCTTTCTTTCTCTCTTTTTTCTTTCTTTCTCTCTTTTTTCTTTCTTTCTCTCTCTTTTCTTTCTTTCTCTCTCTTTCTTTCTCTCTTTCTTTCTCTCTTTATTTCTCTCTTTCTCTCTTTCTTTCTCTCTTTTTCTTTCTTTCTCTCTTTTTCTTTCTTTCTCTCTCTTTCTTTTTTTTCTCTTTCTTTCTCTCTCTTTCTTTCTTTCTCTTTCTTTCTTTCTTTCTCTTTCTTTCTTTCTTTCTCTTTCTTTTTCTCTCTCTTTCGTTCTTTCTCTCTCTTTCGTTCTTCCTCTCTCTTTCGTTCTTTCTCTTTCTTTCTCTCTCTTTCGTTCTTTCTTTCTCTCGCGTAGTGGAATGCATGTAAGTGTGTGTGTGTTTGCCTGCAAGTGATGAGTATGGGAGAAGGATGAAAAGAGGAATATCGCACTCGCCTTCTGTTCCTTCATTCCCTGGTACACCGGTTCAGAGCGGCATATCACTAGAATTCTCCTCCAGACAGCGGCTGCATTCGACATAGCTATGTAGATAGTGTCATCTCAGCCAGTTTTGAACAAAGTTTGGGTGTGCTGCAAGCTTAAAAGGACAGGCGGAGAGAGAGGGAGGGAGAGGGAGAGAGAGAGGGGGGAGAGAGAGAAAGAAAGAGAGACAGACAGAAAGAGAGACAGAGACAGAAAGAGAGAGAGACAGAGACAGAAAGAGAGAGACAGAGACAGAAAGAGAGAGACAGAATAAGACAGAGAGACAGAATAAGACAGAGAGACAGAATAAGACAGAGAGAGACAGAATAAGACAGAGAGAGACAGAATAAGACAGAGAGAGAGACAGAATAAGACAGAGAGAGACAGAATAAGACAGAGAGAGAGACAGAATAAGACAGAGAGAGAGACAGAATAAGACAGAGAGAGAGACAGAATAAGACAGAGAGAGAGACAGAATAAGACAGAGAGAGAGACAGAATAAGACAGAGAGAGAGACAGAATAAGACAGAGAGAGAGACAGAATAAGACAGAGAGAGAGACAGAATAAGACAGAGAGAGACAGAATAAGACAGAGAGAGACAGAATAAGACAGAGAGAGACAGAATAAGACAGAGAGAGAGACAATAAGACAGAGAGAGACAGAATAAGACAGAGAGAGACAGACAGAGAGAGACAGAATAAGAAAGAGAGAGACAGAGAGAGACAGAATAAGACAGAGAGACAGATAGAGAGAGACAGAATAAGACAGAGAGAGACAGACAGAATTAGACAGAGAGAGACAGAATAAGACAGAGAGACAGAGTGATTGAGAGAGCAAGGCGGGAGGAGGTGGGGGAGAGGCAGCGCGCAGCCTGAGTACTCCGCCAGGTGGGCTATTGCTGCGAGGGCGTTGCTCCGTGTTCGCTTCTCGCGTCTGGCGTCCCGCCACCTGTCACTACGTGGCACTGGAGGTCACCGCACCCCTAGACACACGCGCTCTGGGCTCCCGCACACGAGGCGACGCGTGACGCAATGAGGAACTGAGCGAAAAGTAAGAAGTGTTGAGCGCATCAAAGAACATGCTCTTCGGCGTGGAATCTCAGGCGTAAAACGAAGACTTGTTAGAGACTATATGTTGTCGTAAATCGAGTAAAATTAATATTTGATTTTATATTTACTTTTAATTAAAATAATAGTTTCTGATTTTTTCGAGAAAATTGCTTATTTCAGTACACATAAAAACATCATTTATCATACGTTCTATGATAGAATACGGTCTCTTTCCTCGATGAAGCCCGCTTTCTTTTTGCTTTCGTCTTTTTTGTTCTGTTGTCTTCAAGACCTTATCTAGTGACCGACCAGCAGTAGTTAGAAAGAATATATTCTATCGCACTTTCCTATGTAACGTTTTTCAAAACTCAGAATTGTTGATGATAACGTTCAGCATGTTTCTCGCTCGCACTTCAACAGGTTTTAGAAAAAAAAGAAGATAATATTTTAAAAAGTGTAATATGAGAGACATTACATCCCGTTTTGTTTTATGTTGTCAGTAAAGACATTACACATTCATCTTAATTGTCTACCCTCTTGTTTCCCAAGAAATTGTTTACGACTACTGGGAGGGCTTGCCATGCCTTCTTGTCAACACCGTCCAATGGGTCGCCAAAGGTCTGATGGTGACAAATATGCCGCATACCTAGAGTAAATTCTCAATAGCTAACTGTTTAATGGTTGTTCACAGTCTTGCTGATTTGATCATGCCAGATAAGCAACGTTTTTTAACATACTTATTTGTTCTTGATGGAATACATCGTTTATTATAATTACTTTACAGATGTGAAATAAGCAACGGATATAAAGACTTCGAGATAATTACTGTCGAACGTGAACGTGAACGAAACGCATTCCCAGAAATAATCCGCTATTTGATTTCTTGCAAAACATGACACAACTGGCACATCGACTGTGTCCATTTAGATGCCGAGCTTTCTTTCATATCATGCTTTCTAAACATTTTATTATACCAGCTAATATTCATTTGATTTTCATACACTTTAACGAGAAACAGTATTGAAGTCATTAAAATAATATACAGTAAAATGAAATAAGTAGGGGGTTATGCTGATAGGTACCAATATATAAAGGTTCCAGTTCCACTCGTAAGTGTGAATATTTGTATCTTCGTTCATGGAAGTGTCATTAATTTGAAATGACACCATACATAAAGGGGCCGCAAGTGGTTTGGTATCTTTCTTGCAAAGTTTTTAATCAGGGTAAAAATTATCCAGAAGAGTTCAGGGCGAACCGTCTGTACTCTATTAAATACTTACTACGAAATATATTTCTAAACACAGCTTTTAATCTTGTTTTTCATTTGTGTAGGAGAATGTAGAGCCATTAAAACTTGTCAACTATTTGTGTTATACATTAGTAATAATAAGAGAATTGTGTGTGTTTTAATATTTTTCTCTTATTTGCCTTAAAGGAGCTGGGGCGGCACTGCTAAAAGTAACATTATCACGTATTGACAACAACACATGTCTTCAAAGTTTCATGTAACCAATGTTGAACTGTCACATTTCGCACTTATTGACTAGTTGGACTTTGTTGAACATTCATTACTTTGCATTTTTTTAATCGTGGATTTCACCAATTGAGTGAATGAGCATGGGTGAATCCCACTAAAACCACAAAATCAAGTATTGTTTCTGCAAATATAAAGTTTCAGAATATCAGAGTAATTTATACGTTAGAAGTGAAAAAAAAACTTTTAAAAAAGCTAGGATGTCGTAAGACAATGAAACAGGAGCCTGGGTGTCGGAAAGAGGTCAGACCGACGCCAGCTGGGCTGTCGCGACGCCGGTCGACTGCGAGGGCGTCTGCACATGAGGGACATCTGGACCCGACGCGTCGCGACGCCGTCTCCCGCGCAAACAAACACGACTCGGGCGATCTCAGCGTCGCGACGCGTCTCGTCGTATCGTGTCGGCTCGGGCGATGAGCCCACCGCGGCGTCACGTGGCCTTGGCGGGACTTCCCCGCCCACGCTTCGCCACGTGGCCGAAAGGCCGCGCTGCCGGCGGCGGCGAGAGGCGCGCGGAACCAAACACTTAATGTCCACCAGTGGGGAAGCGAAAATAAACGGCGGAATTGCAATAAACGAAAGCGGAGAAGACAAATAAATGAAGCGGTCCAAAGGAATGACACAGGAAGCACTTTGGGGAAGACAAAAGAGAGCGGCGTAGGAAAACAGAGGGGGCCGCGGCGGCGGCGGGCGGCGGCTTCCGACAAGGGCTTTGTGGAGGCGGCGGCGAGGGCGGCTGCAGCGGCGGTGGCTGTGGGGCGGCGGGGCCCAGCGGGCGAGGAGGCGACAGCCTGGCCAGAGGTAGGGGCTGTCGGATGGGAGGGTGGCTGTGGGGTCTAGTGGAGGCGGAGGCGAAGAGTCGGGGCGAGGAAGGCGCTGCCGGAAGGGTAGAAGCGCGGGTGGCGGGGCTAAGGGGTGGTGGGGTGGAGTCACGGGCGGGGTAGGGAGGCTGTCGGAGGCGGAGGGGGCGGCGGGGACCAGCGGAGGCGGAGGCGGAGGCGAAGAGTCGAGGCGGAAGGGTAGAAGCGCGGGTGGCGGGGCTGAGGGGTGGTGAGGGTGGGGTCGCGGGCGGGGTAGGCGCTGTCGTAAGGGAGAGGGTAGAAGCGGGTTGCGGCATGGCCCAACAGAGTTGGGAGAGCGAGCCCGAGTGGGGTAGGCGCCGTCGAAGGGAAAGGGGCGAGGATGGTGGGGTGGAGGCGTGGGAAGGCGCTGCCGTAAGCATAGAAATGGGGGTAATGGGCTTCAGCGGAGATGGAGGCGTGGAGCGAGTGGGGTAGACGCTAGCGAAGGGGGAGTACCGGTAGCGGCACGACCCAGCGAAGTCGGGGGCTAGGGCCCGAGCGGGGAAGGCGCCGTGGGAGGGGAAGGGGCGACGAGTGTCGGGGACCAGCGGTGGTGGACGGGATGTCGCAGGCGGGGTAGGCGCTTTCGGAGGGAATGGGACGAGGGCGAGGGGGGTGTGAGCGAGGATGAGGTAGGCGCTGTGCTGGAGTTCTTGGGACGCCGCCCGTCGGGGCAAGAGAGGACGCGGGGGGGGGGGCGACGTAGGCGCCGACTTCGGGGGCAGGGAGTGGGGGCAGGGGGACAAAACGGGTGGCAGTGCCGCCGCGGGCAGTCGGGCGCTGTGGGAAGAGGCCTCTTGGTCGGTCGGGTGGCGGAGCCAATGCACAAAATGGAGACGTTGGCTCTCTTGAGCTATGTGCTACATTTGACAGAATTTAATTGAGCTTATAATGTTTTGTAGAATTTCCATATGAATTTATTTGTAATAATAGTCACAGAAAGTAATGAAGTATTATGTAATGAAGAAAAATATGGTGATGTGGAGGAGAAGGAGGTGAACGTGTACCTATTTTAAGGTTATTAAAATACCTATTTTAATGTTATTAAATTCAGAATTGGGGAGAGCAATAACGATGATGCGATGTGACGATGGAGAAGCGGGACATTTGGGCGAACACAAAGAAAGCCTATCGAGAACTCGCTTGCTCACCGCAATTGTAACATGTATTCGTTGAAAATTCTCATTATTCAAGACGTGTGCGTTACATATTACGTGGCAAGCCTCCCCTCCCTAGGATGTCTAGCATGAGATCTCTATCATAGAATCAAAACAGTTTCTACCATTGAATACTGGACTTACTAAATACGGAAGGTGTCCTAAGGGGATGTTGATGCTTATAGACCCTCCTTTGTTCAGACAATTGTTTAAGATGATTTTTGTTGTTGCCTAAGAAAAAAATATAGTAAAGTCAGTTATCCACATCATACAGTACTTCTTGTATAACATTTATTTATAGAGTGATTGTATTATGCCTGATGTCATTCAAAAATTCATTTTCATTATCTTTACGTAATCAGGGAAAAAAGAATGTAGTAAAGGAAAAAGTCAGTGAGTGGTAATAAAACACAAGAGCCTATAATTTTAAGGAAAATGTAGGGAGTGAACAAAATAATGAACGTAAAACTAATCGTCTTTTCAGAAAAATGTTGATGTAAGAATAGTGAAAAGAGTATAATTATTAGTGTGTTTCGTCAATAAATGTGTTTGTCTGATGTGAAAAAGGCTGACATTATTTCAAACAGCATATGTAGCAAATACAGTCAGCAAATACTGCATGCAAAATCCAATACATTGACGTGATAATTTTTAATGTAATGGCGTGAATACGTAATTATTACTCACGTTTGTTTACTTGAATTATTTCTTCTTGAACTTAACTGAACTTGTTTAAAGCAAAAATCTCTCTACAATTTTCTAAATTTGAAACGTTAACTTTTAGGGACTTTCGAAAATCCGGTAAGTTTGCCTGCAATGGGAACTCTCACCATATTTTTTGCCGTCCCTTTATAAATAAGAGGCGATAATTGAAAGGAAACATTGGAGTGATTTTTGAGCAAAAATGTTAAAAAATTAAAAATTGCTCGTAAAATGTTTCGTAAATTTCTTTTTTTCAATTTAAAATATATCAGGAACTTTAAGGAACATTGGGCCTGCACAGTTCTCTTAAGCATTCTTTACACTATGCAAGGGCAATGTTTAATCAAACAATTTGGCCATTTCTGAGAAAATTTTGAACATTATTTAAAGGCTTCATGTAAAGCTCCCTCAAAAATGAATATATGTTGAAACTCCTAAAGCCTCGAGTTTATTCAGATCGATCAGGGAATATCAATTTTATCTGAATGGTTTAGGCGCTAGAGTTCATTACAGACGGACGGACGGACGGACGGCGGGCGAACAGATGGACAGACGTTTTGCCGTCAATTAAGGATCAGCAAATCATGAACTCTAGCAACACTATGTGTTAGAGGAAGTAATTTGCTACATATAGGGATAGTACGTATGAACAACATTTTTGTTATCAGGGTCCAGGAATAAGAGTTTTCTGCCGAAAATTCGCAAACATTTTAGGGGGAGAATTTCCCACATTTCCCTCTCCGTGGATGCGCGCCTGTTTTACGAAGTAAGTGCCTGCGCGCCGGCCATAGCTTGTGAGTCTTCCTGAGATGCAGCTAGGCGGGCCGCCGGAGAGGATCTAGCGTTGCTGGTCTCTTCTCTCTTTCATTACCACTTATACTTTGGTGGATGAGAAGCCATTGGAATTTTAGCTCCAACCCTCAGTCAAGAAGGAGATTGTTTCAGACAGCAATCAATGGCCTCTTTGCAAATTGTTAATTTGCTCTTAATTAACCCCGAAAAGTATTGTTTTCACATTTCATTTGTAGGGGTTCGGAGTAACCCAACTCTTTTAGATTTCGTCATTATTCTTCCTGAGTTAGTTCAAAAAGCATCCTCCCACCACTTCTCTCCCTAGAGGCAATTGTTTGGTTAGTTACTTCGTGTTTCAAACTTAAGGATCATTTTTCCCGTGTGGAGCATTTTTTTTATCACGCGAGGTGGAGATGTTCTTTCCCAATGGATGATAAGGTACAACTTCGACCCACCCGTCTGCTTGCGAGGTTTTCCCCTACCAGGTATCTTCAACACACAGGGCACCACCCCTGGCGGGACAAGCTCTAAGCTCGTCTGGTGCATGTGTGATAGTGTAATGCATGTACGTGTAAGGGGTGAGGTTGGACGAGGAATAGGAAGGAAAGATCGCGTGTGATCCGTCGCCCGTTTGTTAGGGTACTGCTCTGGTATTTGCACGATGTTGATCGGAAAAACACGGAAAACTACCGATCAGTGCGGCCGGTCGCTAGAATTCTGCAGACAGCGGCTGAATTCGACCTATAGCTCTACTACAGTAAAAAACAACAACAACAACAACAACGAATAAACTTTTCCTACGCATGCCCGAAATTGGCCACCTCTTCCAAAGCTACAAATATTTCTCCGCCTGTCGGCGCTCTTTCTCACAACATAGCTACTCGTACCTGTCTGTCTTTCTCTCGTGGGTCGCACAGTAATTCAACACTGCGAGTTTGGCTATAACAAACTGGTGATTGAGAAGGATCAGACGAAAGCTTGCTCACGTGTTTCAGCAGTACGGGTTGTCCAAACGATCAACAGAAAACAAGCCGTAACTTGAAGAACGGTTTCAGTAAAAATACAATGTAATGGACCAACACATTGATGAATTGGTCATTTCTTCGGACACTCCTGGAAGTGCGAGAGACTCTTCTGACGATGAGGGCAGTGCTGACGAGTGACGGTCAGTGCGATCGATGTGTATCGCAGTCGCCTCTCCTTGTCACCTCCGCGATTCCTTATCGCCGAGAGAGGAAATCGCAGGCCGCAGGAGGGGGAAGCCTCTGAAACTTCTCCCAGGGACCGTCCGCAATGATTGCTTTTTTTTGCGAGCGGTACAGCTATAGCTACGCAGCTAGTGTCGAAAGTCCTGTGTCCGTCGGGACTCGAATCGTAGGTAGATGCGCTGCAGTGACATCAGTTGATGCCCTGCGTCACGTCAGCCGGTGCCTAGAAGCGAGCCGCTGGGGCGCGGGCGAGAGGGCGCGGGGGCGTAGCTTCTGAGCCTTTCGAGACGCAGCCGTCGGACGCCCCCGCCGCGGGGCGAACGCGTGGGGGAGAGCGCCCGAGCGCGGACGGGGCGGTAATGGCGCGAGGGCGCCAGCGGGCGGCGGGGGCGGGGAGTGCTGCGTCGGCGGAAGTGGCGTGGAGGCGCGGGGCGGGGCGGGGGCGGGACGGGGACAGCCTTATGGTAAATCTCTCCTTAATGGCGGCCGTTTCTGCCGGGCCATGAAGCACGCCGTGCGTCCGCCGCCCCGCCCCCTTGCCGCCTCGCGGCTGCGATCGACGCCGCCGCCGCCCGCCGACATGCCCGGCTTCGCACTTCGCTCGCGCCTCCTGCCCCGCGGATACGCTGCTCTGCGGAGGAGCGCTTTGTCGGGGCCCTCGTCCACGTAGGCCCTCCCTCGCATGATATGCCTCCCTGCGATTCCACCAACAGCTTCAAGTCACACACAAAGCCAACTCTGCCTCCTAACTCGCATCAGCCTTCAATTTAATATTTTTAGTCCTTCGTGTCTAAATATATCTCCACGTCCTAAGCAATGATCACCCCAGATTCCTCGTTCAAATTCATTACCATCTCACTGATCTTAGTGTAAGTTAGTAATGCCAAAGTGCAAGTAAGTTAACTTTAGGAATAGAATATAAAACGTACCTGTAAGAAAAAGCCCCTCTTCTAGCTGCTTAAGCCGCAAGGCAGCAGTAAAATGTACATACTTTTAAAGAAAATAAATTCGCCTTTCACGACAGGGTTACTGTGGAGGGGACAAAAGAAAAAAAAATCTCCATCTCGATATCCAGCTCGTCGTCCAAAACATCTGAAAATCCGCCATCATCCGCAAATCGCCCCTACGTCTCCAACCCCCGACCAAGTTTCGTCACGATAGTTACTTTCGCCGTTGTCACCGCAAGTTATTCAGTGCCACTAACACTATCGTCACCAGCCTCATCACATCACCGCTATTAACGAGGCCGTTATTGCTATTACAGCACCACAACAATACAACAATAACCAGCGCTGTCCGCACTACCACCACTATCGCTATGACATATATCACCAGCACTTCAATTGCTGTTTCAACCTCCACTGAGGCCAATGCTAGCACTATCATCTTCTACATCATCATTTCTGTCACTCACACCTTCATTACCCCAGCCCTCATCACCCCACTCACATCTTCTCCATCCACACATCACTCCAATTCGCCCACCCAATCTCCTTCTTCTAAATATTCTTAATCATCCGCTAAACCATGAACTCCACTCACACGCCCGCTACGGACTCTACCTCCACCAGAACCACCAGCAAATCAAGACATCCCCCATCGTCATGTATCGCTCCCTCCCTACTGCTCGGAGGAAACGGCGCGGCGCGGGAGCCGACCGCATGCGTTGATTTCTGAGCGTGGTGAGCCCGCCAACCACCGTTCCAGGGACCTAGCTGCCTCCGCCACTGCCGCCGCCCGCCGCCCGCCGCCCACCGCCCACCGCATAGTGTGCACCACCCGCCACCCACCACCCACCGCCCACCGCCCCACTCCCACTGCCCGCTGCCCGCTGCCCGCCCCGCCCCCCGCCCTCCGCAAACTGCCCATCGCGTGCTGCTCACCCCTCACCGCCCGGCACGCGCCGCCCGCTGCCCGCCGCCAGCCGCCGCTCTCCGCCCACCGCCTACTGCCCTCCGCCCATCACACACTGCCCGTCGCCCACCGCCCACTGCCTGTCGCCAGCCGCCACCCTCCTCCCAACGCACACTGCCCACCGCCCACCACACACTGCCCCCGCCCATCGCCCACTGCCTGTCGCCAGCCGCCGCCCTCCGCCCACCGCCCACTGCCACCCACCCACCACAAACTGCCCGCCGCCCTCCGCCCACTGCCCGCCGCCAGCCGCCGCCCTCCGCCCACCGCCCACTGCCCACCTCCTACCGCACACTGCCCACTGCCTGTCGCCAGCCACCGCTCTCCGCCCACCGCCCACCGCCCACCGCCCACCGCCCACCACAAACTGCCCGCCGTCCACCGTCCACTGCCTGTCGTCAGCCGCCGCCCTCCGCCCACCGCCTGTCGTCAGTCGCCGCCCTCCGCCCACCGTACATTGCCCACCGTGCGCCGCCCGCCATCCACCATCCACCACCACCACCACCACCACCACCGCCGCCGCCACCGCCGCCGCCGCCGCCGCCGCCGCCGCCGCCGGCCCCCGCCGCTCCACGGGCTTCGCCGCCTCCGCCTCGGCCGCTGCTGCGCCGTTGTTAGGCCGCTAATCCCCGACGAGCGCCGAAGTGGCGGCTTACGCACGCCTCTCGCCAATCACCACGCACGCACGCACGCGCTCGCACGTTCGGAGCCCACGTTAACTACAACGCTCCAAGGGTTTATTTGCGAGCCACTTTTGAACCGCACGGAGAGGGAATCACGGAGATGGGAATCATTTTCTCATCAAGAATTAGAGATTTGAAATCTATACTGTCCCAAAAACCTGAAATAAATTAGAATATTATTAAGAATTTCTGGATATATCCTATCTACCCAATACCATTGGATATTTGCCTATGTCATGGCCGTGAAATAAATTCTGGCAGAATTGAAGAGTTTTGGTTACTTCCGGGATTTTCCATCTAACCTTCACTATCGGACATTGCATAGGTCATGTCATAAATTAGTCAGTCAGTCATAAATTATGGTAGAATTAAGAATTTCTGGATATTTTATTGAATTTACAGCTATCCATCACTATCGGTCCTTATGTTGTATGGATTGTAAGCTCCTTTTTTAATGATAAACTTGATAAAATAATTAATTCGTTGCAATTCATGCCGTTTTTTATGTGATCCAAGAGTAAGGATGTATTATTTTGCTTTTTATTTAATGTCAAATGATAATGCAATGAATATTTTCGAGTCGAAATAGACGTTCGTATCAGAGTCGAAAAAGAGGCAGAAAGTATTCTCGGAGAAGGTAGTGGTACAAACTACTCACATTAAAAAAATATTGAAATTCTTCGATACCCGAAGACTATACATTTATTTAAAACAAAATATGATGATTGATACGAGACAAAAAAATGTAGATTTCTTGTATCATGCACAGGATGTTTACAATTGGGACAATATAATATATTTTCTTTCAATATACTTCGATGATTTTGTTATGTGAACCTAAACGAAAGGCAAGCATCAAAATAACTTTATTTTTATCTGCTTGACTGTCCGGAAGGCGCCGCGTTCTAGGTACAACCGTCATGAAATCTCGGCCTACGACACGGCGGCGTCTCCCGGATGACTAAGTATGTTATGAATCCGGCAATGGACATCTACGCTTTCAATTTTATAACAAGAGTTAATATTGGTCATTTGTGACATGAAACTGACATTACGCTCGATTTTTCGGTAACATTTTAGTAAAATTAATATTCTCAATAATAAGATGGTAATTTGTGACATGAAACGAACATGAAAATAGATTTTCCACTAACAGATCTTTGAAAGTAGTATTCCTAACAATGTGAATAAAAGAAGATGCTTATTAAGTTTGGAGAAGGGTAAACCTTCAATAACTATTCATAAGCAAAGAAAACATTAGCTTTCATTCTTAAGGGTCACAGGAAAAATTGACGATATAAGAATGAACACGATGGGGGACCCTCCAACCAAGGACAATTACATTACAAAAATTATTCAAAAGATTAAGGGAAGGGATAAAGTTTCATAAAAAAATTAAAATGGGCTTAGAATTAAACAAAAATACTTATGGTGGAAATGCAAAATATTGAAAATAAAAGTAATGTTTCACATCCCCATCTTTTACTCTGCCTCGTGTACTAAGTACAAACCAACTTAATAGAATTCTTACGAAATAATACAAGAGTCGTTTGTTAAAGGGGCCATCGGGGAGTTCGAGAAGGAAATTGCGCTATTTCACTCCGCTCTGAAGTAATTAGTGGACGGGGCGATGCTCGGCGTGAGTGAACGGCGTGAGGCCTGGGGGAGGGGGGACGGCGGACGGCGGCGTTGGTGGTTTGTGGTCTCGGGCCCCGGGAACTTCGTCCGAGGGCGGTGAGGGCGGGAGCGAGGAGGGCGGAGCTCTCAAAGGAGAGGACGGCGTAGCGGCGAAAGAGAGGCCCTCGTGGTCTCCAATCCTGCGATCGGCAGCGGTCATGTGACGACGACACGACGTCAAGACGAATGCCGAGACCCGATGCACACGTTTCCTTTTGAGGAACTATTTTTTTTTATCCGCGTTACTTGGTAAGACGAGAAAGTGTTGTAATCGTGCACTGAGAATCGGCGATATTTTGACAAAGAAACTCTTCTCAAGTGTTTATATGAGAGCTTTTTCAAAATTTTCGCGATTTGCAGCGTTAATGTGACGACAACGTCAAGACAAACGCTGATACCCTATTTAACATTTCTTTTCGAGAAACTATTTTTGTTATCTGCGTTACTTGGTAAGACAAAAAAATGTTATCGTGCTCTGGGAATCGGCGATTTTTTGAGAGCAGGAAAAACTCTTCTGAATCCTTTTTCTGAGAACTTTTTCAAAAATTTCTCAAAAATGGCTACGAATTATTTGATTAAACGTTGTCCTCAAATATCATGGTCTCATTTTTGTCTCATTTTTGTTGACATCCCTGATTGTTTCAAAATTGCAAAACTTCAACATTTTTTGGCATCTTTTTGCATCTACAAATTTTTTTTTTTTCAAAGTGTAGGCTGTAGTTGAAAGAGAGTTCTTGAAATAAGGTTGTGTGCAACTTTTTGGAAATAAGAGTATTTTTCGCCTAATTTTGCACCAAAAACGGCAAATTTTTAAACTATTGTCTTCTTAAAAATTGCTTCAATTTTTTTAAAAAAATTTTCTTCTTAGTGGACGGTAAGAAAATGGTACTATTCCAATTATCTGCAAACTATATTTTCGAGAATGACAGAAAGTTAGTTTTACAATAGTACAACATTGAATATACAGATTTGGGTGTTAAATGAAATATGTTCTGATAAATCATCTTTTTAAAATGGCCATATATTTATTTAAAAATGTGAGAAATTTATCGTACTCTTCGCAACAGAAAATTCGACTTTCCCGTTTGACAAGTTGTCAGATCAGAATACAATGGCAACATCATAGTTTCAAATTCTAGAATTCTTCTCATTGTTAGTTGAACTTTAAAGAGGTTTTACTTAACCCTAATGTTACAATGTGTCTTCAATCAATAAAATGATCCATTCAATTATATTATCGTCGAGAAGAATATGTGCAGATATATATTGGAAGGTCATTTTTATGAATTCATTAGGCGATGTATTGCATTGCCTAGCAGCTCTAGATGATTAATGTATACACTCATTTTAAAAGGGATAGAACGCTGACTATGACATAATTACTCAAAAATTGGAAGCTCCCTTCGATATAACCAAGGCAAGCTTGTATTAAATTATCCTTACTCGTGTATATAATATGCTGCAAATTATGTAACTCTCGAGATTTATTCACGTTTGTATCTTTTGTAGTAGTAATAAAGGAGTTACTGTTCCTGACTATCGAAATTGTTGCAAATGTTCTCCGCAAGCGCTTCGTTTGAATTGGTTTGGACGTTTCCAATTAATTGCTGAAGGGTTGGTCGGGCAGAACTTGCAATATTACAATAGTACGTATTCGTTCGCGTTAATGCGAGCAAGTATGTGCTGTTTTAGCACTCCTAGTTAAAGTTTTAGTGAACGAACCTATGCGCAGCACCGCTTCTAGGGTTCCGGAAGCCACACTGGGCACGCGCGCGTTCATTTAACTCTGTAAGTGTTCGTCAGAAGCAAGCATGTGATGGGATCTTATGGAGCAACTCTCCGGATATAAACGAGAAAGACTGAGAGGGATATTGTTTCGCGGATAATTATCGACATATTTTTAAGAGTGTAGTAAATATAAGATTTGAAAACATCGTTTTAGAGTAAATTAAGAATCAGGTGTTGTTAGGATTTTCAGCGTCCGATGCTATTCGTCGCATTCGATTAACTAAGGTTCATATTGTTTTGTATACGTACATTTGAGCCAAATAAGAGTGATGCATGATTTATGAGAATAGAGCATGTATAAAGGACTTGGCTCCTTGATTGGCTCAGGTATTGAAGATATACGGAAGAACATTCTTGTAGCAACAACGGCAGTGAAACAAATAGACAAGAAAAGTTGAGAATGGGAAAGACATGTAATTCGTACATGTAATTCGTAATACTTCCAATTTCAGATTACATATGGATTTTTAAACATAATACTCAAACTTATTTCGCAAGGTGTGCGAATTTCATGTGATTTAGTAAGGCCAACCGAATTTTTTACTTGGATAAAATGTAAGCAGTAACGAAAAGAGCTGTATGTGCACCAAAAGTATCAACTACTTTATTGGTGGAAGTAAGACCCTTAAATCTGTATTTTAAGAAATATCATTATTTCTTGCATTATAATTTCTGTCTCTCATCGTAATTTGATGTAGGGCTTGTTAGCACATTAAAAACGTAATCCGGGAAATAATCGAATTATTGTAGTGTGTCACTTCGTACTTGTAACAATTTCAGCAGGTTGAAGGGAAAGGTCCTTGAAGATGTCCTGTATCTACAGGTCGTGTACTCCGCTGAATGATAGACTGGACACGCCCAACCAAGTCGCAAATCTCGCCTCTATTCGTGACACGCACTCCGTACGCGCCCGGGCAACGTATGGCCGTCCGCCTGGCGTACTACTGCAGGCGGGGCAATATCGCGGGCAGCGTACGCGGAGCAGGGAGGGGCAGGGTGGAGCGGGAGCGGGAGCGGGAGCGGGAGCGGGAGCGGGAGCGGGAGCGGGGGCAGGGCTGCGGCCGGGACTGCCTCGGGCCCAAGCCTTGCGGTCGCCGCATATTAATCCTGGGAACGTTCGCCGCTTCAAAGCACCCGCTCGCACGCACGTACGCACGCTCTCGCTCGCCCGCCCGCCCCGTCCATCCCGTACTGCCCTCCCTCACAACACGCCCGCCCGTCCCTACATGCCCGCCCGCGCGCCCCAACACGCTCGCCCGCCCCAACACGCTCGCCCGCCCCAACACGCCCGCCCATCCCAACACGCCCGCCCATCCCAACACGCCCGCCCCTAAACGCCCGCTCGCCCCACCCACCACACACCCGCTGCCCCGCCCACCACACACCGCTCTCCCCAAAACGCCCGATCGCCCCGCCCACCACACACTGCCCGCCCCGCCCCAACTCGCGCCCACCTGCCCGCCCAGAACACCCAGCTCGCCCCACCCTGACCCCACACCCTGACCCCACACCCTGCCCCCACACCCTGCCCCCACACCCTGCCCCCACACCCTGCCCCCACACCCTGCCCCCACACCCCACCCCCATACCCCGCCCCTACAACTCACCCCACACCCCGTCCGCCCCCGCCTCGCTCGCCCCGCTTGCCCCGCCCGCCCCACCCAGCAACCCCCCTCTGCTCCACCCCGCCACTCCCCGTCCCGCCCCGTCACTACCGCCCGTCCCGCCCCGTCACTCCCACCCGCCCGACTGTACCGCCCCGCCTTCCCCACCTGCCCTACCTGACCCGCCTCGCCTGCCCGTTTACAAAACTCCCCACCAAGCCTCGTTGCCAACTTCGTTCTCCGCACCCCTCAGGCCTTACCAGCACCCGCCCACCCAAGCCACCCACCTGCCTCGGCCCCCTATATCACGGCCCTCTCCGCCCTCTGTGACCGATCAGCCCGCTCCATACCTTCCGATCCTGCTTCACCCCGCCTCTCTCCGCCTCACCCCGTCCAAATCCATTTCTCCCCTACATTGCCCGAACCCGCCTTACACTGCTCCACGCCACTCCAAGCCGCTAATCGCCTCAAATTGCCTCAGTCCGCCCCCGTTCACCCTACATTCTCCCACAGAACCCACTTGGGCCCCAATCATCCCACCTCATCCAACATCGCCACCACTTCCTTTCCTTCCCCTTCCAGAACCGACCAACAACCAGGCTCTCCCCAGCCCGTCTGCACCAGCCAACTCCAGCCCGCTTTATCCAACCCGACCCAACTCACCACGCTCCCACACCATCCATGCATATCCTCCCCTCTTCAACCTCACCCGCCACGCTCCCTGCTCCCAGCTCCCGCCTCTGTCCCATGTCACCCCCGTGTCCTCCTTCTCCATATGCGCCTCCTCTTTGCCGTGCATGTCCGCACTCGTGCACCGACTGACGCTGATCGCCCCCAGAGAGCGTTGCTGAAAGCCCCTCTCCCCTCAAGAGCGATTTCTCCACAGTGGTGAACCACAGCAGTAATATTGGAATGACTCAAAATCAATATGAACATTTCCAAAGGATTGCATTAAATTTCTGTAGGTTTTCGAGTAGCGTTTTATATATCATCTGGTATGTACTTAGAATCTTTTTGCTTATAATTCTTTTCTTATTTTTAAAACCTTCATTAATATATTTCGTGGTATGATGCTTAAACTTTCTGTTAATGAAATCGTGTAGGAATGTGAAAAATGAATGTTTAAAGCGGCTGCTGTGCATATTTTTGAAACTGAGAAACAATGAAGAGGCAGTTTACAGAATTTATCCTTTTTCATGAATGTCTCTGTGTTACTCATCCGTCTGCGTCAAAGGTTATGGATTTTACTCTGCACTTGTAAGATTTGTGGTCTCCTCAAACGTTTTAAACCAATTTGTTTTGGTGGTCCAACAACCAATTGATGTTTTCACTGAGAGTGAAGAGGTATTTATAAATGAATTTACATCTATTCGAGTAGCAAAATGTAAAGAAAATGTATGGAGCTTTTTTTCCACAAAATTAAAAAAACAACAACAGGGTATCCATGAAAGCACTCCCCAAAATCTTAATGATCTATAAAACGAAACTACTGGACATTACTTCTGACGTATTTACTGAAGGTTGCCTTCTATGCGTGAAACCTAAAAGCGCCGTTCATCCATGGAACCATCCGTCTTTCTACTGTTACTTTGGATACGCTCATACGGACAGGCATTTCGGTTATCGGGTACAATAGTTACTTGTGTCTGTTCGCTATCTGCATCAAGCATCTTGAAACACTAATAGACTTTAATTCTGATGTGTGTACAACCCAAAAGAATATTAAACTCGGATTGAACAATTTCAGATCGTATTGTTGAGGGGATTCCAATATTTTTCCTGTCCATACAAGTTCATTCCAACAGTATTTTAGCATTAAATTCAGAGAAATTATCCTATTAAAATATGTCGAATGACACATTTGAAATTCAATGGTTGAATAAAAACGATAAGCTACCGCAATGTCCAGAAAATTTTAAATGCTTTTAATGTAACAAATAATTGACATAGCCGGTCTGGCTAGCCGATGTCATTAAGGCTGAAGGGCAGTAGCTACCTCGGATCTAAGGTTTCCTTAAGGGCTGTGGGTTCACATCCTGCCTCGGATGTGGTGTTTGTGACCTTGATGACCATAATGTTGAAAAGCGACCTTCCAAAAATCATTTTCTTTATAAAATACTCGACATGCTGTGATAACATGTAAGAAATACCCATTATTATTTTAACACCACAAACTCTGTGGTGTTATCTCAGCAGTAACCACTTGCCGTTTGGGTTGGAATGTGGGCGTGAGAGCGGATTCTAAAGTTCAGTTTTGAAAGTTGGAAATTACATTGCTTCTCTCTCCGCGATACAGAGTTATGTTTTGTTCCGTCATTATTCTTGCGCCGGGAGTGTTAATTTTTGGACCCTTCCTCTTAAAAGTTGTGTCGTTCGTCGCGCAACCCAGAATTGTCCCGACTTTGCCCCAACACGTTCAAACTCGCGCTTTCCGAGCACAGGCCCGTTGAATGTAATTAAACCATTTGCTGCTCCAAACTCCGGTGTCACAACGCCGCGTACAGGCAGGCCTGTTTCCGAGCGGAAGGATTAACTTCAAAAAAAAGCTCCCTCGATCAGAGCACTTTTTCATCTAAAAACGGAATATTTTACATGCACATGATCAAATTACCGCCAATGAAATTAGCTCCCGTGTGTTCTGGGCGTACAGATTTTGGTCCGCTGTTTTAAGTGGTAGGGGCGCTGGGGACACAGAGCGGGACGACGGGTAGGAATGCGTTTGTGTGATGAAGCAAAACACAGGTAGAATAAAAAGAGCATGTTAACTTCAAGTGCTAATATTTTAGCATTTGGCAGAAATTTGGATTTGGGTTTAAATTTTTTCAACGTGCGCGTCTAGAAAAGACTGCATTTTATTCACGAATTATCAATAAATACTCAATTTAATTTTTTTAACAGGATCTTTACTATCAAATAATTTGATTAATTTTTTTCACGTATAGGCCTCCGCGGACCACGCGTGCATCCTGCTTCAGCAGGCGCAAGTCCCTTGTCGAGGGGGGGGGGTCAGCATTTTCGCTGAATCCCGATTTTTACCCCCAAGGCTGTTAGCCCTGGGGTATGGGCGATGAGTTGATGATGGTAGTGAGAGATGAAAGGACGACATACTCATATAGACATACATAAATAAACCAAAGCCCGAGGCGGAACTCGAACGCGCGGTCTTCTGGTCCGAGACCTCTGTGGCACTACTGCCCAAACGATCTCGGTCATCTTTACCGCCAATTTGATTGCGTGTTGATAGTGTAATATAAAGATGAATCACTAGTTTAAAAAATAAAATAGGGTTTGGAAATCGAAGTACTTGGAACAAAATTAAGATTCTAGAAAAAATACCATACATCATTTAAGATCCTACATTATAATTTAGAAAAATGTCATTACAAAAAAATCAATTCTTTTTGCATACAGCTAACCAAAGGTTGGAGTTGACCTCATGGATCAAGATCATTCTCTTCCTGTTGATGTTGAAGACGGAAAACAATTTTACTGTAAATTCCCATCAGAGGATCAGAACAGAAAACTAGCGCAAGTTTCTGGGCGTTACTGCCCCCAGATGTCGTCATCCGTCTGCAGAGCTGCACCCGTGCGGGCCATGTGAGCTCACTGACGCTTCTGGACATTTTGAAGCATTTGGGGTGTTGGTGATTTTGCTACATACTTGCGATGGAACAAAATCACCATTGAGGAATTTGCCCAGTCACTTAATGACGATTGGTATACAATGAAGAAGTGGCAATGAAAAGTAGGACAGCGAAAAAGTAAAAGGGAACATTGCTGTCTTGTACAGTCAATCGCGAAAATTTGTTTGCAAGATTCGGTGGATGAATAAATCACCCTTTATTATTACTGGTTTGCAGTTGATCAACAATCGTAACAATAATTCACTTAAGGTATTAAAAAATCTCTTTCACGGGGAAGGTGGCTTAGGGCATCAACTGATGACACTGCAGTGCCTCTGACCGGGAGGTCCTGGGGTTCGAGTCACGACGGTGGCAGCGTTTTCGTCACTTCCTAGAGAACTAGGTCGAGTTCTGTCGCTGTCTGTAGGAGAACTATAGCGGCTGGTTGCTCTGATACGTAGTTTTCCGTATTTCTTTGATCAATATCAGGTGAATACCGGAGCAGTACCCAAGTACCCACGGACCGTGCGATCTTCCCTTCTTATTCCTTGTCCTACCCTCAAACCTTTAACACACTTCCACATACATACACTACACTACACTACCACACATGCCGGAGACCGGTCGGGAGCTTAGAGCTTCTCCCAGCTTAAATGGTGGGAGATACCTGGTTGGGGAAAATCCCGCTACCCGACGGTAGACCGGGTCCGGATCTCGTAATCCAGTGGAGCAAATCACCGCCACCTCCCACGCAAAAACGTGCACTACATTTACGGAACAAATGACTTTAGCCGTTTTCGCGCCCGAAATCACTAGTAATCAATCAATCAATCAACTTCTCTTACCAAAATATTTAAAAAATATGAAAACAAGAAAAAAGCTGAAGTATATATGAGATCATTCACTGCTATTCCTTTGCTTCATTTATCCGTACATTTATGCGAGTACTTTATATTCGTTGCAGACTCTAATTATTAATGAAAACTGTGTGGAAATATTAGAAATTGTGATTTTTGAAATAATTTAAAATTTCATAATATTCATTAAAGAATGAATAGCAATATTTTTATGTTTTAATTGTGTAGGCATTTGGGTCTATTATTTAGTATCAGGTACATGATGAAAATTAATTTCAGGCAAATTGTCGGCAATGAAGCAATTAATTAGATTCTGCTGTCTATCCATGTGTATGTCACCTTGCCAATATACAGCGATGGACGCTGCATAGAAACCATTTGATTAGTTGTGGTTGCTTGCAATCGCGTTAGTAATAAATGATTGCTTTATTAATTTCAGAAATAATCAAATTTGCATGTTACCGTGGCAGAACAACAGACAAGAGATACGCTTGAAGCTGAAAGACATCATATTGTTTTTTGACTGTCACTATCTTTAATCTGTTAGTCTTTTTTATGAAAAATCTGGTATACTAAAAAATAAATTGTGGATCTCAAAATTGCCAAAGACATTCTGACTTCCACCTTGGGTGTGGAGTTTATGGGTGTGGGTGTGGAATTATCCTTGCATACTCTCCATGAATCGTCTGCACAGCGTACAACTGCAGTCGTTATAACAGCGGTCACGATTTGAGGTCATTTTCCACATCGATTCTCGCAAGAGCCCACCGTTTCGATTGTAATAAATTGTTGTTTTTTTTTTGCGAGGTCCAAAATTGAATGAAATCATATCATCAAATTGAATAAATGAAGAGACGGTGGAAAACTTTGCGCCCACCATTACGGATGATACTCTGTATCTTTTTTCATAACATTTTAAATCAGAGTTGCACAAATGTAATAATTGAGGGCAGACTGCCTGCAGCGGCTCGCTACTGTGGCCTGAGTGTCATTCGCTAGGGCACAGTTGATGAACTCGTCTCTCTCCTAACGTAGGACTTACTCGACACGAAGCGGGTCACACCGGTTGCTCGCAGATAAACCCTCGGCCAGGGAACGCCAAGAGAGCCTTGTCCCTCTCGAGAAGCCCAGTTCTAGGTGGCACAACTTCTCACCAGGAATAAATGAAACGTTTTATTCACAATGAAACAAAATCACATTAAGAACTTCACATTAAGTATCTTTAGCTCTTTATTGACTATTACTTCTTCTTTAGTTAAATATATTGAGTTACGCCTGCTAGTTTAGGGCTGCTCAAATACGCGAATTGGGCCAGTAGTGACACGCGTGCCACTAGCTTTTCACTAGACTAGAGCCGATACGCTGGAGAGCCTCCCCTCCCTAGCCTTGGGGCTGACTCGACTAGTAGCAGGTCACACTGATAGCTCGCATATTCAGCGCTGGTCGAGGGCCGGCTAAGTTGGCCTCCCTCTTGAGTAGCCTTGCTTTAAGCGATCCCGAAATATGCGAATGTCCACAGCCATCATCACTCTGAAATAATGTCTATCAGAAAGGTCCGTGAGTTTCGTTTGTAGCGCGGTTGGAGATCCGGTTCGTTGGTTCGTTCCAACCCTCCTCCCATGCAGACTACCTGCACATTCCGATTATTTACTCTGTTCAAAGTTAAAGGAAAACTGCGCTACGGTGTTTACCTGTAATAATCCCAAAACGAACACACTCGATGTCAGAGCAAGCTATTTTTTATTCTTATAATTATATTTTTTATACACTCATAAAGACGTACATCTTTTGAAGCTCTTACACAATGATGCAACTCTTTGAAGTTCTAAAACAATGGTGCAACTTCTCGCAATCATGCTTCGTGTAAGCCCGCAGATAAGCACGTGTAGCAGAGCCTCATTCCTTGGAATTTTCCTCACGCCACATCGATGCAACCGACTCGCTTCGCTGGAAACCCCCACCACCGCACGGCAGCATCCGTGCAGCTGGCATTCCTAGAAGATTCCTACTTACGCCATGTGGCGCAATATCTCTTGCAAGACGCTATCTTTCCCAACCGCTGCGAGCGGGAGCCGGCCTGCCCGCCGCCCCGCGCCGATGCTTCGTATTAATATCTCCTTCGGCCACGAGAGCGCGCCAGCTCTCAGCGCTCCGCCGCCCGCTGGCCGCCCCGCCAACCCCCCCCCCTCCCTGGCGTTCCGCCGGAGAGTGGGGGCTGCCCCCGCTGCTGCCTGCAAGCTGCGCTGCGCCACGCAACCAAGGCGCCCCCCACCGCTGCCAGAGTTTCCGTTGTGCTGGAACTTTCTGGAAACTTAACCAACGCCTCGAATGGTTCAACCGCCATTCGTCAGTTCTCGTCTGGCATTCATGTCGAACAGACGGGCTCCGCGCCGCTCCGCGGCGTGTCTATCTGTTCTCGTCTGATCTCCGAGCTGAGCGGATGGGCTCCGCACTGCCTTCCTTGCGGTGCACACTCAGTATTTGCTCTGTCCCATGTCATGGGCAGACATGCTCCACGCTGCTCTCCTTGTAGCAGTTTCTCCGTGCTTGTCCGAGCCTGCAGCTGCACGGACGGACGGCGCCGCTCCTGGCGTCATCACCTGGGCCCCATGCTACGGATGGCGCTGCCTCGACTTGGTGGCCATTCTTGCCGTCTACGCTCAACTCACGTACTGGTGACTATTGCGCCTCTACTACTTGCTACGTGCCTAATTGCACCCTTATGCTCACGATTCACGTGTTGCATATAATTAACCATTCAACAACTATTGCTGCCACGTGTTCAGCTAACTTTGTATTCACGTTTGTGGCGCCTGTGATTTAACTATTTCACAACTATTGCTGCCACGTGTTCAGCTAACTTTGTATTCACGTTTGTGGCGCCTGTGAATCAACTATTCAATAAACTATTATTGCCACATGCTCAGTTAACTTTGTATTCATCCACGTGGCGCCTGTGCATCTATTTTACAAACTATTGCTCGCCACGTGCTTGGCCAATTTATATTTACATCTGTGGCGCCTGTGATCTGGTGTTTCGTGCTCTCTCTGGTGCTACTTACGGCACTACAATTCCACGAACTGCATCTGCCCCTGTCGGGCCTGGCCTAGCTAAGCCGCCCGCAGACACAACAACTTCAACAAGAACAAGAGGAGCAAGTTTTTGTGCTACCGCGCTAATATTGTATTTAGATTGTGATTTGTGTGTTCCACCCCCTTGTTCCCTCTCCCCGTATAGCTTAAGATATATTTTTATGTATTTTGTTTTTAGAATATATGTTTACATGCCTTAGACTACAACTCTTTTATGGTAACAAGCACTCTCCTTCCTCCTCCATCCTTGCAGTCCCAGATCTGCAAGAGTGGCTACAACCTGTTCTCTCTTTACAGGAATCTGGGTGGTCCTTCGAAATTAATCTAATTAATCCAATTAATGGGCTATGGTTGGAATGTTTGGGAGGAGTTAAAGTTTCATTGTTTTCACAACCAGTCCACTTTGCTTGACTCCCCCATCCATTTTGATCCTTCGAGCCTTGGATTTTGAACTAGCAAAAATATATATGCCTAATTTCTATTTTTAATGCCTTCCAGGTACCAAGCTGATATTCACATCAGCACTTATTCTTTTTTGTACTTCCATTGTCAATGTCTACCAGGCATTAAAGCTGATACTTACATCAGCACTCCCTTGTATGTGCTTTCTGAGCCATCATATTTTGTCTGAGCGTGCTTGTTACTATATATACATACTTGTGCTAATTGCATATCAATGTACTTGTTTTTGTGTAACATACTTGTATTAATTGTATTTGCTTTGTCAATGTGCTTGTTTTTTATGCAACACACTGATGCCTGACTCAAAATGTTACATGTACTTACTGTCCTGTATCGTGTAACGAGGCTGTGTTCCTGTATCGTGTAACGTGGCTGCTTGCTCCTGTATCGTGTAACGAGGCTCTAGGCTGTACTACTGACTAATGCTGCCTGCTGCACCACTCAGCTTTCTTCAACAAATTTGTAAGTGTAATAACTTCATAGATGTGCGTCTATTCAGGGGATTAACTTGCTTGCTTGCTTGTAAAGATTACAATCACTGATTGCTACCTTAACTTCATGTGTATACATTTTGTGCACTTCCATTTGCAAGTGTTACATGTACACTTGTGGACCCACATTGTATGTGGTCCCTTAATTTCATATGTACACTTGTATTTATACTTCACGTGTGTATCTCTTTAATTTGTACACACTGCTTATTCACTTCCAAGTGTTACATGCATACATTTGTGTTTTTACATTTTTATGTGCTTTCTTAATTTCATGTGTTTATTGTGTTTCATACATACACCTTTGTGCCTTTATTGCAATTTTTAAATGTCTCATGTATACACATCAGTGTTATTACTTGCTTCTCTCATGTGTCATGTACATACAGTGTGCTTTGTTTAGTGTTTATGTATTTTGGGGGAAAGTTTAGTGTCAATTGTTATTAGGTTAGGGCTCCCTTCTGATCCCTCAACATTCCCTTCTATTCTGTGCCCATCAATTGCCAATTGCGCACCCCAAGATGGCATCACAAACGCTTCCTAAAAAGGTTATTTACGTAATGACCAGGTTGAAGAATGGCTGTACCGCCATTTCAAATTTTCTTACAGAAAATGAGCCACTCACCGTGCTCACGTGCCGACAATTAACTTTAAGAAAGGAATCGCTCATTGAAATTTTTAATAAACTCAACAATCTCATTGACAGTGTCGATCCATCTGATGAGACCTTTTCTCAAATAAATGATATCTTTAATGAATATTATGATGTTCTCGCTGCAGCTGATGTGGCAGTATCTAATTACAATTCAACTCTCGTTGACAATGATTCTGTTTCCAACAGATCAAGTCCTTCTGACTGTACCTCTAGAAGTTCTAAGTGCAATATCAAATTACCTGAAATTAAATTGCCCACCTTTGATGGTAATCAAGCTAATTGGCTTACATTTAAAAACATTTTCGAAGGCCTTATATGTCAAAATGACATGCCTAATTCTAATAAATTTTATTACTTATCAGGCTCACTTGTGGGACAAGCCAAAGATTTATTGCACAACTTGCCTATTACCGATGACAACTTTACAGTTGCATGGGAATTATTGAAGCAACGATACGACTCTCCAAGGGCTATCGTTAGCATTCACTTAAATTCGATTTTGAATCCTCCTGCACTTGCAAAAGGCTCCGCTTCTTCTTTGCAAAATTTAATTGACTACTTTAGACTACATGTGAATGCAATTAAGGGCATCAACGTTGATACTGATTTATCAGATTTGTTGCTCGTTGCACTGATTTCTAAAAGTCTTCCCACTGACATTCTCAAGCAATGGGAACTGTCCTTGAATAGCAGTGAGCTCCCCACTTTCGATTCTTTGTTACAATATCTAGAACTTCATCAACGAAGCTTAAGAGTTTTTGACAATCCTAACATATGCGCTTCCAATTCTCACGTTAATGACAAGCCTCACACCGCCAGGGCAGGCAACGTCAACAACACGGGAAAAGGCAAGTCACTAATTTGTCCTAAATGCAATTCTGAACATTTGATTAAGGACTGTCCTTCATTTTTACAATTATTACCCAAGGCTCGCCACGAGTTCATTGTTAAGCAGGGTAGATGTTCTAGATGTTTTCACCCGAAGACCCATAGTCACTCTTGTGCTATAAAATGTACCATTTGCAATAAAAATCACCACAAACTTTTGCATTTTGGTGACAAACCTCCTGTTAATCAACAAGCTCCATCAGCTGTTGCAACCAGTGCTGCCAAGGCAACCACTTCAACTCTCATTCCAACAGCTTTAGTAAGCTGTTCTTCTAATAATGGCAGGTCTAAGCCTTTTGTTGCTCTTCTCGACACTGGAAGTGGTATTAACTTAATTACTTGGAGCACGGTAAAATCTCTTAAGTTACCTACAACAAAAATGCCTGTGACTATTTCTGGTATTGGTCCGGAAGCTTTAACAAGCACTCACAGCGCTACTTTAACAATTAGACCTTGTAATGTTCCTAATAATTGGTCTTGTAAGATAAATTGTTCAATTGTGCATAGCATTCCTAACACTCTTTCCCATGGTTTTAATTGCGACAGTTGGAATTTGCCCACAGATCTAGTCTATGCAGATCCTCACTTTGACAATATTAAACCCATCGATCTCTTGCTTGGTGCAGATGTTTTCTTTGACATTTTACTGCCAGATAAGCTAACCAGATCCGATGGTGCCTATCCTGTGCTACAGCACACCAAATTAGGTTGGATTGTTGCGGGTCGCACCCCACGCTCCATTGCTCCCTCGCAAGCCCTTTGTAATCTGATTCAGACGCCTTTTGAGTTACCTGATCAGATCAAACACTTTTGGGAGGTAGAGGAAGTCTCGCCTCTGCACCCAATTTTACATGAGGAGGAAATAGCAGAATCTCACTTCGTAGCTACTCACTCGAGGGACGCCTCTGGCAGATACTCGGTCAAGCTCCCTGTTAATTCTAAATTAAATTCATTAGGCGACTCCAAACCTCAGGCAATTAAACGCTTTCTGGCAATTGAAAAAAGGCTTGAGAAGGATCCCGAATTGAAACGGGACTACCATGAGTTTATTAACGAATATATTCAATTAGGACATATGAAACCTGCACCTAGCTGTGGCAGCCTTATTAGTTATTACATTCCTCATCATCCAGTGTTCAAACCTTCCAGCTCTACTACTAAAACTAGGGTTGTGTTTGACGCTTCGGCTAAGACCACTACTGGTATTTCCCTCAATGATGCGCTATTAAATGGTAGCAAAATTCAAGACGATCTCTTTGATCTTTTACTTAAATTTAGAACTCACAAAATTGGCATTGCCGCCGACCTCAAAATGATGTTTCGCCAAGTTAATGTAGACCCATCTGACTGGAGCCTACAACGTGTTTTATGGAGGGACTCTCCCTCTCAACCTATTCAGGATTTTGTCTTAACTACGGTGACGTATGGTCTAAAACCAGCCACCTTTCTTGCTGTTCGCACCTTGCATCAGCTAGCTACCGACGAAGGCGCTGACTTCCCTATCGGCTCACATGTGCTAACATCCAGTTTTTATGTTGATGATTTCTTACATTCATCTCCCAACCTGCATAGTGCCAAACGAACTATCTCTGAATTAAACAGTTTGTTGGCAAAGGGTGGTTTTCTTTTACGTAAATGGGCTTCGAATGACAAGTCTGTTTTGTCAGATCTTCCAGATCACTTGCTGGCCAAGTCAGGCCACAAAATCTTCGAGTCCAAAGCCCCCGAAGCAGTATCTACTTTAGGCATTTCTTGGAACACTGTGACTGACATGTTCACCCTAGTGCTGTCAGACAAAATTAACTTTCATGTTACAAGGTTTACTAAAAGAAGCATGCTGTCTGTGATATGTTCTTTATTCGACCCACTAGGCCTACTGGCCCCCTCTATAATTGTTTGCAAACTGTTATTTCAAAGACTTTGGGAATATTCCCTCAATTGGGACCAATCACTCCCACCTGATATTGCCCTTAAATGGCAAGAAGTCTTTACGTCATTAATTGACATACCTACGATTAATGTTCCACGATGCATTCTGCCATCTGATTACTCTTCCGTTGAATTGCATGGCTTTTCCGACAGCAGCCTAATAGCCTACGGAGCAGCCATTTATGTACGCTCTGTAAATGAACACGGTACATATACCGTAAATTTACTCTGTGCCAAATCCAAGGTAGTGCCCTCTAATATGAAGTGCAAGGGTGACACCGCATTAACTATTCCTCGCTTAGAGCTCTGTGCTGCCGTCCTTCTGACCAAGCTTATGATTAAAGTCATTAAAATTCTTTCTCATGAACTTTCTCCCAATGCTGTCCTATTATGGACTGACTCCAGGATAGTGTTGGACTGGATTCACTCACCACCTCTCAAGGGTAACGTGTTTGCGCGTAATCGTGCACAATTTATTAGGGAAAATGCAAACGGCTTCACTTGGCGTTACATTCAATCTTCTCTTAATCCTGCGGATTTACTTTCACGTGGCGTCAAGCCCAAAGATTTGTTAAATTCGGATATCTGGTGGCACGGTCCACAATTCTTAACTCTTGAGTCAGCCTCATGGCCAAACGGCATTTCTGTAACTGTCAACAACGCACCTGTGCTAGTCTGCAAGCCTCGCGACTCGTACCTGAACGAAAGAGTGTGCTCTTACTACAGTTCCTTTCAAAAATCACTTCGCGTTATGGCATATGTTCTTCACTTTATCACATGTCTTAAATCCGCCAAGTCAAAATTAGCTTCGGATTCCACTAAATCCACTAAATCTCTTTCTGCTCACCACCTTAATCATGCAAAATTAACATGCATCAAAATCGTACAACATCATGCCTTTCTCCCTGTGTTCAAGGCGCTCAACGACGGAGCCACATGTCCCTCTAGCAGTGGCCTCCTTTCGCTCAATCCTTTTATTGACAATGATGGCTGCCTGCGTGTAGGTGGCAGAATCTCAGAGGCCGAGCTGTCTTTCGACACTCTCCACCCTCTAATTTTACCTTCCAAGCATCACTTTACTAGGGCACTTATTAATGACGCCCACTTGAAACTGGCCCATGCCAATGTTCAGTTTTTAACCGTCCATTTGCGACAATCTTATTGGATACTTTCCATTAGGAAGACAATCAAATCTGTGATACGTAAGTGTATCACATGTTTTCGCCATGCTCCTACATCAGCACAACAGCTTATGGGAAACCTCCCAGCTATACGTGTGACCCCATCTCCCACCTTTGGCATTGTGGGGGTGGATTATACAGGGCATTTTTGGCTTAGACACGGAATTCGCGGCAAATCCCGCACCAAGGTGTATCTTGCACTTTTCGTGTGCATGGTCACCAAGGCCGTACACATCGAAATAGTCTCCTCTTTAACTACAGAAGCTTTCTTAATGGCTCTCAAGCGATTTGTATCTCGTCGCGGCATTCCCACCAAGATTTTTTCGGATAACGCTACCACCTTCGTGGGAGCCAATTCACGGCTGCATGCCCTTTACAACCTTTTCCAATCTTTAGCCTTCCAAAAACAAATTACTGATTTTTGCTCTAATTCCTCCATTGACTGGACATTCATTCCACCCAGGTCCCCTCACGTTGGCGGCATCTGGGAAGCCGGCATCAAAATCCTAAAACGTCACTTGCTACGTGAAATAGGCGAAGCCGTGCTTTCTTATGAAGAATTGTTAACAACTGTCACGCATGTTGAGGCGATCTTAAATTCCAGACCTCTCATACGTCCATCGGATGACGCAGCTGAGTTTAATTATCTCACGCCTGCTCATTTCTTAATTGGCAGACCTCTTACAGCCTTGCCCGATCCCAATGCACTACAGCAGCAATCTGTACGCTGTCATTGGAATCAAACACAAAATGCACTTGCCAACATTTGGACGCGCTGGACGAAGGAGTATCTGTTATCCCTTCAACAACGCTCCAAATGGACAGCTGTCTCTCCCAACATCAAATCGGGCACTCCCGTTTTGTTAATTGATGACAATCTCCCTCCTCTTGAGTGGAGGTTAGGGGTAATCACCCAAACTTTTCCCGGTCGTGATGGTCGCACTCGAACTGTACAAGTTCAAACCAAGACAGGCTCCTTTGTGAGGCACATCCATCGCTTGTGTCCTCTACCCATTCATGATTAGTACACGTCTTTCACAGTCATTTTCTATTGGTCATTTGTAGTTAGTTGTTTATTGTTTTGTTAGCTGTAAGATTCGCTGTGTCGTATTGTAAATTTGTTAGTAGTTAGGATTCTGCATTAGGATTTGTGCATTGTTGCACCCACCACCTCTCCAAGGTACACATCTCACTTGAAATATCTCATGAGTCTTGTTATGTCAAGATTTTTGTTGCATCACTTGCTACCTCTCCGAGGTGTAACCTCTAGCATCTCATCCGAGATAACCCTTGTTTTACACTATTCGTACTTGCCACCTCTCCGAGGTGCAACCACTAACGTCTCATCCGAGACATTGCCTCATTAGCTCTGCTATGGCAACATTTTGCATTTTTGCATTTGCAACCTCTCCGAGGTGCACTCCCTCACATCTCATCCGAGATATGCCTCACCAGCTCCGCCATGGCAACATTGCTGTTTAGTGTTGGTTATTCTGCCCCAGTTCTGAGCTGAGTTATTCCGAGTTAGTTGTTAAGTTGATCGTTAAGACCTTTGCATTGTTGCACTTACTACCTCCCCGAGATGCACTTCCTCACATCTCATGCCTCATTAGCCTTTTGCTATGGCAACACTTTGCTTTTTCCAATTTGACACCTCCCCAAGATGCAACATCTCGCCCGAGACAGGTCTCAATGCTCCACGTCCTCATGGTAACATGTCGCACTACTGCGCTTGTCACCTCTCCGAGGTGCAACGTCTCGTCCAAGACAGGTCTCATCGCCCCATGTCCTCATGGTAACATGTCGCACTACTGCGCTTGTCACCTCTCCGAGGTGCAACGTCTAGTCCGAGACAGGTCTCATAGCTCCACGTCCTCATGGTAACATGCCGCATCACCGCACTTGTCACCTCTCCGAGGTGCACAACTTACTCAAGGATAGTCTCCTCATTTTCTGAGCTGCAGAGTCATAGTTACTTCATAGCTTACAGAGTCACAGTTACTAACTCATAGTTGTTTAGTGCTGATTTTAAAGCTATTCTCTTTATTTGCTTATCATTGTGTTAGTTATAAGATTGATTGCTATTATATTGTGTACTAGTTAGTCGTCAAGACTACCATCTGCCTCTGCCACCTTGGTAGGCACTCGTAATTCATTCTATTTTCATTTCTGTCACCCTTCGAGGTGTCCGATCTCATTCGAGATCACTTAATTGTTTTAAGATTCGCCATTTTCCGCCACCCGCGTTTGCTTGTAGTTGTTTCTTTAGACAACATCTCGCCACCTCTCCGAGGTGCTCAATCTCATTCGATTTCGCTTAGCTGTGTTCAGATTTGCTACTTACTGCACTTCTGCGTTTGCCACCTCGCAAGGCACCCGTTGCCATTTTAGTTGTCAACATCCCTTTTACCACCTTTACGAGGTGTCCAAGCTCATTCAAGATTACTTATTATTATGTAATATGTCAGATTACTTACTACATCGTGTGCCATCGCACTTGCCACCTCTTCGAGGTGCTCACTTGTTTAAGGTTTATTATACCTTCCTTACCAACGGCTACATTCACTATCCTTGCCACATATCTCCATACACCCTACCACTCCCATCTTATACCTAACTACCTAGCTTGCCCTAACATCTTTTTTGTCGAACGACCTAATCGTTCTGTGGGGGTGTATGTCAGAGCAAGCTATTTTTTATTCTTATAATTATATTTTTTATACACTCATAAAGACGTACATCTTTTGAAGCTCTTACACAATGATGCAACTCTTTGAAGTTCTAAAACAATGGTGCAACTTCTCGCAATCATGCTTCGTGTAAGCCCGCAGATAAGCACGTGTAGCAGAGCCTCATTCCTTGGAATTTTCCTCACGCCACATCGATGCAACCGACTCGCTTCGCTGGAAACCCCCACCACCGCACGGCAGCATCCGTGCAGCTGGCATTCCTAGAAGATTCCTACTTACGCCATGTGGCGCAATATCTCTTGCAAGACGCTATCTTTCCCAACCGCTGCGAGCGGGAGCCGGCCTGCCCGCCGCCCCGCGCCGATGCTTCGTATTAATATCTCCTTCGGCCACGAGAGCGCGCCAGCTCTCAGCGCTCCGCCGCCCGCTGGCCGCCCCGCCAACCCCCCCCCCCCTCCCTGGCGTTCCGCCGGAGAGTGGGGGCTGCCCCCGCTGCTGCCTGCAAGCTGCGCTGCGCCACGCAACCAAGGCGCCCCCCACCGCTGCCAGAGTTTCCGTTGTGCTGGAACTTTCTGGAAACTTAACCAACGCCTCGAATGGTTCAACCGCCATTCGTCAGTTCTCGTCTGGCATTCATGTCGAACAGACGGGCTCCGCGCCGCTCCGCGGCGTGTCTATCTGTTCTCGTCTGATCTCCGAGCTGAGCGGATGGGCTCCGCACTGCCTTCCTTGCGGTGCACACTCAGTATTTGCTCTGTCCCATGTCATGGGCAGACATGCTCCACGCTGCTCTCCTTGTAGCAGTTTCTCCGTGCTTGTCCGAGCCTGCAGCTGCACGGACGGACGGCGCCGCTCCTGGCGTCATCACCTGGGCCCCATGCTACGGATGGCGCTGCCTCGACTTGGTGGCCATTCTTGCCGTCTACGCTCAACTCACGTACTGGTGACTATTGCGCCTCTACTACTTGCTACGTGCCTAATTGCACCCTTATGCTCACGATTCACGTGTTGCATATAATTAACCATTCAACAACTATTGCTGCCACGTGTTCAGCTAACTTTGTATTCACGTTTGTGGCGCCTGTGATTTAACTATTTCACAACTATTGCTGCCACGTGTTCAGCTAACTTTGTATTCACGTTTGTGGCGCCTGTGAATCAACTATTCAATAAACTATTATTGCCACATGCTCAGTTAACTTTGTATTCATCCACGTGGCGCCTGTGCATCTATTTTACAAACTATTGCTCGCCACGTGCTTGGCCAATTTATATTTACATCTGTGGCGCCTGTGATCTGGTGTTTCGTGCTCTCTCTGGTGCTACTTACGGCACTACAATTCCACGAACTGCATCTGCCCCTGTCGGGCCTGGCCTAGCTAAGCCGCCCGCAGACACAACAACTTCAACAAGAACAAGAGGAGCAAGTTTTTGTGCTACCGCGCTAATATTGTATTTAGATTGTGATTTGTGTGTTCCACCCCCTTGTTCCCTCTCCCCGTATAGCTTAAGATATATTTTTATGTATTTTGTTTTTAGAATATATGTTTACATGCCTTAGACTACAACTCTTTTATGGTAACAAGCACTCTCCTTCCTCCTCCATCCTTGCAGTCCCAGATCTGCAAGAGTGGCTACAACCTGTTCTCTCTTTACAGGAATCTGGGTGGTCCTTCGAAATTAATCTAATTAATCCAATTAATGGGCTATGGTTGGAATGTTTGGGAGGAGTTAAAGTTTCATTGTTTTCACAACCAGTCCACTTTGCTTGACTCCCCCATCCACTCGATGACGCTTTTTTATAAACTCCTGGAACAGTTTGTTCTACCACCGACCCACGTGCGGGAGGTTAACGACACATCGCTTTTTTTCGGTATTTCTCTCCGAGAAAGTTGTCCGGGACTCGCCTGTGCGATACGTACAGCCACGCATGAAGTGCGTGGTGTAAGCTTTATTTGCGTAGAGCTCACTCCTCCTCTGTGGTCGGGTAAAAGTCGGAAGCGCTCCGTTTCGAGTTGAACGGGAAACTCCGCCCACGCATGTCATCGCGCGAGCGAAAACAAGCGACGGCCGCGCTGCGTAATGGACCTGGTGCGGGAGCGGGTGGGGACGCGCGTTCATTGGAAACGGCTGTTGGAAGGAACAACGAGCGAGAGACAATGAAACAGACGCAGAAAGAAGTCATTGAGTTTCTGTAGATAACGGAGTGAAAGACACAGGGGGGAATATAACAAGAGATTAACTGTCTATCGGACAGAATTGACAGGGAGAGAGAGAGAGAGAGAGAGAGAGAGAGAGAGAGAGAGAGAGAGAGAGAGAGAGAGAGATTGTGACACCCAGCGAAATCCAAAATGGAGATCCAAATGGAGAGAGAGAAAAAAGAAAAACCAAAATTGTAAAAGAGAAGAAAAAAAGAGAAAGAAAGAGAAGGAGATCAAAAAAGGAAAACGAGAGAGGGAGAAGGAGGGAGGGTGATTAAATGGCGAAAAAAGTGAGATTATATGGGGGAAAGTGACATTCCGAAAGTGAGAAAGAAAGGTAAAAAATAGTATATTTTACCTGAAATGTTATAAAAAAGAAAAAGAACATTGAAACACTTCATTCGAAGATGAATGCCCACATAATTTGTGTACGAATATTTTAATACAAAGAGAAAGCAAATTAGACCGAAAGAAATAATGGTAACGACATGTAATTATCGAAGTAAGACATCAAACCGAAGCAAAACTCCTAACTGAAACTATTAAAACTGTTCAATCGTGAGAGAAAAAAAAAACAAGTTCAGATATCATTAAAAAAGAATCGGGTGAACAGTTTTAATTTCAGGTTTTGTATTTAAAAGACCATAATTCCTACAATTTGTTATGCTGGGTTCACGTTTTGATAAGTGGCTACAGTGCTAACAACATTTGTATGCTTTTGTTAAATTTTTATATTTCGAACTATTGAGAACATTACTCTTCACTGGAAAGGATGCCAAATATTCTGTATATGTAAATTATCATTATTTTGGAAAGTAGAAAAAAAATATAAAAAAACATGCTTTGAAGTCCTTTTTAGAACCGTTCAAATATCCAAGCCAAAGGAGGAATGTTTATTTAATAAATAAAGGAAACCGAGTCCTAAATCGCAATTATTTATAAACTTAAATTCAACACGTTTTTGAAAACGATTTAATGCCGTGATGTAAGCAGATGAGATAGTCGAGGCCGTTTGATGCGGGGGGCCGAGAGGGAGGAGAGTGGGGAAGAGTGGAACAGAGAGGGAGGAGAGTGGAAAAGAGAGTGGGGAGAGTGGAAAAGAGAGTGGGGGAGAGTGGAACAGAGAGTGGGGGAGAGTGGAACAGAGAGTGGGGGAGAGTGGAACAGAGAGTGGGGGAGAGTGGAACAGAGAGGGGGAGAGTGGAATAGAGAGTGGGAGAGTGGAACAGAGAGGGGGAGAGTGGAACGGAGAGCTGGGAGAGCGGGGGAGAGTGGAACACAGAAGGAGGAGAGTGGGGGAGAGTGGAACAGAGAGGGGGGAGAGTAGAACAGAGAGGGGAGAGCGGGGGAGAGTGGAACACAGGAGGAGAGTGGGGGAGAGTGAAACAGAGAGGGAGGAGAGCTGGGGAGAGCGCGATGGCGGATGGCCGCGCCCTGGTCGATGGCGCTGATAAAAATTCGCCGGCGCTGCATAATGGACCAGTTGGAATGCGACTGCGAGTGGCCGTCGCCGCGAGAGCTCGGGTTCCCACGGGGCTTCCAGTGCCGTCCGCGTGGCAGTGCTACACGTGCACCCCGAACACTCGCGCCCTTGCATGCTTTCATCAGGCTCTTTGGCGCCTTTTTATTGTTGTATTGTATTCATTATCTTTTTACTTTCTCACCTTACTTTGTAAAAGGAGAAAGTATTGTAATCGTGCGCCGGAAATCTTGGATTTTTTTACAAAAAGAAACCTATTTGCAGGGCCCTGTTAACGAGAAAGAAGATATATTTTTTTTCATAAATGCAGTACATTACTTTCTCCAATATATTATATAGTTATACATAACGTTTTGTGGGTTGGTGGTGCAAAAAATTTATTGATGACGTCAATCTGTGTGACCGTCTGTTTGGAGTCAACCCTTTCATTGTGTAATATGCTCACAAGATTTTCTCCAAAATTTATATTCCCCGATAAATATGTACCGACTCCAGGCCTTGGGAGATTCAAACGATTTTTTTGATTTTTGTGGGTACTTCACATGAAGCTTTAATATCTAAATTTTCTTTGTGAAACTTTTATATGAATGAGTTATTTAATGTAGCGTGAAAAGCTCGGATGTGTGTCTCAGCTGTTATTTCTAATGTATTTCTAATGTATTATTTCTAATGTGACGCACAAAGAAGAGTCTACCGTCTACTAGTTACTTAAAATTCCTAAAGTGCATTTTGAATTCCTCCGTTTATTTTATTTGCTCGCGTCTATAGCTTCAATTAATGAGGTAAACCGCCCAATATAGCGAAATGAATGACAAAACGAAATAATACAATATCATTGCTAGAAAGTTTATCTTGAAACTATCTTTCTAATTAAACATTGTTGTTCTAACTGTTCTAATTATTTTTTGCAGAACTTGTTTCAAAAATCAATAATTTACCACGATAACATGAAATTGCAAAGTTCCCACTTGTAAAAAATATTTTTTTGAAAGATTGAACACTTCAACATACTGTTCGGTTGCTTACGTGTTTCTGTAAGCTAGTGCTGACACACTTTAGACGAAACTATTAACAGATGTTTAATACTAATCTATCAACCTTCCTTACGACTTTACCCTAATTCTTTTTTCAACACATCTCTTTTTCTCATCAACACTACTCCATATCGAACATTTTCCGAAGCTCTATAAACCTCTTTCTTTCTCCTGGTAAACTGTCGAAGTGAGTCTCACGACAATCAACAATCTAGGGTTGGACTCACTCCTCCTACCCTCTCTACTCAGCAGCTCTTTCGGTTCTTCCGTCACCTCCTCGCGTGCTGCACCCCTGCCCACTGCACTTCGCAGCTCCACGGGGCCATTGGGCCTGGCGCCGCAAAATGCATGCAAATGGCTCCGTAACGCAATCAGGCGCCGTCTCCCAGGCTAGCGGTCCGTCCCACCCACGCGAGGGGCGGCGAAGGCGAGCAGTGAGGGCGGGTAGTGAGGATGTGTAGTGAGAAATAAGAGGTGGATGGTTAGAGAGGACGGGTAGAGGGGACGGGTAGAGGGGACGGGAAGAGAGGACGGGTAGAGAGGACGGGTAGAGAGGACGGGTAGAGGGGACGGGTGGGGAGGACGGGTAGAGGGGACGGGTGGGGAGGACGGGTAGCGAGGAAAGGAAGTGGATGGTTAGAAAGAGCGGACGGGTACGGGTAGAGAGGAAGGATAGACAGGACGGGTAAGTGAGGAAGGGCCTGCGAAGACCGGCCGCGAGCACGTGGAGTCAGGACGAGCAGGGAGGTCGCGTCCCAAAGATGGTTAGTGAGGACGGTCCGCGGGGTGGCGGGCGAGGTCGGCCCGAGTGGCGCGGGCGGCGCGGCGTGTGTGGCGAGGGACGAGAGGGCGGACGGCGCTGGTGGCTTGCGGTCGCACCCGGGAAACTTCGGCCGAGTGGCGCGGCGATGGGGGCGGCGGGGAGAGCGCCGTTCTCAAAGGGCCGAAAGAGGAGCCGTGAACTGCGAAGTGGGAGGGATGCGACCATTGAGCAGCGGAGCCGACGGACGATGACGTCACAGACGGCGTCGCAGTTGAGGGAATGGTGAGAAGACGCTACGGGGGGCGAATGTTAGTGCTCTGCAGTGTACGCTACGTATTAATTTAAGAAGTAAAGTAAAATGCTATTAAGCATGAATGCATTTTATGCATAAAAATGTCTTGATGACTCTCTGTTACGTACTTATAGACATCGGGGAAATTACAACAAAACAAAAATTTAAAAGTTGATTGTCATTTATTAATACACAATAAATAAATTGCAACGTTTCAAAAGTTATTGTTCTTTCATCTTAAAGCTTAAGAAAATCAATGTTTATAAAACAAGGAAATGCAAAATAGTATAATAACAATAAAATATAAATAAAAGGAGCAATATGACAAAATTGATACATATACATAATCTTGGTTGGTAGGGAAAATTACATTAAGATACGTTAACATATAAGAATTCAACAATGATTCAGGGGATAGTGACATTTTTAAGCTAATCATTTAGTCAATGCAGGCTATTAAGATAGCCAGAATATATCAGCAATATGAGATATTGGTGACGACCTAGAAGAAGGGGGACTAAAAACCTTATGAGTAAATTGAAAATAATAAAATCATATAAAGAATTGAGAATTACAATTAATATTATTAATGCAGTCTTCACGGAAAATCACTTGAAGTGCTTCTACTGATAAATCCAATAATGTATATACAAGTCGCAGATAATCTAAATGTTATCTACATGAGAGATATTAAAAAAATACTTTTTGTGTAATTTTTGAAAAAAGGAAAGAATACATCAATAAGTATTTATATCAAATTAATCAGTCTACTTAGCACTGTCCATACAAAAACAAGAAACAAACAGTGACCAGTAAATAACGTTTGAGCATTGAAAATGAAATTGTGGAAATTCGAGTTGATTTTATAGAAAAGTATTGAGCTTTCGAGAAACATCAAACGTTTCATTTGAAGCACTTGCACTCACAAATGTAATAAAGAATATATGTTAGTATTGTGAATCTAACCGTCATGAAGATGTCAAAAAGATGTCATGAAAGATGTCAAAGAAGTCAATTACCCTTTTTGAAAAACAAAATACTACAGGAAAATGACGTTTATGTCAACTTATACTGTACACTTAGCTATATCCCTACAACAAGTAAAGAAAGGTTTTTCGAGACATTTTTTGAAGCCGTTTTTGAGAAAATCTTGTTTTTGATATTTTTTTAATATTGCACATAACATGAGTGACATGTTGTGTCAGTCACAATTGCGCAAAAACGTCTAAAATTTCCAAATACATGGGCATTATTTTATTCAAAGAACTAATAGTGAAGAACAATTTTCATTTGGCGAAAAAAATAAGTGTTAAACTGAAATTCGGCCCTGTGCCGACTTTAAAGTGTATTTTACAAGTACTGTTATTCTTACAAGAAAAGAGAAGAAAAAAATCTTATCCATTTTTGAGAAAAGTGTGAAACTGACTCAGGGGTTTCATGTAAATTATCTCCATAAACTAATGAATGTTTTTCAAAATTGCAGAGCTTTCCCGGGCCAGAGCGACCGGGTAATATACATTTTTGAAAAACATTCTAGAAATAGTTTATGCGCCAATTTTGTTCACAGACAGGCGGATGGACAGACAGATGGAAGAATGTTTCGAAAAAAAGCATCACTTTTTCGGTTTCCTTTTTTCACCACCAACGGACCACCTTTCGGACCCCAAACGGAATATTTCCATTGAAATCTCAAATTGATATCGAGCAGCATTACATAGCTTTTTCCATAGATATGTACGTTACTCCGTAGATACGTACATATATGAAGAGGGGGATCGTTATTTATAATGCATTATAGTTATGTAATAGAATAAATTGTCAAAATCTGTTTGTTTCTACCTCGAAAAATTTTCAATATTTTAGAAAATTCAGAGTTGAATGAAAATGGAACCTGCACCGTTTTTTATATTTTCTTTTCTTTGTGCGCGGTAAAGTTCAGGACAGACGGACAAACAGACGTGCCGACAATCAATTCGGTATCAAGAAGCCACAAAATGTGGGTGCTGATTACACAGCGTGTAAAATTGTGAAAGAATATAATTCCGCTGGAAACGATCCTGCTAAAGCAAAGCAACGGTGTTGCTGCTGAGTCATTTCATCTGGTTGGATAGAAAATATTGATCTGGTTGGATAGGTAATATCTGGTAGAATAGATAGCTAATACAGTAGGAGTAGCGTAATCCAGACACCAGATGATAGCGAACGACGATTCCGTAGCGTTGAAAGGCGTCGTTCCTTCCTCTGAACTCAGAAGCCACAGCAGACGTCTTTTGGGGGAAGCCTTGGAAGCTGCCAACAGAATCGGGTCGCGAGTGCGCAACGTATGGCTGCATCGTAAATAGTGGGAAGAATCGCTTTATGATACCGAACTCTCTTCGTCCAGACAATATATCGTCAGTGGGCGCGGGCCGCGTTCCGGGAAATGCTGTTACGACGCGGCTCCGTGTTCCCAAAGTAGCCGAACCCCGATCCGCTTGATCCCCCGGCCCTACACGACACTCACGCACGACTCCCTCCCCTCCCCCTCCCTTCCACTCCTCCCATCGACCACAGCGGGTGCGCCCATTGGGCAGAATGCATGTAGAAACGGGTGCGAAAATTTTTAGAGAAAAAAAATTGGCTAAAAATTGATAAATCAGATTTCAGATTGCCTTTCAAATTCGAGTTTAGGAGAAAGCCTATTTTAAATGTATTGAAGATTGTAATTCTTTAAGAAGCTTAGTAACAAAAGTAATACTTGTTGTTTTATTGAAACATTGGCCTAATTGATTTCTATTTGGAATTTTTTTACAAAGAGTAATGTTTATATCGAAGATTGGGATGTGTGATAACGATATTCAGAACAGAAATCTGGTTGGGTTTTTTGTCGGGTCCCTTATAAATGACAGAATTGTGGAGTTGTTAAATATGTTAAGTGGCGAAAGTATTACTAGCTACTCTTATTTATTGAGAAATGTGCGTTAATTACGAATGGTAAAGGTTCAGATAAATTGTTAAGTACGTGGAAATATTGATATTTAATTGCATATATTAGGAATATGATCATTACTTTGTTTTAGGAATTTTATTCTTTAATCACTGAACCCTCGAACAAACCAAAACGCCACTCTTCTACTTTGGAAAGACATTAAAGAAATGAAGCATTTAAAAACTGTTTTAAATTGTAGCTATCACTTGTCGTGTAGGAAAATTTCCAAATTAATAACATTGCAAGAGTGGTCGTTGATAAGCTTGTAAATTAAGAAACATTTTCTAGACCCTTCAAATATTAGGAACATAAAGTATATTGTTTTACTTTATTATCCCCTCTTAGTGGAATAATTGGCCAAAAATGATCGTACTATACGTCAATTCCATTTGAGACATTTCAATTTGAAGTTTAGATATTTCTAAAACCATAATGCATTAAAAACTAAATTGCAAGGAAATAACCCCTTAAAATGGAACTACATACAAATGGGCAGATACATCGTAATTCGATTGTCTGTATACTCTCAGAAGAGTTTTGAAGGTTTAAGAATGTTTAACGCTGTTTAAAAAGTTCTAAGCCTCAAGAATTTTAACTTTCAAAAAGTATGGCATATTTTCTCTATTGAAAACCGTTAATATTTTTGCTAGTTCATCACATATTTTAAAATCGAAGACCTATGAATCGAAGAAACGGTTTCGAGAAGACCTCGTTTTTAGTCGAGTTTGTACCACCAGGCCTTGCTCTACCAACCAACTTCCCATAGGACCCCAACCCAGACGCAAGTTCCATCTGAGCCTACATTCTCCTTTGATGTCTTTCCTCCAGAGTCGCTTCCCTTGTGCACAGCAAAAGACGATACGTACATCGACCGGAAACCCACAAATCAAGTTTATGCAAGCTCAAAAGAACGGTTGGTGAAAGTTGGAAGAACTGTATGGTTTCTCGAATATCTGAAGTAGTTTTGTTTTTAAGCAGTAAAACTTTACATTCTAGACAATGCATTTCAATCTGCGAAAAAAAGTGTTGCTAACTCTCATCGAAAGCAATATTCTTGATGTCCTTTTTGATGGCGGAAGCTAATAAAGATTTACATTGTCTTGAGGTTTGGATGGTTTGCATTTGAACCTTAGTGAGAGAGTCGGGCCTACATTTTGTGTGGCGAGAGCTACTGTCCCTCTTCTTTCCTGCACATTTCACTTCTAGTTGTGATTCATCACTTAGTCGCGTCGTATTGAAGAAACAGATCATCTTCCACATCATGTTGAAAACAGTTAGTCTTGTCGTAACCAGATGTGTTATTTACATATAACACCGAACACTTGCAGAATTTATATATAATTCATAAGTAATCATGGCAAGTGACAATTTCTTGAACAGAACCTTCTGTAATATTTCCTATATGTATTAATTAAATATTTGTATTCGGCATGTAAAGGTTGTAACAGTCTACAAAAATCATTACGCTCCAGACCATTGCAACCTTTTAAATTTCTTGGAATTTAATAGGCTTTGAAACGCTGAGTCTTTTTGCAATGATTCTTGTTTCTACTCAAAAAATACGACAAAATTTGTGGTTTTAGAAATGAATTTTCTTGGGATGTAGTAGTGGCACACAGGATTTCTTCAGGGGAAGGGGAAACATTTATGTCAGTACTGTCCAGTAACATCAGACAGGCTGCAAACGTCTCGATTTTAATAGTAATAACTTTAATTACTTATTAATTTCTTATTAATTCGATTCTAGTGTAAACTCACATTGCTCCTGGGGCAAATGCATAAATAATATATATTCCCTTTCATTTTCTATCATTTTTAATGTTTTTTGATGTATCTGTTCCTTTCACTGTAATATTATTTCTTATCTTTACCATCTTAAATATCATTTCTATTGATATTTATTTTCGTCCTTTTTGCTCTTGCACTCGTTGTCCACTAGCTTCCGTTCTATTTGCAAATGTATCCCTTCCTTATTGCTGAACCATTGTTATCCTACTGCGTGAACGCAAAGAAAAATGATGTGTTTGGATGAGAAGCTTGTATGTTTGTTCTTTTTCAACTGGCACAAAAAAACTGTTTATGATCGGGTGTAAACAAACAGAAGTTACTTCACGCTTCGAAACAACGCAATAGAGTGGGAGAGCAAATATTTAGAAACGGATGCAGTTTAATTAAAGGCTCAATATTGCACGTCTTAAAATTGGGAAACCAGGACCGCTTGAAATAATGTTGAAAAGAGAATTACTTTCACCTCCTTGTAAATACTAAATAGAAACATTCAACTCTTCAACGACACTGCGCAGAGCGCAAAGCCGATTTAACGTTATAGCAAACATCAATTGAAATATTACAATCTTGACAAGTCAAACACTGCGAATCAGTTCCATTGAAATTATTTTCTAAGGCAGTAATTTCGAACAATGCAAATGTTTGGGAAGTCGGTCGTTTCCAAAGCCACATCTCGAGACACACCCGAACAGTCAGCGTGGGATTTCAGGGGCCATATGCTTGCCACGTCCTGCCTCGCGCAGCGAGTAACTTTCCTTTCTGGGAGCAATGACACGCGCATGGACCATTGCTTAGTCTTTTTACTTTCTCGCTTTACTACGTATGAAGTAAAGAGAAGGTAATATAATCGTGCGGCAAAAAATCGACGATTTTTCGACAGAAATACTCTTAATGTGAGAAAGGAAATCATCTTCAACAAATAAAGTTATGAATAATATAAGGATTACCACAAGATATCTGCTACCACCACGGAATTTAGAAATACTATTACTGTCGGGCTCTGGTAACGAAAAAGTAGATAAATCTTGCTCTTCGAATATGGAATAAATTACTTTCTCTATAGTTAGAATCCGTGTTTTGTGCGTCCCTGATACCCATTCTGGCCGGCTGGCGTCCGTTCGTCCGTCTGTGAACAACGCTAGCGGCTAAGACATGGTCAGAAATTATACAAAATTGTTATTTCTGTATTGATATGGCTGATGTCGGAGCTTCTTGAATTTGAAAAGGATATTTTGATTTTGAGTGGTACTTTACATGAAACCTCAAGAACAATTTCAAAATTTACTCCAAAATTACTCCAGATGTTTGGCGTAGTTTTTTCTGAGATAGATCAGAAAGTATGCTTATAAAAATGTCGCAAGTCCAATTTTCTAAATTTTCGAAAATTGGTAAAAATTAAATTTTTAAGCGTGTTCTTGAATCAACAATATTGGAGATATTTTCTTAATGAAATTTGTTCTTCAACATTCAATATCATCATGTACATTATTTTCAAAATATGAGTAGTTTTTTCCTAGTTTTGCCAGAAATAAAAGCAATTTTGAAAACATGATTTTGTGAAGCACAGCTCACAGTTTTTTCTTTATTTTTTTCGGAGAGGTTGAAGTGCGCTTGAATAACAGCGCAGATCCGCTTTGAACTCTCTGAATTTTCAAAAAGTTGCCGCAGTACTAGTTAATATTTAATATTAAATGTATCGTAGCTGTGTGAAATATTTCATTTTAAACCGTGTTGTTCTACTTCGATAGCCCTGGCGAAGGAATAATACGTTTCAAAAGGTTGGCAAACTAAAATATTTTCATTTACCTGAGCAACACCCCTTTATATACTTAAATTGTCAACACGTGGACGAGATTTGCAACGTGACTTTGTTTGCTGTCACTGTGCAGAGGGTGTAGGAACGGATCCCATCTCCCCTCCCCACTTCACAATGCGACTCGCGCCGAGCGACGTTTGCGAGGGCGAGGGCGAGGGCGGAGGGCGGAGGGCGGAGGGCGGAGGGCGGAGGGCGGAGGGCGGAGGGCGGAGGGCGGAGGGCGGAGGGCGGAGGGCGGAGGGCGGAGGGCGGAGGGCGGAGGGCGGAGGGCGGAGGGCGGAGGGCGGAGGGCGGAGGGCGGAGGGCGGAGGGCGGAGGGCGGAGGGCGGAGGGCGAAGGGCGAAGGGCGAAGGCCGGAGGGCGGAGGGCGGAGGGCGGAGGGCGGAGGGCGGAGCCACTGGGGTTGCAGCGGCGCGCCTACATTACACAGGCACACTGCCAGGATCACTGCGTACCCGGTGCGCGTGCTGTACTAGAAGCGTGGTGTCGTGCCGCGATGCGACCCGGTGTACAGGTTCCTCATCTTAGCTTCATTGGTTAGTGATTCCGGGTGTGTCAACGGTTGAGCTTATTATTCCCGTAAGCATAGTCCATGTTTCCCTCGCGATGTGGCGGTGATCTTTCCCCGATGGATGGCGAGACCAGGCGCCGACCTACCGTCGGCTAGCGGGGTTTTCCCCAGCCAGGTATCTCTCACCAGCTGGGCACCGCTCCAGCCGGGACAAGCACTAACCTCCCGACCGGTCTCCCAGCTTGGTAGTGTAGTGCATATAGTGGTAAGTATATGTAAGCAAGGGATGAGGACAGAACAAGGTAGAGGAAGGAAAGATCGCGCGCGGTCCGCGGCCGATAGGGTACTGCTCCGGCATTCGCCTGGTGTTGACCACAGAAACCACGGAAAACTACCGATCGGAGCAGCCGGCCGCTATATCTTATAGCTTCGTACTGTTGAAGCCTTCCAAAAGGGAAGGGGTCAGAGGAAGGAAGTGTTAACTCGAAACAAGCAGCTCGAAATAAGGAGTTATAAAATGTCTCCTAAAATAAACTTGACCTTCGAAACTTTGCACAAACGTGCTTATAATACTAGTGTATACAAAGTGTGTGTATAAGGCAACATGAACGACATGTCTGAATATACAAAATCATTGTTTTTCTTATGGTCCCATTACTTTGGATAAACAACAAATTGTGGGATATTTGAGCGTTAATATCCATAATGTCTATCGGAGGCTGATATGAAAGCCTCATTGTATCATGGATACGGCGCAATGAAGGGCTACCGGTCTTGTCCCTTAGGAATCAGAGCACGCACAACGTTCGTGGGGGATGCGTGAAAAATGGCATTCCCATTCCTTCCACATTTCATTTATCAACCCGCCTTGCCGTTACTAGCTTGGCATCACATTCCTCTGCGCCCACAGATAAATATGTCTTCCAGATCCCTAGCGATGGCCAACTGATAGTTTCATAGGCCTTTCGTTTTAAACAAATCGCCTACAAAATATGAATGTTGAAAAGGGGCAAATAAATGGCAAAAAAGTGCAATTGCTGTATTTTCGTGACAGCTTCCTCAGGAAAAATACAGCCAACGTACAATGAAAAATTTGCCTAAGGTTCAAAATATAAAGGGAGAGAGAGAACGTGAATTCATAGGACGAAGTTTTAAAATCGTTAGTGTTATTGAAACGTTGATCAAGGGTAGCATGAGATGCAAGCAAACTGCTCACTTTTGGTTTACAGTAATGTATAGAAATAATTTTTGTCTCGTTATATCCCAAAATATTTCTTTCTTAGTAGATTGCTATGTAACGTGACTGCAAGGAATTAGTGGTAAACATAAAAAACTTTCAATATTGTAGTCTCCAAATTATTTTCCAGCCTAATAAATAGACAGTACATTATATACTTAAGAGTTATATAGTTAACCGTTTAATGCTAAATAATATTAGTTTACTTTATGTCTTTACCAAATTAAAGATATTTTAACTTGATTGGATGTTAAAAGTTACATTCTGAGAACTCTGTATCTCTTTATCATCTTCATAATACTGGTAAAGAGTGCTTTTTAATTATACCAAAAAGTAATGGAATTGTGCGGTCTGTGGATAATGACTAGGAAAGGAAGAGCTGGAACTAGGAAAGTCGCCTGCATGAGAGGTAGCAGCAAGCAACGGGAAAAGAGCGCCCTTTTCCTCAGAGAAAATTCGTCTCTGCCCTCGTTGCCAGACCGCCGACACCTCCTGGGGATAAATCTCCAAGTAATGGATCATCTTTGCATATAAATCCGCTCACGTTCGTGTGGAAAAACTCCGTTGCCAAAATATGAGAGGGTGCTAAAATAAGCACAAGCAAACAAAGAGCAAACCCCTCACAAAGCAGGGGATTTTTACCCGGTTATGGCCTGTACGAATGATCCTGTGGTTGACTCAGCCTTCTTTTATAATGAGTGCCAATATTTAGTGGTTAATATGCACATGAAGCATGGCGAGCATGGCGCATAGACTATTGCCAAGCAATCCTCTATTTCCCTAAAGCAAATAAGACCTATGAACTGGTAATTCACATGGCAGTGGCAAAAAATGAGGAAAGGCTGTATAGAAGCGACTTCCAACTTCCTGGAATCCTAATCAGGTGGTTACTGCGGTATATTGTACAAAGGGTATTAAAAAATACAGAGGGAAAATTTTTGAGAGCAAACAATAGAAGTAAGATATCGGCAATTGTTGTAGAAAGAGTTATAATTTTACTGTATGGGCTGTAATATAAGCAAACAAATGAGCAACATGTTTTTGGTAATTTTAATATTCTTTGGTTTAATTTCTAAATGAAGACAAATAACGCTTCATTTCGAATGTTTTTTTTTATTTGAAATATCCCTATTAAAATATTAATTCATGTACGTGACTATCTCAAAAGATTTCCGTCCCTCCTTACATTCGCCTCAAATTTTTCCCCACTGCGAATGCGGACAATTTCTTCACACCACAATTCTTCCTCCCAGAAATTTTCCACAGCTGTATACCCGTAACTTTTGTCACTTCAGAATTTACCCTTCCAAAATATTCCCACATCTGTATATCCGGAAAACCTCCCGCACCGAAATTTCCTCTTGCAGAATTTTACTACACCTCATTTCCGGAAATTTTACCACAACCTGGTTTTAATCGCAGGGCGGAACGGAGAATGCCATACCCCTACTGCCCGTCTCCAGCACGCACTTTGTGCGTGGGCGGTGGAGGGGCGGGTCGGCGGCAAGGCAGCCGAGCGCAGGCGGCGGGCCCTCATTGGCGTCGCCTTTCCTCTTTCTCCGCCGTCGCCTCCGCCCCCCCCCCGCCGCCTCCGACAGATAAATCCGTGTACCCGCCGCCTCGTGAATTATTCAGCATCATTGGACTCGCGGTAGACCATGCATCAAGGCGGGCTAAGCGGCCGTCTTATCGCGGTCTTCCCCGCCGCCCGCTCCGCCCCACCTCATCTCGCCCCGCCTTTCTCTACCTCGCCCCGCCCCGCCCTGCCCTGCCCCGCCCCGTCCCGCCCGTCCCCTCCCCGCCTCGTCCCGCTCCACCGCTCGTCCCCTCGCCTCACCGTAAATCAGCTCCCTGACCCGGATTCCCCGCCTCCTCCCCACCCCACCTCCTCCCCGCCCCGCCTCCTTCCCGCCTCCACCCAGTCTTCACTTCCGCCGCGCCAGATGCACGCGTGCCTGGGGCGGCCGCCTGCCTCCTGGTGGGACGGGAGTGGCTCCTATTTTGGCAGCGAATACCGTCAACCCCCTCCTGATTATATTATTAAAGTTAGCGGCTTAGTGTGAATTCGTGTTCCGGAGTTTATCCCTAGGGGAGTTTTTCATCCTACGCCGCTTCATATGGTCCTTTTGTGCGTCTTTGATTACGATGAAGACACCATTTAGGGTGATAAGAGGATTCAAGGGGTTATAATATAGGTAGAGGTTTTGTAATGGCTTTCGGCCTAGCTCTAGAATCGTGAAATTTTTAGTTAATTTGGAATACATTTATTAATAAATTAATACAAAATAAATGAAAATATTATTAAAAAATAACAAATAATGAATATTGAGGATATTAAACGCAATTACACAATTTTATTTTGTTGAACTGAGAACTTAAATTTTTTTAGAGGATACATTGCAGCCACTTTTTCTCCGTCGCACAGATAATGCTTTGTTGTGACAGTGTTATTACTTGATGCAAAGCAGCAATTCATTGTTACATCATTACTAGTAATTCTATCTATTCTTCGGTCATTTATTTTCTTTCTAGTGGCAAAGCGTTAGTTAACGAAGGTTTTGCTTGTGACTCAGCGAATGGAATAGAATATCTACACATGACTGCCTACGGGTCAATTAATAACTGATATTCAAAGAAAAAACAAATTATGATTAGAACAAATATTTTATTATAATAACCATTAAAAATTTCAGTTGTACTTATGGTAAAATTTTAATATTACATGTAAAGGTACCTGCTTTAATAAGTCCGAGAAGTCCAATAACATATACATCATGGTTGTAAGCTACAAGTAATTAATTTGAGAATTCAATTCGGAAATAAAAACTCATTTGGGTTTCTGTAATAAAAACAGTTTGATATAATTTCCCACAATTTTCAATCATTAAAATGAATAAATAAAAACAATGTATAAATAATCTACCTGAAATAAAAACAGGAAACAACAATTAAAGGTTTTACATCAGGTGAATGTTAATTAATAGCTTTTTATAAGCGTCTTCTATCACATGCGATCATTCATCGATTCTCTTTCTGTCTCCCAAAACTGTCACAAGGTGCCTCCCATGCGGTGTCAGCTATCAGTCACTTGTAGCGCGGTGGATTCGAATTTTAAGAAAACAGTGACGGACAAAAGTGTCTTTTCTTCACATACATAATAACATAAAATATACTGTAACATTTCACCTCAGGTGTCGATGTTCTTCACTCTCTGGAAGGTAAGATCCTTACGTCGACCTACGTACGGGCGTATGGAGTCTCCCCATCTAAATATCTCCCACCAGCGGTGCTTGACGCCATCTGCACTTGCTATAAGCTCCTGAGTGGTCCCCTATGTGTGTGATAATGTTGTACTTGTAAGTGTAAATAAGGGGTGCGGATAGGTCAAGGAAGAGGAAGAGAAGACCGCGTGACCCGTTTCTTAGGGCACGGCACTGGCATTCGCCTGGTATTGACCGAAAACTACCTTTCAGAGCAGCCGGCCGCTAGAATTCTTCTTCAGACCGCGCGTGCATACCATCTGCCTACCGTCCTAGCTAGTGTTGGAAATTCGGCCGCCGTTGAGATTCAAACCGTAGGACCTCCCACTCAGAGACACTGTAGTGACATCAGTTGATGGACTTGCCCATTTCAGTCGGAAAAAGAGGTCTTAAAAATAACGGAAAATTCAATAGGTAACAGATAACGATTCCATCAAGCCGAAGAAAACATAGGTTCATGATGTTCGATTACTACAAGAAATTGTTGTTTGATGTAAATTCTTAAACCATTCACGATGTCACATACAACAGTCAATGTGTATAAGTTTGAAATATAAGTGAGACGTGACATTTCTCACATGGTAAAGGTTCTCACTCCATTGTGTTATTGTGAAGTGGAATTCAATGTCTACCCCCCATCTTTTAATACAAACTTTGCAGTTAAACAGTCTTATTTATTGTAAGAAATATAAATTTCAGATCAATAAAATATAATGAAAAATCCGCGTATACTGTGGAGACAATAAACGTGTGGTTGTTAGGCGGTGATATCAGACCCCGCACAATCCCTTGTGTGACGTAAGGATGTTACGAGTTCCAACACCCTTCCTCGGTTGAACGAAACTTGACCGCAGTCATCCAGAGGGGTTTCTTCCCCTTTTTTCTCTTTCGTTCTTTTATTGCAGATGAAAAAAAAAGATCGGCCCTGGGTTCATTATCTCATACTCTCAGACTTGAACAAATCTTCCTAATATTGTTAACACTGGAAACCCTTAACTCCTCGTCTATCCTGTGCAAACGGGCGAAAGAGTACGTTATCTCGAGGATCATCCCCTGGAACTCCCACGAATTTATCGCGGCCCTTGGTGGGCAGCTAGGGCGGCGTTGCGAACCACAATGGGGGAGGAAGAATATGTTGTCGTGAAAAGATTGCAAAGAGGTGAAAAGAAAAGGATTGGGAGGGATGAAATAAATTGTAGGGGAGGAAGGAATAATAAGAAGGAAGAGTTAAGGAAGGAAATATTGTAGAACGATAGTTTGAAAATCGTGAATCTGAAAAGACTATTAAGTGTGTCACCGTAACGTGATCTGGAATTATTGAAAATGCTGATGAAGAAAATAAAATTAACGTGTTATAACAGTTCAAAAAATGCGGACTTTAAAAAATGTTTTTAAAGTAAAATTTACTTCCTGGTAGAATTCAACCTCCAGTCGCAAGTCCCTGTGCTATACTTTACTGCAAAATACGCCCGGTACTAGAGTATCCAATCTAATATTGTGAAGCGTTGGGATTAAATTGCACAGAAAATCAGTCTCATTAATTTTATCGTTAATATTATTTCTGGCTCTTTCCTTCAATTTAATTAGATTACATAGATTTCGGGTTTCTGCATTTTTATGGTCACAATAGTTATGGAGTGGAAGCATTCAAAAGAATTAAATCTCAGAAAATGTAATAGAAAGTACAAAAAATTTCATTTTGAGGAATGCTGCAAAAGGAACAAAATTCGAGCCCTACATGTCCTTCCTTTTCCTTTTCATTTCCTTCCAATCTCCCCACCTGTCTACCGTTTGCGTCCCCGATCTGTCCTCTAAAACTGTGTCCCGCAGATCTCACGTGGCCCCACAAAACTCCGGTCCCGGACACAAAAATCGAGTTTAAAGATATTAGGACGCATCTTTTTCGAGCTATGCGCGAATATAATGTATATTGTAATTATGTTTTTAGGTTATAATCTGCCAAATTCTTTTTTTCGCTTTAAATCTGTTGAAAGCAAGAACTAAGTAATTTCCTTTCCAGCAGTGGCACACTTTCACCGTTTTGAGTGGACAATGTGTTGTAAATTTTCAAAAAGCGTTCTCTATCCTAGGGTTATATATTGAGGAGATAATTATTAATAATATTTATCTATATCATAATGAAGGCAATTGAATGAGAAAGAACAGTGGTAAGAATGATATAATAACCAGAAGCAAATGTCGAACACTTATTATTGTAAATTAGAAAATACTGAAGTAATGATCATGTTGTTGAATCAGTTCTGCTTAAGCGAATCAACTCGTTTCAAATCCTTCAGTTTCATTTTATTTGCAACACCAGCAAATTACTTGCGACGCATTTTTTTTTCGTTAATCGGCTGACTAGGACCACGCAAGCAAGCATCCTGCATTTATCGTGGCTCAGTTTTTTATTTATTATCACGGTAGCAGGTGCTTGCAACAATTCTTTTGGGGGACCAGCATTTAGCTGGATCCGATTTTTATCCCCCATGGTTGTTAGCCCGGGGGTATGGAAGATGAAAGATGATAGGAATGGATTAGGAGGCGATAGGTGATCGTGGACTTTTTGGAACCATCCCAGCATTCGCCTTTATGACCGAGGGAAACCACGAAAACCCCGGTCAGGATGGCCGGCCCGGGAATCGAAACCGGACCTCCCGATTACGAAGTCAGTGCGCTACGCACTGAGCCACTTCGCCTTGCGACGCATTATTATTAAAACTACATTCTTCTCTTTGAACCTTATTAATGTAATAATGTAAAAATACGGAATTCATTGGCAAGAAGTCAGACACATTTGCGAGTTTAGAGAAGAAAATCGATGTGTTATTGTTTATTATTGGTCAATACACTGTACCACGTTTTAATAATTATTGCCTCGATTTACAATTTCTACTTTATTTATGTATTGAAAATGCGGTGTGTGCGCATATTTAGGACTAATGAATTTCATCAATGCAACATCATTTTTTACTTATTTCATGGTGTTACAGGTGTTCATTTGACATTCTAAAATTAATTTTAATAACCGAGTGATTGGATCGATTAATGTGTTTGTTCAGCGAAGCTTTCATGTACGTTAATAGTAGTAAAATAAAAGTGTCAAAAAATTACTTGAAAACATCGTTTCAAATGATATTTTACACACAGTGAGGTATTTAAAAAATAAGTCAACACCACAATGTTATCAAAAAAGTCTCTTTGCCGTTTCGTTCTCAGATCCACGGTTAGCTGTAGGCAGTGTTTGGAAAAGAATTTCGAATAAGACGGTCGTCGCAATCTGTATTTTATTAAAAGATCACTTGCAAAAAAGATTATGTTCAATGCCAAGACACAGTTCATTGCTGAAAGTGCAGGAGGTCATTTGTAACTCGGAAAGACGCGTCCTGCCGTTCTTGATCTTCAATTGCAGGAGATATTGACAAACATTTGTGGGACTCGTATTTAATACAGGACTGTGAATATTCGCCAATTAATTCGCTTATGTTTTCCTTACGACTGTTATGAGGTAACAATCTCAAGGACTGTCTCGTGACTTTTAATGCATAACGTCGCCTTTCGCATAACGCTAAACCTTTCCAGTATGCACGACCACCTTAATAGATGTACAGGACACGTACAAGGTACGGTCTTTGCCCTTCATATAAAATGAGTGTATCCTTCACAAATACATTTGGAAGAGCCTCTAAGGGAGGTCGTTTCATACAAATATCATAATAACTGCCGATAATCAGAAATGGTTTGCGGTTTTTTAGTTGGTGAGCTTGTGAAATTTCGTTGAAATAGAACATCTCCAGCATCTGCAAATCTAATAAGGGTAATGACAAAGTTTTGGAAAGAGGACATAAGAAATTCTCGAAAAGTGCGGTGAAATTCAAATTATGAAAATATGACCTTCTGGACAACGAAAACAAGAAAATTTAAAACTTTTTACGTTAACAAGATTAGTTTTCTCTTGACTCGTTTCATGCTTCGAATGTCTCACCATTATGTTGACTCTTGGGTCTAGATTGCAAATGGTTTGGTGTACGCTTAACATACTTTTGTTATAAAGGATAAAGGAATGTCGTGATTGCGAAACCTAAACCAATAGCAGTGCCTTGCAATCATATAATTTTGTTAGTCACATAATGAATGGAGTGTGAGAATGTCACGCAAGGTGGCTCCCCGCATTCAGTAAGCAATGAGAGGTCACCGGCCGAATCCTGAGTACTGGAGATGGGTTGCTACTTGCCGAATGCGAACAGTCGCTGCTTCCTCTATTCACGGCGATGATGTAACGGTTAGCGTACCGGACTGGTATACCCAAGTTCGCGGGTTCAAACCCGATCGAAGTCGTGGATTTTTAAGGGCGAAAAAATCCTTCGTACGCCTTCCTTCGGAGGGGAAGTAAAGCCGGCTGTCCCATGTTAGTAGATTTACTTGCATGTAATAGATCTTCAGGCCTAAATGACGCCTCTGAGCTAAATTCAAAAATCGCCTGTTTCTCACCCAAGAAATACCTCCTTCCTCTGCTAGTTGATGAAAGGGGCGTAACGAAATTTGCGTGGTCAGACGGAAGAGCGGGCCTGATGACCCGAGTCTCGCCACGTAAAATAAGGCAAATTCAACTCATTTCGCAGCGGGTCGGTCATTTGGGCACACCGAAGGAAGCGAGCATTCACCGAGCACCTTGCCTACTCGCGATTGGGCCAGCAGCCGCTTGCTACTTGCCCATGTTTGTTTGTTTGTTTTTTTAATTAATATAATTCGAAACAATGTATTCAATCTTTTAGTACTAAAATACATATTAAATCAGAGAGAGAATCTTTTGCATTGTTGTTTTGGAGTGGGGCTTTTTCCAGCTTCAAGGAATGCCGATTTCAACTATTCGCGCCCGCGCCGGGTACCTCCGTATAGCCCTCAATTGAGACATATGTTATATTAACATTTTTACGCTAGACACACTTGCGGACTCCTCTCTCTGTGGTCAGCAGACTCACAAGGCCTTCCACGACAACACCCCTACAGAAAAGACAATAGACCAACAACCATGCCCACGGTGGGACTCGAACCCGCGACCCTTTTGACCGGGGCACTGAGTCGGCACACGCTGTAGCGACCTCGGTCATTCACGTCGGCTGGAGTCACCTTTACGCACGGCATTAAAATCCTGTAATATCTGAAGCAGTAGTGTTGTCACAGCGGTAGAAGGCCTTCGCAGTTCCCCCTTCCCCCGTGACTGCGAGAAGGCTGTCTGTGCTACTTAACGGAATCTTCGCAATCAGTTCCTCCCTCGTGGGCGCAATCTCCGGCAGTCGGAAGTCCCACCGCAAAACTTCGCCAGTAGATTGAAAAAGGGCTTCGCAGATACAATGACCTCCGCCCGTTGCTCGGAGCGGAAGAAAGAAAGAAAAAGAACAAGTAATTGTGAAGGATTAATTGAGAGGAAACTTCTATCTGCGAGGACGTACGGTCGTGATGGCAGAATCGAGAGCTGAGGTTCTCTCCTGATGACGTGTTTCCGGTTGTAGTTGTTTTGTTGAGGCTTCATTGAAGGAGCGAAAAATAAAAATAGTGGATTTAGAGAGACACGAAAGGAGGTGCAAGTGGAAATATTTATAGAGAATCTAACAAGGGATATCCACGTATTAAGTAACCGTAAGAGCATCAAAGTAACGTACAAAATATTATCCCTAACAGTACATTATCTTAAGACTCTACCAAAAAGTTGAAAGAACATATTTATTACAGTACATAACCTGAAAACTTTTTTCAATTTAAATAAAGGGAAAATGTAATTTTGTGAATATTGTTTCCAGGTAATGGAATAAATGAAATGGCAGATGTATTTAAGGAAGCGAAAAAATGTTGTTTTCGATAGCTCTATTGTTAATATCATGCTCGTATGACTTAACTAAATTTCCAAAGCCTCTACATATACGGACTTCAATTCATCTAGAGTCTGTCCGAAAGTTCTGAGAAAGTTTTAACAGAAAACAGGTACTAGGACATTGCATATGTCAGTAAAAAAATATAAATACTATCTTGAAATGTAGGAATATATATCCTATAGTGGAATTTCATATGATCCGTGGTTACTGTCGTTTTAATAAATGATTTACTTAAAATGACTCTAAGAGGTACAATCAGTATGATGTTGGGTAACACGTATAGTCGACGATAAGAAGTATCATAAGCGCGGGAATCAAGTCGGAGCCTGCATGGACAAGAAAACATTTACGTAATATAGGGTCGCAATGACACAATGATATGGTTTCAGGGATAAACAGATGTGAAAATTGTTTAATGTCATCTGGCAATGCGTTGTAAAGTAACGTACATGTATTGTATGTGGATTTCTTTCTGTTTCGAGTTGTCCGCTAGGCGACCTTGGCTGAATCCTGCACGTAAACTGCCACAAAACAATTCAACTTAAAGTTTTTAATAAAAAAAGTTACCACAAGTTGTAGAAAATGTACACTATGAAACTCGGTGGTATTGGTATTAATACACTCGTGTGAAGTTTATACTACTCGCTATTTCCTCGCTCGAATCGTAATTCACACTCGTGTATTAATACCCATCATTATATCGTCGTTTCGTAATGTACTATGTGTATCAACTGGGGGAAAATTCTCAGTTTTATAGTAAAACGGATCTAGTGCAGAAGTGTCAAACCGCGCCCGTCTGGGAAGCCCAGCGCTTGTCCGAGCTCCGGCAACTTCCCCAGATTCTACTCTTACTTCCCGTCCAAATCGAGAAAGCGGTGTACACCCGCATGCTGAAGTGGTGCGAGTCGATGAATAGTGTCTTCAAATGAAAATAGGTTTGCAAGATCTGTTCTATCAAATAACCGAGGAGTGAATTACTTATTTTTCTTACGACTCATTATTTCATGTTTAGTATCATTTTAAATTATGCGTGATATATACAGTTTTGCTTGAATATGCTTGAATGGATAATTCTTTCCTTGTTTTGGTTTCATGTTTTGTTTTATTAGATCATTCAGATGTTTGTTATTTATAACAATGATGTGAAATAAATTCATGTCTGTACGTTTATAATTCTCGCATATAGGTGGACAGCTCCTTTAACAGGCAAGACTCTTTGTCTGTTAAATCTTCTAACCTGAATCCAAGACGTTAATGCAATTATTGTACCTTTAAGTTACACAATTACGAAATCAAGACACTTTCGATTGAAAATGTTTAATTTTAATCTCAATTGCCAAATTGAAATGTGATTGGTGAATTATTTAATTTTAGTGCATAGTTTATTTGTGTTGTAGATGAAATAGGAATTAATGTGGCTACCTTTGGGGCTAAAACTGTCAACTGACTTTTCCAAAAGATTGTCATGGGCCAGGTTTCTAGCGACATACCGCCACATCGGAGCGATTTGTACAACCCTGACTATTAAATCTCGCGCCAGTTGCTCTGAACGCATTGCTCGCGAACTCCACTGCTTACCTTGCCTGCGGCCTGGACATACCTGATATCGTGTATTCATGGATTGACTAACTTATGGTACATTCTGTTTCTGTACGGACAGATACTGACGTACTGTAAATAGAACATTGCAAAATAATAGATAGTACTCGAAAACGATGTTGAAGCAGAAGTAGTACAACTATTCAAGTGAGTCTGTCGAAGATGGTAAATAAAATTTCCTATCGTGGGTGTCAAAGAGAAAATATTTCAAACAGTTTACATTCCGTATGATGTAATTCAGATTTGTTATATTAATTATTGATTGTTTCATTATATCTCGTTGTGTATATATCATAATGTATAATAGCATTATTATAAACTCAATTCAAACTGGAGTCTAAATGTTCCTCTTCTGTCCTTTCGCCAGCAACTAGAATCAACAGAAATCGTTATATCCTTTTCCTTTAAACAGTTTTTTGTTTGTATGTGGACTCATCTTGAGTCAAATGGAAATTTTGATACTTTCCCCCTTCGTATCGATTTCCGCATGTACATACGTTGTTCACTTTTGCCACCTACTGGAGATAATGATGCACATCCCATAGGGAGTTTGTCTTTTCCCTCTCAGTAAAGACAAACTTGTAAGGCCGTGCGTTAAACTTCCGTCATCTCTTTCCTGTGTTGTGCGTAGAAACTTGAAAATTCTTTTTCTTCAAACTTTCAAGACGACCCAGCATTCGACAAGCTTTTCAGATAAAGCAAGGTACTTTGAAAACTCCGATAAACTACAGGCGAATGCAGTGCCTGAAGGAGTTTGCGATACGAAAATATAGAGAAACATCACTCTCAGGCGTGGCCTAAAACCAATGTTGCGCAAACTTGGTGTGTTTATCTTGCTCTTGTATTTAGTACGGGAATAATAACAGCTTGAGGTATTGAACTACATGAGTATTTCTTGTAAAATGACACGAACAGATTCTGTGAGGCGTGGTAATGTGAAAATGTATAGACCATTTATATTTTTAGAATTAGTATAATTTAAAAATAATATAAATAATATTATTAAATATAAATATATTTTTTAAACACATTATTATTACCTATAATATTTCAACGTATTAAAGAATAGTATCTTAATAAAAATACATTATAATATAATTTTTGAAACAAAATATATTTTAAATACGTTTACTGTCATAAGTCAGTACTCTACCGTTCTAAAATGTGTACAAAAATATTAGACACGACTAAAACCGAAGGCTACTTACAAACATGCAGTGACAATAATCTATACACAAATATTGGAAAAACTTGCCACACAATACGGAAAAGAATAATTTTTTATTGCAAAATCTCGGCTATTAATTGAAAACTTTTTCAGTTGTTTTTAAATCTAAAGATCAAATTAGTGATTTTGGGAGTTCAAAGAATGGTTTCTTGTGCTACTATAGAAAACCAACTTATGTTCGCAAAAAGTTTCTCAACGGCTAAAAACTAGTGATAAGGCACTAAAAGCGCCACGCAATCTAAAACAGACATCTTCAAAACAACATAAATGTAAAAACCTCTTAACTAGCTACAGCATAACCTCTGCACGGACGGCATATACTTGACCAGGTGCAGCAACAGCAATTACGACCATGTTTCAAGACTTACGAGACCAACAATTTCCATGTATGTTCCAACTAAAGCACTAAAAAGTATCACAGTTATAGACTTGGCCACTACAGTTTTGCACTTTTCATGCTACACCATGACATCCCCTTTTCCTGACATTCAAGCTTTTATTACCTGCATACCTCCTACAGGCTAGTGGAAACTCAATTCAATTTTTCTTAAACGTTTCTCGTCCCATTTCATTTCATTCACATAAGCATTCTTCTACCTTCTCCACTCGCACACACGCATTATCTCGTGGCGTAGTACGGCATATGCCGACTGCATACACGTGGCTTTGATTCGCGACTTTCAAGAAAGGAATTTGAAAAATTGCTTCGAGTTCTTTAATCATCTCATGTGTAATATGAGCCCCCTCCCTCCCTGAATAAGACCAACATTGCGAGCGAAGTACCGAAATGAAAATTACAAAGGGTTTCGGTCCCTGGGGTGAACGGGAGGCATTTTGCTTCAGGGCGCGGCGTGTTAAAGCGGGGTCGTCGAAATTGGAAGCGGAGGCGGAAAATGAAATTGTATGTAAATAGTTAAACAAAGAACGAAGTGAATTTAAAATTATAGCCGAAAGGAAGATAATAGAATCAGCTATTCATTTACCATAGTTTGCACTAGCAAAACGGCAAACTAGGTGTGGGATCAGTCGAAGAAATTTGCAGTTGGAAAGCTTAGTTTCTTCTGTTCATATTTTCTTAATTCTCCCTTGCTCTTGAATATTGTAACTCAACGGTGTTTAAGAGAAACTATAAGAAATACAGAGTTAGTTTAACTTTTTGTAAAATCATTTTCTGGCATTTGAAAATTTATTTTTTTATTTAGAACTTGTTTTCGGATATCACACTAATGCAATCATGAATGAAATAGTGTACATTGGCTATGTCAAAGAGTTAATTTTGTTCTTATTGAAAATATATTATTAATATATCATTTCTCATGTTTAAATAATTATTGTAACAATTCTTGATTTGTCTCGATTCTACTTGGCATAATTTCCGTTCAGGATATAAGTCTTCTATTTCATAGCAGAATTCTTCTCTATAAGCATGATTAAGAAGCGAATACATGTTTCATTCTTACGAACGTGATCGTATAAATTTCCAATGAATAGTGCAATTAACGCTTCGATTATTGTTTGCTAAATATACTCTTCCTTCTAATAAGTTACAAGAGACTAAATATATTTTTTACAAAATTGCTTTCTGAAAAGGCCTCACATGTGCATGAAGAAAATTTATTCTCGCATGACCTGTTTGATCTTTATTAGTGCACGTTAGAAGACAGCAAACTGTAAGTAATGCCATTGTACTCGCAGTGTCCATAACGAACGTGCAAGATGCGGTCTCTTGTGAAAGCGGGACCTTCGACGTTCAACCTTCCGCTCCCAGCTCCACGCAGCTCTTTCCACTCGGCTTGCAGCGCGCCCTCGGGCTTCGTTATCGCTCTGCCCCCCCCCCAACCCCTCATCCTATTCCCTTCCTTTCCACACTCCTCTCTTTCTGCCATCACTCTACTTTCCACTTCTCCCACTCCGACTCTGTATCCTCCCCATCCTGTCACCTCTCTGACCTCTTGCCTCCCCTCTCCTTTCTGCTATCGCTTCCTCCTAATCTCTCACTCCCTCCCCCTTTTCTCACTCGCATCTCTGTCCTCCCAGCCACCCCACGTCCACTCTCCTCCCTAGCTCCTCATCTCACTTCTTCCCTCCCGAGCTTCTCCACATATCTCGCCTCATGCCTCCTCCCCTCCCTTTCTCTTCCCCAAACTTCTCTCCCATGCCTCCCACTATTTCCCTCTATACTCCCCACCCCTCCCCTTTCCCTCTCTCTCGCCTCTTGCCTCCTCCCTTCCCTTTGTCCTTCCCTTACACTCATCCCACTTCCACCCTCTACCATTCCCATTCCCACCCATGCTTTCTCCCCTCCTTTCTCCCATTACTCTCATTTCCCTTACTACTTTTAGCACTCCTACCCTCCACCCTCCCCATGGCCTCCCCCTCTCTTCCCCCGTGCTTCCTCCCCGTCTCAGTCCCCTCCATACTTCCCTCACCCCTCCTCCTTCCATCGCCTGTCTCCTCCCCTCTTACCTCCTCACTCCCTTCCTCTGCCTCACCGCCTCCCCCCCCCGGTGACCCTTGGCCTCCCGGCGCCCGCGTCGCGTCGCGGATCCGCTGTTCCGCACGGGCGCACCTCCTGCTGCTTCCAGGACCTGCGCCTTTGTAGTATGTTCGGGTGGAAATGATGAAAAAGTGAGCGAGAGGAATATTTTTCGTAATTACACTGGGCAAAATGTGTCTGTTCAGGTTTTTACAAAAAAAATATCATGGTTATAAAAAAATGTACCGTTGTTGTATCTACTATTGTTTCTACTTCTACATTTTTGTTTTTTCGATTTAAAATAAAATATAGTATAGATAATTCAAATGATCATCTAATTGTTAAAACGGTTCGCTCTATGCTATTGCTTCTTTTTATATTCCCTCCATTGTCCTTTTAATTTTGAGTGTATTTTTCATTGTTTGACTTAATATCTCAGCACCTTTTATACAGCTTTTTTTTTTTCATTTTCAGACACTCTTTTTCCCCTTTCAACACTTTTAATTGAAGAACAAACTGTTTTTTACTTCTACATATTTTATTGTCGTATGTAAAACAGAGAAGAACAATTCTACTTTGAGTAATAGAAGAGGCCAGTTATTTTCAAAAGTACAATTTGAACGATATTTCCCCAAGAAGGAAATTTAGGTTTTATGAAATTGAACAACAAATTTACTAAAGTGCTGTCCTATCCAGTCACTAATGTTGTCGGCGATAAATGGTCATTTGTAGAGAATGCTGTTTAATTGAAATGCCGAGGTTGCAGGAAGCACACATCATGCCTGCTTTATAACTGTTATAAAATAAAATGTTTTCCATAAAATTGTTTCAGTTACTAAAAAATACACTCAATACAATATTTGGTATCGCATGTCTCTTCTCGGTTAATGACAAACTCTTCACTCATCTTTACTCTGGAGAATGAATAACTCACAATCCGTTCTTACAAAACTGTCTATCAACAAAATTAGGAGATGCAATTTTCATTCTGTAAAATATTATTAAAGTAGGGGTAGTCAGTTCAAGAAGCTAGCGAGTAATATTGAAAAAAATTTCGCGCTCGGTTCACGTGCCGCTACTCATTCAAAAGGTCCCTCAGAGGGAAGAAAGAGTGTTAGAAAACTTCCAGGGATTGCTTAGGAATGGACTCAAGAATCCATTTATCGCAATTATTAGTTAAAGTACATGGAGTTGTCTGGGATATGGTTAACGATCGTTCATGACAACATCAATAACTGAACTTTATTTATGTGTTAAGGTGTTTCACCAAACATCGTGAAACATTTCGTAATTAATTGATTGAAGAATCGTTACACAGTAATACGACTGTAAGTCATACAATACTAAAAGTATTTGTAAAAATCATATAAATGCAACGTTTATGCAGTGCTGCAATACCTGCATACATATTCTCCTATTTCCTTTTTTATCTCCAAAATAGCAAGAATTGAACAGTTCGCCAATTTTCAGAATTACTGTAATTATAAGCAAAGGCAATATATTAAATAAACCCTCCCCTTTCTTTGCTTGCTTTAGCCAAATTATTTCCCCAATTACAAAATTATGGATCTTAAAAAAATAAGAACAACAACTTGACCTTCCTACATCATTTTCTGCTAAGAAAATGTCCCCTCACTGTTACGTTCTTTTGTGAAGCAAAGGCCCCAAGCTTGACCGGTGTTCGACGTTTCATTCCGTTTCAATATCCAGGAAAATTCAATTACAGGCGTCGGTCCGGTTTTCTACATCCGTAATTTTTATTTTCATCTTAAAACATGCGCCTATTTTCACTTAGCCATGTTTAATCTATTTCCGTAATGAAGGCAATTTTCCTCCGCTAGCGTTCCATCTGCATGTCCTTCCACGACCAAGTCTGACCGAGCTCTCTTTGTTTCGAGTTGCGCGCGTTTGTCTCTTGTGTTTTCCTGCCCGGAATCGTTTCCAAACACGTTTCTTCCTGGTTCTGCATGCGCAGCTTGATCTGTCTCTCGAATGTGACCTCCGCTCTCATTGGTTACTCTCTCGTTTACATCGAAACTCTTTATTCTTTGAACTACTTAGCTGTAATTAATTTATTTAACAGTGATTACACAGAGATTGCACTTGTGTCCTTGCTTTACATTACCTCTCCCACTCCTTATAATTTTCCCAATTACTAATTGGGCTGTACTCCATCTTGTTTATATTCATTGTACACGATGTATTTATTTATGGGTCTTTTACCCCATTGTTGTCATTGCAGAATTTAATATTTCTGCAAATATTAATTTAATCCTTGTGATAAATCATCACAGTAAAATATTGTGTTTTTTTTTGTTTATGAATTATTTTCAAAATTAGTTAATTTCCTATGTTAAATAACCTTAAAATAATATAAAAATTATGTTTTCTATCGTAACACAATATAAATTTATTAAGACGGCGGAATTTAGTTACTCGACGTCCATATTTACATATTAAGACCATATTCCGTACCAATTAGGTACGATTAGCGCATTTAAAACACGTTTGTTTGCATGACGCAATAAAACGAGCTCTGCAGAAAGTTTCACATGGCACCACCTAGCGCAACACGTCTACTACACGTATTCACAATTACTGAACAACTGTTACAAAAAGCGCACATCCACGGAACCATTAATTCCATGACGTTGACATATTACGTCTGCAGCAGACACTAAGTGAAAAACAATCCTCCCGCAGAAAGCGTGACCCGCCTACACCTAAACACCAGCTGCTCCCTGAATTTATCGCAATGCAATATGTTTCGCTAAATAATGAATTAATGGGATTATATTCGTGACTTAAAAACGCGCTTATAAATAAATCATTTCTCTCGCTTTTATCATCCCCCCTCACTTATTACGTCTCGGCTCCTTGTGGGGGGAAAAATATGCAAAGCGAGTTCTAAAGAGTTGACGCGCGCGCGCCGACGCCATGGTGACGCCGGGAAGACAAAGGAAAGCGGTCTTTGAGGAGTGGCGACGTACGCCAATTTACGAACCGCCAAGCCAGTGGCGCGATCGCGAGGGGAATCTCGTAAACTAATATTTCAGGAGGCGCTGAATGACGGTCGCCAGGGGACGAGAGGCGAACGCGAGGACCGGAGATAGTTATACGCGCAATAAACAAGTCGTTGGGACGTCCGCAAGATGGCCGCCGACACGCGAAGGCACACGGCGCGCAGTGGGACGGAATAACACCGAAATAACACATCGCTCATTAATTGCATAAGCAAGCTTTACAAGCCAAAAAACAACCTTTGTTTTAGAGATGACTAACAGGTAGAGGTGGCACAGAACATCAACTGATGCCACTCCAGTCCCCCTGTCCGGAAGGTGCTAGGTTCGAGTCCTGACGTTAGCAAGAGTTTCGACACTAACTTGTCAGCTAGTTCGAATTAAGACGCTGCCTAGGGGAGAATTCTATCGACCGGCTGCTCTGAGCTGTAGTTCTCCGTGGTTTCTCCTATCAACACCAGGCAAATGCCAGGGAAGAATGTTAACACACGGGCTACGGACCGCGCGCGATCTTTCCTTCTTCTTCCTTGACATAACCTCACTCCTTACTTACACACGCACTAACATGCACTACACTACTACACATACCAATCGGGAGCTCAGAGCATGTTCACACTGAGGTGGTACCCCATTGGTGGGAGGTACCTCATTGGGGGAAATCCCCGCTAACCATCGGTAGGTCGGCGCCGGATCTCTCCATCCAGTGGGGGAAGACCTCAGACACCTCCCGAGGAGAAAACATACACTACACCTACGGGATTAATGACCTTAGTCATTGACGCTCTTGGAATTACAATCAATCAACTAGAGATCATCGAATCCAAAAAGTTTCTTTAACAACTTTCTGAGATTGAGTAAAAAGAATTGCATTATATGTCTATTGTACTGACTGGTTGGGTGAGCTTGGAGGCGTCATTACCATTGCCTCTCCAGCGACCGAGAGGTCCTAGAGGTCGAGTCCTGACGGCGGGCGAATTTTCGACACGGCTATGTAGCTAGATCGAATTCAGTTGCTGTCTGAAACATAATTCTAACGGCTGGTTGATCGTTAGATTTACGTGTCTTTTCTCATCTACACCAGGCGAATTTCGGAAGAGTGTCCTACTAAATGGGCCAAGAACCGTAAGCGGACTTTCGTTTCTCTTCCTTGCTCTATTCTCTCCCTTCAAACACGTACGCACCAAACAGCTACACTTGTGAAGCTGACAGTCAGAAGCTTAGAGATTGTCAAGCTAAGGCGATATACTCCGATAGTGAAATACATCGTAATCCGACGTATAGTTGAGCGCCGGATCTCACCATCAGGCGGGGGGGGGATTTCGTCACCTTGCGGATACAACTTTCATTACTCTAACGGAACTAATGACCGTACGAGTTGACGGGCACGGAAACATCAATCAATCAGTTTTATATCGTCCCTTTTAATGGCTCTTGAACTGCATTTTTTTTATATTAAAATTAATAAATGTCAATAAAGATTTGTGTTATGAATTCTGGGAACTTTGAGTGTCAAGTCCTGCATTATTTGTAAAATGTGAATACTAGTACTTTGTGTATTTTAAGGCGTGCCTTCACCAAGGTTTTCAATCATGTGCAACTCCCTATTTATTGAGAAGGTATACTTTTTTGCAACATTTTCGGATATATATTAGTACGATTAATAATATCATTAAAAATCGTATACCTCATGATTATTTACTCTTCATCCAATAAATTAATATTCCAAATTCTAATTATCTTACTGAAAATCTATCTTAGTACAAATTTCTCACATTTTCATATTTCATATATTATTTATTATTTATTATTTATTATTTATTATTTATTATTTATTATTTATTATTTATTATTTATTATTTATTATTTATTATTTATTATTTATTATTTATTATTTATTATTTATTATTTATTATTTATTATTTATTATTTATTATTTATTATTTATTATTTATTATTTATTATTTATTATTTATTATTTATTATTTATTATTTATTATTTATTATTTATTATTTATTATTTATTATTTATTATTTATTATTTATTATTTATTATTTATTATTTATTATTTATTATTTATTATTTATTATTTATTATTTATTATTTATTATTTATTATTTATTATTTATTATTTATTATTTATTATTTATTATTTGTTATTTGTTATTTGTTATTTGTTATTTGTTATTTGTTATTTGTTATTTGTTATTTGTTATTTGTTATTTATTATTTATTTGTCTATGCACGCTCTTTGCGTGTGTGGACCCAATGTGTGGCGGTCGAAGCGTCCGTGGCGCTCCTGGCGGGCGCGCCTGATTTACAGCCACGCGAGGCCTCTTCATTCAACTGTCAGAGGCACGTCGCCGGCCAGGAGCGATGGCGGCGGTGGAGGCTTAAATTATGGAAACAGCAGCGCTTCAGTTGACGAGAATTTTCCCAATAGTACTGGATGTGTAGGGGAAGACGCAATTGTCATGTTGCTCCAATTATTGCTGCGTTTTTTATCCTTGAAAGAAACTAAAAAATTGAATTCATGTTTCCTTTTCGAGTATTGGGCCGTTTATGATTGTTTTTTCTCAAGAACTTCGCCACAATTTCTGCAAAAGAGTGTTCTGGCTTTATCGATTTATTGGTTTCTCGATTTTTCCACTCTACATGTGTCATCTTTGTACAGGTCGTGTTATATCCATTACATTAAGTGTCCCTGTTATGGGCTTAGACTCGAGTTTCAAGAATTTCCCTTTTGTATAATTTACTGTAAATGCCTGTTTCTTTGTTGTCTGATATACATATAGTGATAGTTTATCACAAGTATAAATAAATGAAAACAGTAAGAGCACATTAAATGTAAATACTGATGATCGCAACATCAGGGAGAGAGATGGTACGAAAAGGGTGAATCTTAATTAATAACATTACAAAGCAATGCCAACACATGGGAAGACGGAGGAAGGAGAGAATATGTTAATTATTAAATTCACGAAAGAACACATGAGCAATTTCCATGGGTGTGGAAATAAGTTACGAGAAGTATTACGAAGAAGAAACCAAGGAATAAACAAATCCAGTGTAAAATTTCGAGGTACCAATCAGAGGTCGAATGGTCTGCGCGCTACAAAGGAAGAGGAGTCACGTTTGGGGAGGATCTCGAGCAGGGAGAGACTGCGGACGATCGCGCGCGATAAACAGACAGACAGGCGGACTTCTGGCGCGGAGGGTTTCGGAAGTAAAGATGAAATTCCGATGTAGTCGAAGTTGAAGTTTAAATTTTTATAAATCTCCAGGATAGAATTTGGGACTTATAACGTTTGATTTACAATTTAGAACGTCATAGAGAATAAGTAACTAGTACGGATAACGCGTGGTGAGAAACGAGAATATTATCGCGTGTGTGGATAAAATGGACAACATTGGTCTGGAATGAATGCAGCAATATGGAAATGATATGACATATCGACGTTCAAGAATGCAGTAGCTCTACAGGAAAGAAAAGTAACGAAACGGAGATCATTTTGAATTCACAATTGTAGAAAGAGTAAGTTTTGTTGTAACTTTACAAATTATACATTAATAATTAAAAGAGAAAATTTGGCCGTGCATGCAAGGGGAGGAATTTAGTAAAGAATATACATGAAAGATAAAAGGGGGCTTCATACAATAATAAAATGTCTTTCTGGAATTTTTGTTCTTGTTGATGAATTGAGATATGTGTATGCCAAATGTAGCATAATATAATGCGTGATATTGTAAAGAGAAGTATTTTTATTTCTAAAATCGCAACTAGGAGGGTTCTCACTGCAACGTAAAGCTTTCGGCACAGAAAGTCTGTACAGGTGGCCCATCGGACTCATTATTAAAAATTTATGACAGCGGAACCGCTTTGGTAGAACCTTTCGACTACGTTCGAGTAAATATTGAATAACAATTGAGTAGAGTAAATATGTAAATGGTATCAAGAGCTGACGACGTTCCAATATATATATATATATATATATATATATATATATATATATTGTGACATACCTGGTGGTGCCGGGTATTTTCACTGCAATACAACACTAAGAGAGGGTGTCTTTTACGTGAATGGGTCCCTGGATAAGTTGGTGCAACGTTGGGGTGGTTAATCATAAATTGAAATACAATTATAAACAAGATTTATTTTAAATCAAATTAGTTATTTACATAATTGGACAACGTTTTTATACTCTGCCTTGGTACCAAGATTAAGAGTGAAATGCATTTCTCATACCTTCGGGGCCCCGCCTAAATACCTATGATGTTGGTAGCGCCGCTCGTGCCGACGGGGTTGTCGACCTCTGCTACTGCTGCGGGCCGTCAGCAGCGGATGGTGTGGTAGACGTCCACGGCTGATGCTCCAGCAATTCTTCCCCGACCAGGATCTTGATACCTCGGCTTCGCACCTTCCTCGAATCGCTGTCCGTCAGTGGGTTTGATTACACAACCCGCGCCTACTCTCTATACTGGTCACAGTTCTGTACCGCGCAATTTCAAGAATGTTTCCACCACGCCAACTAATAAGAACAACATTAATTATTCGACCAACACTAATCTTTTACCATATTGATACTTCTAATGTTCTATTTACACGTTTGTGATATACTACAGTTTCAGATATTTCCACAGTTGCGTTGCCTGTCGACTGTGTCCATGTATTACTCGCGAGCTCTCGTGACACGTCCGCACTCGTTGCCGCTCCGCTAGCGTCTCCCGTCAGCGCTCTGCCAACGGCTCTCGTCCGCGATTCTCGTAACGAACTTTTGCACGTGCGCGTTGCCCAGTTCCAACCGAAATTCACACGCTAGCCTCCCGGCGGCGGAGGCACCGTCGGCGGTGGCAGCGGTTGCTCGCCGGCCCCGGCGCGCCGCGCTCAGCGCGCGCACCACGCAGTTCAAAATAGCAATTGGTTTCTTACACTAATGATTTAATTAGTGTAATGAAACACATATTATGGGTTTCATCACCCCCCCCTTTCCTTTTTTGAATTTTTCCCGCTTCTGGAAAAATTCACACTAGTAACATCGTCACTGCCGATGGTTGCACTCTCTTGCATATTGCCCGACGCCCTATATGCACTTATACTTAAAATCGAATTAACATGTGATTACTTATTATTAACCCTAACATTACACTTATTTACACTTCACTATTTTCCATCCATGTTGAACCAGGTTTCCGATTTGAAGCTTGTAATGTCCTACTATGTCTTGTCTCTTGTGCGACAGTTCATCCCCATTTTGCTGACCGTGATTTCCTAACTCACAGTTGTAGGACATGGCTTCCAGCGTGTTGAACACATCTTGATAGGTATCATCCCATTTCCAGCTACGACCTCTTCTACGTTTGTACCAATGGTTGACCATACCATCACTCTTCCCTCGCCCCTGACTTCGCTCCATTCTTGACCTGCCTACATCTCCTTCACTCCCATTCGTTGGGGCGTCTGCAAACATGACGTTGTACCCCTCCAATATCTTCAAACCCTTTCCTAAATCGGTATGATCTGCTCTGCCCAGTATGCTCTGCACGGTGACAGGATACTGTCGCGTTGACATGCAAATGATTCCTTGATATTTTATAGGAGCAAATAATGTGTTTGGCTCCATAACGTTCTTCGTTCTGTATTCACTACGACTTCCCGTGATGTAGTTGTAATGGCTATTCCTCTGGTCGCTCTTGATGTTTATTTGGGTTTCTTCATTCCACTTTCGTACAGAAATCTTGTTTTCAAATTCCTTCAAAAATTTCGGAAATATACCAAAATTCTCTGCCCATGTCCTGGCGTTCTCTTCTAACATTGGGTGTAATAACTGGATCTTGTATCCTTCCAATATGTTGTTTGATGCTAGGTGCCGTTCTTCTGCTCGCAGAACTACCTTAGGGTTTTCCGCCCCATCTCCCAGAGATTTCATCGACTTTGGAGGCATAATTGGTGTCACCCCATACTTGGCACTTGGCGACGTTTTCCCGTCTTCTTCCTGTTTAAACTCTTCTTGTACTCTTTTCTCTTCGCACCCTTGTATATTTTCCACGATTTCTTCTTCTACTATACGCTCCATTTCTTCTATTTTCATTTCTATTTCTTCTTCCATTATTAACTTCAATTCTTCCGTTTTCACTTTCACTTTATAAACATCCTCCTCGGTCTCGATTTGGACCTCCACCGTTTTGCCCTCCGCTGTCTTGACTTCCTCATGGATTTGGTTCGTCCTCCCCTCGTTTCTATCTGTTACCGCTACCCTAGCATCTATTTGATGGCATGATTGAAATTTTAGCACCTCATCTTTCCTATCCAGTTCCTCCGCTTTCCCATACGGTTTTTCGCATATTTCGATGAGCTTCCTATTCCGTTCTTCTGTGATTCTTCCCATTTCTTCTGCCGGCTTCTTAATCTGTTCTTCAACCACCTTCCCGTTCTGTTCTTCTATTAGTTTTCTATTCCGTTCCTCCGCCTTCCTATTCTGTTCCTCCTCGGATCTTTTCTGTTTACCTAATTCTTTGCTCTGTTCTTCCGCAAACTTCTCAATCTGCTTCTCCGTTTGCTGCCTCAGCTGTTCTTCTAATGAATCTTTTGCCATTACGCCCGTACACGCTTCGTACTCTTCGTCCATCCCCAAGTCAAATCCTACCGCCTGGCTCCCCAGTTCTACCACCTGCCGTTCTAGATCTATATTTACTCTGTGATCGACCAGAAAATCCATCCCTATGATTACCGAATACAATAATTTTTTGACTACCAGGGCCACCATCTCGTATACTTGGTTGCCAATCCTGGCTTGAAACATGATTTGTTTTGTGATGGGGCTTGACTTCTTCTGAGTTGCCCCAATCACATACGCCCTATTCATAGGCAAACACATTACTTCTTTTCCTGTTGCTTTTAACTCCTCATACATTTCTTCTGATACTACTGTAGTCGTACACCCTGTATCCACTAAAGCTTCTTTAATTATACCTTCACATTCTATCGATATCGTGGGACATTTCCTGATTCTGACCGCTGAGTTCTTACATCTCCGCCACGGTTGGGTATCGTAGGTTACCGGCTGCATAGCGTTTATGGAGACCGCGTTTACGTCATCGATTTCCGCGTCCGCAATGGGGCCACCTATCACCGCGGACTCTATTAGTTTAAATAGTGTCCTTGATCACTACTTGTGCTAGGCTGTGCTAATCGGTCGGGTGCATTCCCGCCCCCGCCTCGCGTCTCCGTACGGTTTGAATTAGATCTGTTCCAGTCCGGTCTTTGGTTCCCCGGCTCTGGTCTCCATCCGTCTCCCCCTCTTCCGCGTTGGTTTCTCTGGTAATCGTTGCTCCTATCATTCCCTTGCCCCTGGTTACGTTCCGATCTAACCATATTAACATTCCCTTCATTTCTGTTCTTTGGTACGCCTGCAAATGTCAAGTCGTACCCTCCTAACACATTCTGGAATCTTTCCAGGTCGGTGTGCTGCACACTACGTAAAAGATTCTGCACCGTAACTGGGAACTGTCTTGTCAGTACACATATTATTTCCTGATCGCTCATCGGTGGGGATAGCGTTTTGTATTCCATAATACGCCTTGTTGCGTATTCCCGCAAACTTCCCATTGACTGGTTGTAATGATTATTCATTAAGCTGATTTTAAAATTAATTTGAATTTCCTCATTCCAATACCGCTCAAGGAATCGATCTTTAAATGCCTTTACTGATTCGGGAAACTTATCAAATGTATCGGCCCATATCCTTGCGTTGCCTTCTAACATTAAATATAATAATTGTATTTTACACCTTTCCGAAGTATTGATAACATCTAGATGTCGTTCTGCTGCCTTCATAAATATACATGGATTTTCTTTCCCGTCTCCTGAAAATTTTAGTGATCTTGGAGGGGTAAATGGTACCGTCCCGCTTGCTGCAATTGGGGATGCCTTGCATTCTTTTATTTGTTCAATCTCTGTTCGTAGTAACACAACCTTCTCTTCACATTCCCGCTTATTCTCCTGCATTTCTTCCTTGACTACTAACTGCATCCTTTCAATTTTCTCGTCCTGCTTAGCGGTTTTAGCGTCCAATTGCTGGCATAACTTATTCTCTAATTCTCCCCCCAGACTAATTACTTGGGATTCTAACTCCTTTTTCTGTTTCCCTAATTCTTCGGCAGTCCATTGCTCATGACTTTCTACCCGCTCCGCAATTTTAGTCATCTCATTCTTCGTTAACTCAATTTGTTCTTCGGCGCGTCCTATTCTCCCACTTAATTCCTCTTGTAATTTGCTGATCCGTTCCTCGAATTTCCTATCCTGTTCATCTAATCTCCCATTCAATTCTTCAGCCAACTTCTTATTCTGTTCCTCTACTTTCCTATTCAGTTCTTCAGCTAACTTCCTGTTCTGCTCCTCTGTGAATGTTTTCTGTTCGTCTACTTTCCCATATAGTTCTTCAATCAGCTTCTTCTGATCTTCTGCCGCTTTCTTGCTCCGTTCTTCTGCGATCCTATTCTGTTCACCCATGTCATCTAATTTCCTGCTCTGTTGTTCGAACATCTTCATCAATATCTGTATGGGGTCGTTATGGGTATTTTCCCCACCCCCCCGAGTCGGATTTCCTACTGCCTGGTTCATTGGAGTTGACGTAATTTGTACATCTTTATTGAAGCTGTCCCCTGGCGTATCATCCAACCGACTTCCAATACCACTATCCCTGCTTTCCGATGATATACTATTATCGATTCCTACATTTATCTCCCTTACTTCATCCGCCTTCTCCTCCCGGTCCAGCACTACATTTTGCGCCTCCATTCTGTTGCTTTGAACTGTCCGATCGATTCTCACTTCCCTAAAATCCGCGCAAATTTTCCTATTGCCTCCCCTAACAATGCTACCACAGTTATCCTATGAATGCACTATATCCGCCACAACCCTGTATATTCTTCGTGATCAGTTTAATTCACTCCTATTTCAATTGCTAACTGATGACGGACAACCCTCACTCACCACCAAAAACACAATAACACTAATTCAATAGCCATATAAATTTCCATTCACCTACCAATACATAAACATCATCCTTACAATACATAATATTATTATCCTTTAAACACATATACACTACTAATAGACTCATTAACACTATTACACAAAAATGCTTTCAAATTATAATAAATCCCTTATTAATTGAAATTACATTTCAACGCACTTATTGCTATATTATGTACATAATCATCATTCACATTTGCATGTCATATCTCCTCCCTGAATTTTCCTCAATAATATCATATAGATATTCACAACAAACATTCACACTGCTGGTATATATTTCCCAACCTGGTATCTTTTCTAATAAATTCCCCACACTGTACCATCACCAATAGATAATGCACTACTGAGTGAATGTTCCCAGCAAAAAACAATTTTGTGCATAATTTGTACAACACTATTAACCACCTTTATATTCTCATAAGAATTATTACTACTTCCCCATTTCTTTGATTTCCATGTTATACAAAATTGCCAAGCAGTTCGAATATTATTAATATGTCTTACAAAATTTGGAATTCTATTACATTATATTATTTGTAACATGTACATGTATAGCCTTCATAACCTCAGTAACTACAATATTAACTATATATTGGATGCTCACAAATAATTGCCTATGTCAGCCCGCAATTAATTACGCAACAACATTTTTGTAATTATCAAAATTTCATTATGCTTACTTGACTTGTGCATGTTTTTGCTAACACATGTATTGTTATTTTTTTTGTACTCTATAATAATACACTTTGCACTGCCTGCTCTCATCTATACCCTGCATTACTATACATCAATTACATGCACATTATTTTCCAACATTTCACCAACTTTCCTAAGGCCACATTTCTTAACTATAAGTTTTCCACTTGTTCGGGCGCCAGCTGTGACATACCTAGTGGTGCCGGGTATTTTCACTGCAATACAACACTAAGAGAGGGTGTCTTTTACGTGAATGGGTCCCTGGATAAGTTGGTGCAACGTTGGGGTGGTTAATCATAAATTGAAATACAATTATAAACAAGATTTATTTTAAATCAAATTAGTTATTTACATAATTGGACAACGTTTTTATACTCTGCCTTGGTACCAAGATTAAGAGTGAAATGCATTTCTCATACCTTCGGGGCCCCGCCTAAATACCTATGATGTTGGTAGCGCCGCTCGTGCCGACGGGGTTGTCGACCTCTGCTACTGCTGCGGGCCGTCAGCAGCGGATGGTGTGGTAGACGTCCACGGCTGATGCTCCAGCAATTCTTCCCCGACCAGGATCTTGATACCTCGGCTTCGCACCTTCCTCGAATCGCTGTCCGTCAGTGGGTTTGATTACACAACCCGCGCCTACTCTCTATACTGGTCACAGTTCTGTACCGCGCAATTTCAAGAATGTTTCCACCACGCCAACTAATAAGAACAACATTAATTATTCGACCAACACTAATCTTTTACCATATTGATACTTCTAATGTTCTATTTACACGTTTGTGATATACTACAGTTTCAGATATTTCCACAGTTGCGTTGCCTGTCGACTGTGTCCATGTATTACTCGCGAGCTCTCGTGACACGTCCGCACTCGTTGCCGCTCCGCTAGCGTCTCCCGTCAGCGCTCTGCCAACGGCTCTCGTCCGCGATTCTCGTAACGAACTTTTGCACGTGCGCGTTGCCCAGTTCCAACCGAAATTCACACGCTAGCCTCCCGGCGGCGGAGGCACCGTCGGCGGTGGCAGCGGTTGCTCGCCGGCCCCGGCGCGCCGCGCTCAGCGCGCGCACCACGCAGTTCAAAATAGCAATTGGTTTCTTACACTAATGATTTAATTAGTGTAATGAAACACATATTATGGGTTTCAATATATATATATAAATATATATATATATATATATATATATATATATATATATATAGACACGTTACATTGCTACATTTAAAATACTGGTTTTGAAGCCATTGAAAGCGACTCTTATTTCTACAACGTTGCTTTCAGAAATCCCCATCCACACGTTCTGAATTTTAATATAATCTCAAGACACAAACACAAGCGTGGAAACTACTGTTCACGTGCATGCTCAAGTGTCAAATAAAATTCGTTTCTTGGAGAATGCCCACTTCTTCCGTTGATATTCGCATCCGAGTGTCAGGCTACGTCTTTCTTATGAGAGAGGAGTTCATTTCGACGTCGCGACCTATACGGAGGGAGTAATAACGAGCGCCTATTTTGGGTTCATCCGGTGGGCAGAACACAGTGCTTCGGAATCAAAGAAATATTGAGATGAATTTTTCCACTGTGTTATATGATAATATGAATATTAACGACATAAGAGACAAGTTCAAAAACTGATTTTTTTGTATTTATTGAAAAAACAAAAGAATAGCGCAATATAGCTTGTATGTAGTGTTGCAGTTATGTAGCGTAGTGTTTATTGTAGTGTTCTGCTACCAGGTTGTATACCTATCGGCAGAAATAATCTATCTATCTATCTATCTATCTATGTCACCTTCTAGAGTACATTTAGCACTACCCTTACAAAAAGTTAAAGAATACATTTGGAGCCATTTTTTTACGAATTTTGTTTTAAATTGCACATATTGTATGCAATATTGCGCGAAAACTACTACAATTTTCAAATCAATGTATCTGAAAGAACTCATTATGGAGAACAAATTTTATTTGAAGGAAAAATCTTCAGAAGCGTATTTTACTCTATTCTTACCAAAAATTTAAAGAAAAAAATTGGAGTCGTTTTTGGGAAAATGTTGAAAATGTCCGGAGGCCTTCATGTAAAGTACCCCCCAATTTTGAAGATTTTTTCAAAACCTGAAAGTTTCAACTCCAGACAGATAGGCAGTGTTTTCTTCAATTTGGAAAAAATCCTACACATGGGGCTAGTGGTGTAGCTAGTGGTGTTCACAGACAGCAGGCGGACGGACGGACAGACGGACTGACGTATAGACGGGCATTTTGAAAAAAAACCCTTTTTCGGTATCAGGGGACCTCAAAACGTGTATTTCCGTTGAAATCTCGAAATCTTTTTTCTGCAGCATTACATAACTTTCCCTATACTAATACATTACACCGTATATACGTATGTATACGGAAAAGTAAAAATCTGTATTTAATTTATCCCTCAGAATTTTGAAACTTGTACTCACTTGATGTACCTGAGTATTTGGAATATAATCTAAAGCCGGATTCACACAGCTCTAAACTTTGTCTTCGGCTTCCCTCTTGGTACCGAAGCACTGCACCGAGCCGTCGTATGAGCAGACAAAAGATCTCTGTGCGGAGACGAGGCCCTACGGGCGGCGCGTAAACGTTTATGCCGATTCCCTCGGCGATGATCTGGCGCGTGCGAAGGCCGGCGCACGGATATTCTCGCGCGTGACGACGGCGCACGGGCGCGCGCGGCCCGCGGCGACACGACGTAGCGTAGGCCCCGGCCGAGGCAGCCAGCGGAGGAGGAGTTGGAGGAGGTGGATGAAGAGGATGAGGAGTTGGAGGAGGAGGTGGATGAGGAGGATGACGGGAAGGGAGAAGGGGAGGAGGAGGAGGGGAGGTGGATGAGGAGGAGTTTGGGAAGGTCGATGAGGAAGAGTTGGAGAAGCTGGAGGGGGAGGGGGAGGAGGAGGGGGAGGTGCAGGAGGAGGAGGGGGAGGTGCAGGAGGAGGAGGGGGAGGTGCAGGAGGAGGAGGGGGAGGTGCAGGAGGAGGAGGTGGTGGTGGAGGAGGAGGAAGTAGAAGTGGTGGAGGAGAAGGGGGAGGAAGGGAGCGGCGGCGGCGGCGGCGGAGGAGGACGAGGAGGAGGTGGATGAGGAGTAGGAGGTGGATGAGGAGGGGGAGGAGCAGGAGGAAGGTGAGGAGGAGGAGAAAGAGGAAGGGGCGGCAGCGGCGGCGGAGGTGGCAATGATGGTGAGACGTGATTGACAAGCGGAGATTGTACGTGAGAGTGGGATGCACACACAATACAAAGAACAGACTGTTATTCCGATACATGTAACGAATTTTTGTGACAAACCTTGCAGGATATTTACAATTGTAGGAAACATTAATTTCATAATATATTAAGACACAATTCCAATATTTGGGTAGAAGTTTCACCGATATAAACGGTAGAGAATTCAAATACGAAAGGAGAAATTACGTGACGTAAACACTAAATGGTATATAAACATGACTGACAAATGTCCCTGCTTTAAACGCTATAGATTATTGTAGACTGGTAGACGAAATTTCATAATATAAGTACCAGAAGCTATTATAAAAATGTTTCATGGTACAGCCTAGAGACTTAGAGCTCAGATTGGAGGTTATTCTAAAACATTGTTCAACAGTCACACAAGAATAATGTTTTTCCCCTATGGATGGAATCATCCTTACTCTGAAGAAAATTTCGGCAATAGATTTTGAACACGAATTAAGTGATTCGTTTACCCTAGAGGAAGATTTCTGGTGTCAGCGGTTCCGATAGCACATTACTCAAGCCGATTGCTTACTAGATCCACGCATCTCCCACACTGGAATCTTAGGATGCAAGCGTCGGCTAACCCATGATAATGAACGAAGCTTGATAGTGATTAAGCTAATTAATGACACACAATTTTACTCATGAAAATGAATGATTGCATATCAAAACACATTAGTTCGACTCTTTGTGAACTAACATATTTTTCCTTTAAAAGCAAATAAAATTTATTCCCTATATTTAAAATATTGACGGGTACTTACAATCCATGAACTTACGTAGTCGTTCCAGTTATTACAGTACGTTACAAAATAGGTGATCAGTAAGCGAGTGAAAGAGAATAACAAAGAGACTACTCTCGTGTGCTTTCTTACTCTTCATTCGATGTAAAATATCAAAAGGAAGACACATAATAAAGTTAAACCAACCTCATGTTTAGTTCTCTTTGTCCCTTATTCAAGTAGTTAATGCAATAAAAATAACCAGAATAGAGTTTCCTCGATATTGCAATCAGTACTCTAGACAATAAAATTTTCGGGTTACATCTCAACATTTAAAATTCGTTTAGTTTTTATTATTCAAATTATTCCTGTAATGCCGCGGTAACACTTCGTAAATCCGGTAATATTTCCCAAAATATGAAGTGCGTTTTTTCCGGAGACGTTGAGTAAATATTTGGAGAGCGCTGCTGCACTAGATATATTAAACATAAACATTCATTGTGGAGCCAGCGTACCATGCCATTGTCGGGTGTAATTGTTGTTTTTGCTCGCGCAGGCCGTTAGTTGCGCGTTCCCTCGCTGTGAGCGCTGCCTGCGAATAACGACAGCGAGCGCCAGGCTTTGCGCGCAGTGGCGGCGCCACCGGGAAAGTGGGAGGATTTTGGAAACTGGCTTGTCAGCTAGGTCGAATTCAGTCGCTGTCTGGAGGGGAATTCTAGCGACCGGTTGCTCTGATAGGGAGTTTTCCGTGGTTTCTCTGATTACTACCTGGCGAATGCCGGAGCGGTACCCAAAGAGACGGGCCCCGAACCGCCCACGATATTTCCTTTGCATTCTTTGTCCTGTCCTCATCCCTTACTTTCAAGCACTTACATATGTATGCTTGATATATGAATAATAAGTCGGTGATTGTAGTGTAATGCCTGGGCATTGAAACCTTTTCCATTGCCCATCGTCTACACAGACTGTACTGTTTGGCATATTGGAATTTACCACAAGCTGAAATAGCTCAGAGAAGTAGCTGTTGCTAATGAGAGATCTCACTGAGAAGTTCTATGATCTCAGTCTTGACGTTGGCTGATTTTTCGGCACTAGCTACCTTCCTAGGTCGAATTAAGATACTGTCTGGAGAATAATTCTTCGGAATGCATCATGGCATTAGCAGAAAATTACGCCAAGAAGATGCACAAGAAAATAATAAAGTGATTTGATGAGGGTTTCTGCCAAACACGAACTTCAGTCATCTTCTGCTATGGACATGTGAAGTTTCTTTTAGAAAAATGTTTCGCATGTCATATCAGCCACAACTCTGAACAAGCAGGTTTAGTCTTTACGCTCTTTAGAAACCACGTGCTCGAATATCTGTGATACCACTACCGGTCCCCTAATCAGAGTCGAGGCATGGCCCGTAACAAACTTATTTTGCATTTTAGTCTGTTCATCTGCTGTTACTCCGTACCACTGGCATTTGTCACAGTAGTTCGCGCGTCGGCCGCAGGCGCTGTCGAGCGCTAGTGGTTGCTTCCGTGCGTCCGAGCTTAAGCGTCTCTGAGGAGGCATTTCTTTTATTCATTCGCCTCCGCGCTCACCGGGCGCACTTCGGTGCAGGTGTCCCCTAATCTCACCTCGTAGTTTATTCGCGTCCAAACGCACCTAGCGAGGCGGAGATGCTTGCGATGTAGGTGTGCGATGGGGGAAATATTGTTGAAAAGGTTTTCAACTAATCCGCTGGAAACGTGTGGCTTGTTATGACGAGTCTCATTTCACATTGTTACTAGTGGATGGACGTGTACGAGTATGGCGACAACCTCGTGTATCCATGGATTCTGCATGTCAACAGGGGACTGTTCAAGCTAGTGGAGGCTCTTTGTTGGTGACCCTGATATGTCTAGAACCGTTTAGATGGGTGTAGGCCTTGTGTGGCTTAATAGCCCCCCTCCGCACACACACACACACACACAAACACAGTTGTACCTTACCGGGGGGGTATATTACTTCCCTAGGGTGGGCACCCGAGGGGACTCATATCGCGGGGGTGAGGATAAGTAAGGGCTCTTATCCTTCCCTGCTGGTGTACACATATACCGTTGACCTGTTATCCGGATACGCCAGAACGCGATATTAAAACGCGAATATTGCGATTCGTACATTATCCATAGCCAGGGTGAGGCCCTCTCTCGAGCTCGAGAATACCAACTTTCCTGATTGGAACTAATAATATAATGTAATAATAATGATAGTAATGATAATAATGATAATAATGATAATCGTCAAATCAATTTTACAAAGTTTTTATAACTAATAAATTGTACTGGAAAGCAGAATAAAAGAGACATGCGGTAATGCGCTTGCAGAAGCCAGCGAAGGTAACAGACCTTGATGCGCCTGAGCGCAAAACATATTCACGTTTGTATTTGAAAATATTAGAAATGTAAATGTAAAATAAAGATGGCATTACCGCGTGGTTTCCTTATTCTTCTTAGAAATTTCTTCTGCTCCGCTACTAATGCAATTTTATTTAAAATATATAATTTTTCTACCTTCTCGTGAAGACGTCAAAACAAAAAGGTTTACCAGTTGTTTTCAAAGTTCACGGGAGTGAGGTTGACACAATTTTGAAAGAAGTTGGAGGGACCAATTTCACGTATATCCTTCGTAACGAATAAGCCAATTAAGAAGTGATCGTTGATAGGGAGAATGGGAAGAAATATTTTTTGTAGGGGAAAGAAAAATTGTGGTTCCCGGAGGACGCTTGTGCCGCCCAAGTTTCTCTCTTTTGGTGAGAAGCTTGCGGTTCAGCGAAGAGGATATCGCGAGAAGCGGCTGACACTTCCTGAGGAAACTAAAGGTGAAGAGACTGCGGTGAAGGGACTGCGGTGAAGGGTCTGCGGTGAAGGGACTGCGGTGAAGGGTCTGCGGTGAAGGGTCTGCGGTGAAGGGTCTGCGGTGAAGGGACTGCGGTGAAGGGTCTGCGGTGAAGGGTCTGCGTTGAAGGGTCTGCGTTGAAGGGTCTGCGGTGAAGGGTCTGCGGTGAAGGGTCTGCGGTGAAGGGTCTGCGGTGAAGGGACTGAGGTGAAGAGAGGTACGCGACTGATGGAAGATGTCAACGCCTGATGATAATACTCAAACCGAGAATGACGAAGATTTTAACCCGAAAAAGGTCAATTAGGATCCACACTGCACCCTCACGTTACTTAAGGGTTACTACTGCAAAAGTCATCAACTCTAAGTTTTCAAAAATAACGCCGGTCACACAAGTTGCTTTCGATAATCCAGTGAGTGGCCGTACGAAATTTTAATTATCAGTCTTCAGCTATTAATGACATCAGAATCTGATAATGAAGATACCGTGAAAAATATGCATTGTTCGTTGGAAATGTGCTAATTCTTCTAATACTAGAGTAAGAATTCGTGAAAGGTAACAGGCAAAATGCAAATTTTTCTTTTTATGTTGAATTGTTACTTAATCGATAGATTCTGATGCCCTTATTAAGTGTGTAAAATATTTTTTTAAAAAATTCATAATTACTTAAGTTATAAACAATTCAGTATTTATGCATCTTTTAGTTGCAAAATAAATATCTCACAACAGAGTTGATATAATTTAATGCTTCCAACGGCAACTTGAAGGAAAAAGTATATATTTTAAGATACACAATATTAATTTTTAAAACTTATTAACAATCCCTTTTTTTATTGCAAAATAAAATGTAAAATGAAAAAAATCCGTGTTCTGCGCTTTTTAAAAATATTTTAAGAAAACATTCTAAGAGGGAATTTAATATAGATTCAGAATCCGTTAAAAAAAGTTAGCAAACATTAATACATAAAAAGTAATTAATATTTTTATCGAGCGGCGCACGGTCGCGCCACGAGACGCGTACCGTAGCTTGGAGGTTTTGATGCACCATACTGTGTTTCTGCGATTTTACTCTCAATATTAACGCAAATATTTTTTTTAATTTAAAATTTAGTAATTTTAGTACCAATTTTCGCTTAAAACAATTTTTTATTTACATAACCACATTAATTATTATTAATAATTAAATTTATTTACAGAACGTTATGAGCTTCGTAATCAGACGCTGACGAATATCGCTTACATTTAAGTGACTTAGAATCGTTCGGTAAAAAGCAATGAAACTGTCGGGTGTTTTTGATTACTTTACATTTTGAAAATCTTGGTTTTAAAAGTTTTGCTTCATTTTCATATTCCTCTTTGGTGCAATACGCGAAAGACATTGACCTGTGAAAACAATTTTTTGCCCAAACGAACAACATCTTTGCGTTTGTTAATGGTTCATCTAATCTCGTTCTTTGCATACTTGTTTTCCAAGCATTCCTTTTGATTGTCCCGCCAACACCGTCACATGCACTTTTGCCATGAGAAGTGGCAAAAAAGTGCCACTCTGCATTAATACGAAATTCATTTTCATGTTGAATCAAATTCAGGAAGTTACTTTTATTTTTGTACTGACTCGCAGCTCCGTCCGAAAAATAAATAATTCGTTCAATCCACGCATACTTGTCTTTCAAATACTGAATCAGTTTTGTATTGTATAGGTGAACGCTAACAGTATCGTGCTTTTCGATTTCAGAAATAATAACAAAATTATCCGAAACTATCTTGCCGTCTTTTCGCGTATACATGACGTATGGATGAATTGTAGCCTGGGTATTTGACCAGTGATGCGCCTGTATTGCATCTTGTATTTGAAATGTATAATTTTCTGAAAAATCCAGCGTTACCAAAAATTCACCTTCCTTTAAGCTGTCCTTTTTTGCACTAAAGTAAGCACTTTGTTCTTTTGTTATAAAATCATGCGTCAGTAGTTCAGGCAAATCTTTTCTTATCTTCTCTAAAAATGCTTCTATGGAATCTGTTTGTTCAACGAATTCAGTTCTAGAAAAATATATTAAAACATCTAATAAGCAAAAGTAATTGGTATGAGGAAGGACCGATAGTCAATCTTCCCACAGCCGTTCCCGATAAAAAAAATCTAATAAGCAAAAAAGTTATTTGTGAAATTATTTATACAAAAATTAATAGAGTTACAGTAAGGTATTATAAAAAATCAAATTTCCAATTTAAATTTAAAATTGTATAGCAAAAGAAATTTCTGAAAGTTGACAAATCGTTGCCAGGCACTCAGAAAATTAATTTTAAAAAATTGATTTGTAAAATTAATTGAAAGTTTAAAATAGATTTTTTCATGTTATGCATAATTTAGGCAATATATTAAGTTATCATTAAATTAAAAAATTGAAATGTAATTATATGTACCTATCAGTGCTTATCCATTCCCTGTACTTTACTTCCTTCACGGAATATTCTGTAAATAATGCATGCAACTTCTCGCAAAAAGCAGTAACACCAGGACAATTTTTGCAATTTCTGAGATGACAAGATGGAAGAGCTTCTTTGCAAATAATTTCTCTTAATGCCTTATGGTATGATAAGGTGAAGGTGTGATTTTTCTTCTGAAATTCGGATTTTAGAGCAAAAAACTTTAATCTCATGTTCTGGTGTGTTTTACAAACACATACGTTGTGGCAACTAGCTTTGTTAACAGAGATGCACTGTTTTGGTCGCAGTTTTGAAAATTTAGAACAACTAATGATAAACTGAGGAAATTTTTCCTGAAAACGTTTATGTGCTTCCTTCAAATTGCACAAAAGTAAACGCTTTTGCACATTTTCTCTACCTACATCGGTTTTTATAGAAACACAATCTTTTTTTCCTGGCATCATTCTACTAGTATCATCACTCAAATAAAATTCTGTTACTTTCTGAATAATTTCCTCACTTATTTTTCGACCAACTTTCTTTGGTGGACGCGACTTATAGCCATTTTCTTTCCTTAATTTCTTCGCCCTTGATGCCATTTTATGCGAAACGCCAAACAACTCACGCATTTTCCTTATACTAATGCAAACAGGAAGCGTTGTAAGTATTTCGATTTTTTCACTTCGGAAAATAGCTTTCGACAACGCATTGTTCACATCTCGAATCAAAGTCTCGTCTATCAAAGAATTGTCTGCATCGGGCAATTTCTGTCGCTTTGTTGCACGTCCAAGCATATCATTTTCAGCTGTTTCTTCCTTGTATGTAGGGTCATTTTTTTCGTTGTCCACGTAGTTTTCATCCCGTGAAGATTCTTCTTCGGTAGTATCAATAATGATTTCCTTTTCGACGGAAGAGACAGTAACTTTTTGACTATAAATTGACGTTCTGCATGAATCACAGATATATTTTCCAGTTAAATTAGAAAAGATACGATTCCACTGCGTCGTTATCAGCTTCAAATTTTTGTAGACACGATTGTGTTTGGATTTTTTAAGTGGGTTGCAACATTTCTTCGGGGTAGGCATTTTATATAATCTGTTTAAAATAATAAAAAACATAAAACTATGAGAACTGACAATATGAAATAATAAATAATGTAAATGATTAGAAAAATCAGTTATTGTTATTAATAATATTGATAAAGTCAGTAATATTGAACATTTTAACGCTTTTAATCGAGATTATTTAATAACAATACACAATTATTGTTTATAAATTTGCAAAATAAAAAACGAAGTCATATGCAATGTTAATTACGCTTACCTTTTTGCGTAGAAATTAGAAACAATAAGAATGGTTTCTTAAGCGAAAACAATTGTTGTAAAACAAAAGCGTGCTGCGACTCGTTCGTACCGACAAGCTAAGGCGCGACCGTGCGCCGCTCGATAAAAATATTAATTACTTTTTATGTATTAATGTTTGCTAACTTTTTTTAACGGATTCTGAATCTATATTAAATTCCCTCTTAGAATGTTTTTTTAAAATATTTTTAAAAAGCGCAGAACACGGTTTTTTTTCATTTTACATTTTATTTTGCAATAAAAAAAAGGGATTGTTAATAAGTTTTAAAAATTAATATTGTGTATCTTAAAATATATACTTTTTCCTTCAAGTTGCCGTTGGAAGCATTAAATTATATCAACTCTGTTGTGAGATATTTATTTTGCAACTAAAAGATGCATAAATACTGAATTGTTTATAACTTAAGTAATTATGAATTTTTTAAAAAAATATTTTACACACTTAATAAGGGCATCAGAATCTATCGATTAAGTAACAATTCAGCATAAAAAGAAAAATTTGCATTTTGCCTGTTACCTTTCACGAATTCTTACTCACTATTTAGATCTCGTATATACATTATGTGAGTACGTATGGCATTTGCAACAATATAGGTCGAATCGAATTATTTATGAGCTCATTGTCTGGCTAAGAGTCTAGCAAGAATGCATTAGAAAGATAAGAGTGGGGATATTAGTGATTTATGACTTGGGATGCGCTCTTCCCGACGTTTGTTTTACTTATTTATGGCCTCTTTCCAACTACCAAGATCATGGGGACACTAGTGGTTTATGAGAGAATCGGATGCGCTCTTACCAACATTGTTTAAAACTTTTTTAACGTTGCTTTTCAGCTACTGAGGTCATGTAGCGATCACTTTAGCATTAGGGGAACGGTTATGGTATACGGGCACACACACATCCATGCCCCGGGTGGAATTAAAACAGGTGACCCTTGAGGCACGAGGCAGCTATGGCTCTTCAGTCTTAGCGACCTCGGTTATCCAGGCCTGCCTTCCCGGAATTGTCTTCTGGCACTGCGACAACTGCAGTGATACTTGAAACTATTATTGCGGAAACAACCCTATTTTTCGGTATTGTGTTTCCAAAACATCTTGTTACTTTGAATGAGCTTTACTCTTTTCACATAAAAAGTTCAATGCTTGTCTGATATTCAAGTCCTTGTCTGTCCATTTTGTGCGTTCAATACACGTTGTTCCTTTTTGTACAGTTTATAGGTTAAATTGTTTATGCGCCTTTTCTTTCTTGTGTCACACTTGTATGCTATTATTCATGCGAATGTTTTTATTTTCCCACTCCTAGTTATCTCCCAGATGGGCATAGCCCCAACGGGGAGAAACTCAACGACTCGTCTTCTGACATGTTCGAAAATGTAGCGAATGTAATTGAAAGTGGGTGTGGGTGTGTTTTGCGAGAAGAGAAGACAACGATGAGGAAGGAATGATCACGCCCGGTCCATGGGCCGTTTGTTACTGTACTATTTCAGCATTCGCCTGATATGGATCAGAGAAATCACAAAAGCTTTGCGAGCAGACTTGCCGCCCGCCTGATATCTCCTCCAATTTGACTTAGCTACGGAGCTAGTGTCAAAAGACCTTCACCGTCGGGACCCGAAGTCTAGGGCCTTCCGGACGGAGAAACGCCAGTGGCAACGGTTTCTGTCATTGAGCCATCTCAGCCGGTCGGGGAATTGCGACACCCGTCGGACGGAAGTGGATCGGAGCGTCAGACTCGAAGTCCAGTCCCAGACGGCCGCCGGCAACTTGCAGAGTCTCCCGCGCCGGGAGCCCCGAGTTTGTAAACTGCAGCAGCGCAAGTCGGGGAGCCTTGGTCTTCGGGGGGGGGGGGGGCGGGGCGGTGAGGGTCTAAGCGATCGAGTGGAATCGCGCAGCAGAGGGCGGGAAGGGGGGCTGAGATAACGGAGAGGGACAGGTTGGCGGTGAAGGGTGGAAGGTGAGGAGCAAAGGGCAATGAGACCGGTGGAATTGGGAAGAGTTCACTCAGAGGTAACGAAATGGGAAAGTACAACGAAGAGCAATATACGTAAAAAAAAATAACTGCTTGGGTGTGGATGAGAGAAAGAGATGACGTGAAATAGAAATGGGTTTGTGAGTGTGGCAAGGACCGAATGAAAAGGGGGAGTATGAAGATACGGATGGGAGGTGATATTAGGGGCAAATTGTGGGAAGTGGTATCGTTCGATTAAAACATTAACTCCGTTGACACTTCGCCAGCTGTGACGCTGTCATTGAATGGGGAGCTTCAACGTCACTCTAGTGACCTCGTATATTGACATTTATGCTCCAAATTCGATGCCAGGGTCAAAGCTGACGAAGTGTCAACAAACGTATAATTTTAATCAAAGTATAAGGGTGGAGAAAGTAGAGATGGAGAAGCGTTGCAGAGGAGGGTAGCTGAAAAATCATACAACAATGGGTAGTGGTGGCATTCTCAGACCAGAGAGAGATGGAAACGAGAGTGGAATAGAGATCGATTTCACAAAAAATCGAGATGAAGTCGAAACAGGGCAGGGATATAGCGAGTTACTGCGAGGGAGTAGGCAGATGGGTTGGTAATAAACTGAAGGAGGAGGTCAGGAACGTAACGTAGAGGAGTAGACCGGAGCGGTCCGGGGCGGAATGTCACTGAAGGAGGTGAAGAGGGATGGGATTGGGCAGGTCGGAATGAGACGAGATGGACAAGACGGGGCGGGACAACGGGACAGGACGACGGAACGGGATGCAGAACAGGATGGAGTATGGCAAGAAGGGACGGAACGTGGCAGGGCGGAGTTATTGACGGGAAGGTAGGAACGGAGCATGTCGAGAATAGCCGGAACGGACTGGGAAGGGCCGAGGGAAGGGGAGGGACATGACGGGGTAGGGCAATGATGAGAATAGACGGCGGTGGAGCAGAGAAGGGATGGAGTGGGGCGGCTAGGGATGGAGCGTTGCAGGAAGGGATGGAGCGTGACAGGGAGGAATGGAGCGGAACAGGGAGAGATGGAACAAAACATGGCAGGAACGAAACAGGGAGGGATGGAGTGGGGCAGGCAAGAATGGTTCGGATCAGGGAGAGATGGAGCGGGGCAGAAAGGGGCGGAGCGAAGCGAGGCGGAGAGAAGCGGGGGCGTATGGGCAGACGCGAACGCAATGGGATCGTGGGTAAGTAGGGCCCAGTTAGAACGCAGCGAGAGCAGGGTGTTGTGGAGGGGCGTGGGTGCCGGCAAAGAACAGCAAAACGGGAAGGCCTATGCGCAGTGTGGGGCACGGGGTTGGAGCGGTGGTGCCGGGCGGTGCCAAATGCGGAGATCCGCCGCCGAGAGGGCGTGGGCGGAGGTTGGGGTGAGGGCATCGGAATTCTGCTGCGCGCCGCCGCCCCTTCCGGCTGCGCCTTGCCGCGCGGGACGTGGGGCGCATGGCGAGCACCGCCCGAGGCTGCGCGCGCTGCAGCGGTTTGCGCCCGGAAGGGGTCCCTGGCTTCGTTAACACTTAGCTAATAGACGCTGCTCTAACACCCGCCTGTTGTGTTGCACGCTGTGAAACGGAACACTAGGAGTATTCCAATTAACAATAATCGATTGGAGTGTTTATATAATATAATATAAATAGTATGGCGACACAAAAAATTATATCATACTTACTGTGATGTAACACATTTGATCGAAGATAACGTGATTTTTTTAATAAAGTTATGTGAGAATGCCCAGGAATAAAATCATGATGCAATTTTTGAAATCATAGCAGCAAATTTTTGCTTATCTTCAATTTGCTGGTCTTTCTGACACTTCCGATTCGTTACTTGTTCTCAGATATAATACAAATTATCTTATATTAACAAAGTTACGAACATTTTAATTACTCAGTAAAATTCCGAAAAGTTGTAAAGCCTCTCTTCACAGGTGCCTTCAATGCCCTTCACCCCACCCCTACTTTTGCCCTTCTCCTCGCACCACCAATTATCCCAATAATTCCCCCTTTCCTGTCAATTAGAGAGGGAGGTTCGGCTATTAAAATACTTCGGAGAGAATTCCACCGAAATGCTCATTCCCGGTATAATTACATCTTCCCAGTGGGTCGAGATCAATTTTGTTGATTAAAGGAATTTAATTTGCGATAACAAAGTTGTGTCGTGCGTGGTAAGAGCGACTTTCATGTGCGATCTACACAGTGTACTGGAGAATGGGAATTTTTATGTAATTAAGATTCTGTAAAAGGAAATTTTAGATGTTGATTAAAGTTTTATGAGAATAAATTTGATTCATGCAGGAAAAATATGGAGATTTAAAAAAGAATAACATCTTTAATTTAATATAAAAATTATATTTTTCTTAAATATGAATTTCTTTCAATACTAGGTACCAATTGCGTTAAACTGTGGTGAACTATTCCATTATTCAATAAAAATAGAAATAAAATGAAGGCTGATGAGAGAAGTTACTAAAATCAAAACTTCACCCAGCATACTTCGTGGCTCCGAAGCAAGAATGTATGTGAAATAAAAAATCGTGGGAGGTAAAAAAAATATTTGAACGAATTAAATACTAACGAATTGTAAATTTTAGAAACTTTTATCAAGAAAAACAGTACTTTATTCAATAAACCATTATATCTTCCGATAAAAACTATATTGTCTCTCATGTCAGCAGGATATGTTAATAAAAATATGACTTTTCCCCTCTTAAATTCGTTTTTATCTAACCGCTAATCATTCTACCAAAATATAAAGAAGAATCACGTGAATACTCCGAAATACTTTACAATTGTAGGTCGTATATCACCATTGGTTTTCAAGTTCTTTTTTCTGTCAGAAAATATAGTTTTAATAGTTTGTTTAACAATAAATATTCGTTCTCAAAACTGTATTTGAATGTCACTAATGTTTCTAAGTACAATGAAATATAAAAAATGAATAATATTGCACCTGTATGAGAAGTTGCTCTAACAATGGTGGTCAATGTAGTAAACTACCACTACAAAACTAGTGATAGTCTGAAAACCCTTACAGTTCCCCAAGACTCATCCCACTGTGATGATACTTGTTGCCAGAAAGTTGGCTGCTCTGGCGATCCGCGAATTCTCCGGGATGGACCCGATCCGAAATCTCCTTCCTCTCTCTCTCTCTCCCTCCCTCTCTCTCTCTCTCTCTCTCTCTCTCTCTCTCTCTCTCTCCCTCTCTCCCTTCCGCGCTTCCCGATCGTCTCAATTGCAGCGAGGGCGCGCGCGGGGGCTGGACGAGAAGGGGGCCCAGCCAGCAGAGTTCGTAATTAAGCCAGCGGTCAGTGCTGCGATAACAAACTCGGTACGCAACATCGGAGCCGCTTGTTCTTTGTGGGTCCGTCGCCGGTCGGCGCCACCCACCCACCCACCCGCGCCCCAACCTGCCTGCTCATCGCCACCCGCCCTGCCCCGCTACGCGCTGGCTATTGGATCTTTGTGCAGGGGAACGCCTCTGTCTCTCGTTCCGCCTCCATCTCCCCGCCTTCGCCCCGCCTTTGACCCGCCTTCGCCCCCCATCTTCGCCCCGCCTCCGCCACGCCTCCACCCCGCCTCCACCCCGTCTCCACCCACCTGCGCCCCGCCTCTGCCCTGTCTCCACCCCGTCTCCACTCCGCCTCCCCCCGCCTCCGCCCCGCCCCAGCATCGCCGCCGCCCCGCTTCCGCCCCGCCGCCGCTCCGACCCGCACAGACTCCGCCCCACCTCCGCCCCGCATCCACCCCGCCACGACCCGGCCTCCACCGCGCCTCTGTCCCCCTCTGCCCCAGCTCTTTCCCACCTCCTTCCCGCCTTCGCGCCGCCTCCACCCCACCTCTCCGCCCCGCCACCGCTCCTCCTCCCCCTCCCTCCACCACCGCCATGCCTCCACCACCACCATGCCTTCGTCACGCCTGTTCCATGCCTCCACCGCGTCTCCACCTCCGCCCCACCTCAGGTTCGCCTCCGCCCCCTACTCCCGCCTCCTTTCCTCCTCCGCCTCGCCCGCCCTCATCTCCCCCGTTCCGCCGCTCCAACCTGCCCGCCCTACCATCCGCCACGCGCTGGCCGTTGCGTCCTAGGGCCAGGCTCTGTCACCCATGCCGCTTCCCTCTCGTTCCTCGCTGCACCCGCTTCAGCTAACGCCAGCCCATCCACCACCCCTTTCTGCCGCCTCCGCCGCCCTCTGAGGACTAGTCGCCCTAACGAGTTAAAGACGACTTGCGAGGACTCTCGCCGCGGCGGCGAGTGGTCCCTCGGCCCCCGATCGCATCCGGCATCGCCACGCGATTTGCTAATATGGTTCTGTACACTCACCTCGAAAGATGAATTTTGCACACTATTTGTGACCTAATACAATACATGTGTATTTTCCCGCATACTAAATACGTAACTTTGTAGAGACAGTTGTAGAGAAAGTTTTTCGCTACAAAAATCGTATTGTCGGTCCCTGATACCGAATAAGTCGATCATGACTGTTCTTGCATGTGGTAAAATATTTTCTGTAATATATATATATATATATATATATATATATATATATATATATATATATATATATTGTAACACCTCCGCGCATCTAAACAATGCGCGGTTAGCGGCCCGGTTGTAGCTCAGTCGGTGATGGAAGGAATTGTTAATTAGATTCAATGGACATTCGAAATAAACACTTTGATTACTGGTGAAAAAAACTACTTTTATTCCTGGACAAAGTTGTACCAGGGAAGTTACATTTATAAAATAAAAGAAAGAAGAGATTGAATGAAAGAGAAAAAATAAAGATCAAATTAACAGGAAAGCTTACAACTGAGAAGAGTACAAAATTATTATAACTAAAATTACAATAATAAAAATTGACCATTCGATGTGCCTTGGCGCGGCACCGCGTTGACAAAATTCTACAGAGATGAATAGCCCCCAGTTACATTGCCTGAGAGCTTCGTGTCAAAAGGGCGGGCGCGGCGAAGCTTGTGGGGGCGGCGTGACCTTCGTTGGAACACGGCCGAGGCCTGCAACCTCTCGGGCACGCCCTCACAGCTGGTCGGCTTGCAGCGGCTCGCGGCGTCTGCGGCAGAGTCTGGCAGCGTCTGGTGGCGTCAGCAGGGGGGCGCTGTCGTCTGGCAGCGTCTGGCGGCGTCTTGTAGGTAGCCGGGGATATTGCTCACGATCGCAGGTGCGGAGCACACAACAATGTGTTCCTCCGATTCTCATGAGAATTGTTCTCAGGCACAAATTCAGAAAGTTGCGAAATCCTTCAGAGGCGCACTCGCCTCTTTCCGCGACTGGCTCCCACCGCAGAGAAGTTTCTCAACCAAGTTAAAATTTTACAAGTGCCTTCAGAGGCGCACTCGCCTCTCCCCGCGACTGGCTCCCACCCCTAGAGAAGTCTCTCTCGAACTCTTCTCAGCCCCCTGCTCTTAGCCCACTGCAATTTTACAAGTGCCTTCAGAGGAGCACTCGCCTGTCCCCGCGACTGGCTCCCACCCCTAGAGAAGTTTATATACCCATTGTAATTTTACAAGTGCCTTCAGAGGCGTACTCGCCTCTCCCCGCGACTGGCTCCCACCCCTAGAGAAGTTTCTCTCTAACTGTTCTCAGCCCACTGCTCTTAGCCCACTGCAATTTTACAAGTGCCTTCAGAGGCGCACTCGCCTCTCCCCGCGACTGGCTCCCACCCCTAGAGAAGTTTATATACCCATTGTAATTTTACAAGTGCCTTCAGAGGCGTACTCGCCTCTCCCCGCGACTGGCTCCCACCCCTAGAGAAGTTTCTCTCTAACTGTTCTCAGCCCACTGCTCTTAGCCCACTGCAATTTTACAAGTGCCTTCAGAGGCGCACTCGCCTCTCCCCGCGACTGGCTCCCACCCCTAGAGAAGTTTCTCTACCCACTGTAATTTTACAAGTGCCTCCAGAGGCGCACTCGCCTCTCCCCGCGACTGGCTCCCACCCCTAGAGAAGTTTCTCTCTAACTGTTCTCAGCCCACTGCTCTTAGCCCACTGCAATTTTACAAGTGCCTTCAGAGGCGCACTCGCCTCTCCCCGCGACTGGCTCCCACCCCTAGAGAAGTCTCTCTCGAACTGTAATTTTGTAAGTCAAAAACGCATGAGGTTAACTTTTACCCCCACCCTTTTTCCTCATATGCTCCTGCTCCCTACAATGATCGCGTCGCTATTGGCTAAAGGTGATGGCGTTGTACACTATATTCGGCCAATAGCGACGGGGGGAGCAAAGGAATTTTCCACACTCTGTGTTTCTGTCGGAATACAGTGTCCCATTGTTCCGTCTCGAAAATATGCCATGTCTGTGAAGGGGCCCCTGGCTACAGAATTATCGTTTTGGGTTTCCCCGTTCACGACGACAGGCGTTTCAAAGATTTTCCAGATGTGGCTGCGTCTGGACGGTTTTCAATTAGCCCTTTGACCTCATAAAAATCCGAAATGGGCCGGGGGGTCGTGGCTGTTATTAGAAAGGGGGCTGCGCGCGTGACGCCGTATGTTTTTTCTCTCAGTAAAAATTCCTTAGGTCTGGTTTACTTAACTTAATTTGTCTTGAGAATTCTGTACCGCTACAATATACACGTCTTTTGGGTCCTTAATACCGAACTTTTTTGATGGGTAAAACACCTCGATCTGTATATTCCCTAATCGTTACAGACCCCGCAATTTGTATGGGATATTTGAATTGTTGAGGTACTTTATTTGGACACTCAAGGGCTTTTTAATTTTTATTCAAAAATGGCTCCTAATTTTTGTCAATTAAAATTTACATGTACGTCCTTGTTTTACTGTACTATAATATTCTTAAGTTCATATTTCAATCTTACTATTAGTAAGCCAAAAAATAGAGAACATTTTAGAAAAAAATCAGTCAATAATAGATAGCAGGTGGGGAAAGGAAGGGGGCATTGAGGACAGTTAGTATATGCGTAGACGTGCTAGAAAGTTTGTGCAATTCTGCACTTCCATTAGTTATATATCTAATCCGGTAAATAGTGATTTAAAGCTGATAAATTGTTTGTTGAAAATGCCATGTGAAAGCACGAAAAATTTACTACACTGTTTTAATTTGGATATTAAATTAAACAAAAAGAAATGAATTATACATGTAATTCTTATTCCACTACTCAAATAGTAAACCTGTATGGCAAAATTATTTTTGGATCTTCTCCTTATATAAAATAAATTCAGATTATTTACACCAATTATAACTAAAGAGCGGTTGGTCCAGTTTTGATTATCTATGATTTGTGGGATTCATCTTCATCCTGAATAGCAGAATAACTATTAAACGATTTAAAAAATGCACGAAAAAAGAACAAAAATAAATATCCATGCCAAACGCAACCCACAACACACTGTAGGATGTTTTGTAATGAAAGAGGGAGAGAGAGAGTTGGAGAGACGAAGAGAGAGGAGAGAGAGGGCGGAAGTAAAACTAGGGAGATGAAGGGCAGAACAACGTGTGCGGTATTTCACTATTAGTTCAATAAATGGCACTAGCGATTAGTATTATTATTTTGACTTTTCGAAAAGAAAAGCAGCTTTCCAATAAATGGATCTTCAACAACCGTTTGTTTTAAACGCTTAACAAAAAACACACTTAATCATCTTCTTTAATATATGATGTATTTTTGAATGAACATGGCAACATTTGAACGTGACTCCTTCGAGTGTAGTTACGAATTTCTTTGTTCAAAATACTTGAATTTGGATATTTTATTTCATAATGTAACAGAAGTTGTTTCATTGCGAAATATGTAAAAATATTTAAAGTGACACCAAAACTGCATTTCGTTAGAGGCGTACAAAAGATTCGGAGGAGAAGAAATAGAAAAAAATGTATCTCCAATGGAGCCCAGCACGGCAATACGGCATCACGGCCTTGGCTCCCGGCTGCCGCCCCTCCCGCAAGATCCGATTCCTGGGCCTCATTTAATACGTTGCCCCCGGCGAAGGGCGACCGATTTTCCACGCTGTTAAATGGACCGCTTCATGTCCGTCATCTGTTTCGGAGTCCTCGACGCTGGGGGGTGGGACTGGAGGTTTCTGCGCTCGAGATCGGCAGGCACATTCGGACCAGTTTTCGCTCTCTTCGGAGGGGAATTGTGAGAAAATAATGATCGGAAATGTGGCGAGGCGAAAAACCGGCGATATTGAGCAAAGTAAATGCGTTGAAAGTTGACTCGTAACTTTTAAAAACGTCTCAGATATATAATAGTGGCGTCATGAATATTTTTCTTTCATTATTTGTATTTTCTCTTAGTAATAAGAGGCTATTTACCCTGTTTCATTAAGAACTACGTAAACTCTGTGACCCCGGCAAATAATATACATTTAATCATACACGTTTAAATAAAATGTTATTAGCTCAATGATTACCAAAACAAATTTTCAATTTGCTTATTTTATTTCTATTATTGTCACGAAAATAATTAATTGAAAACAAAAGTTGAAAGCATAATTCTGGCGAACGTAAACTTAATTTTTTTCACTTTTTTCCTCTCAGAATGAGTAATTACACTAACGAAATAGTATTTTTTGGTCATATTTACAGTCATATCACACAGTCATATTTATATTTTATTAGTTTTTCTATCCTTCTTATGAGGACCTAAAGCACATTTTGATCTCTTCGTTCCCTTGTATGTCTACATTTTCCCTCCTTTTTCAATCGGATGTTGAAATCCACTTGAAACTACTGCATTTCTTATAGCTTTGATTTTTCTCCGCAGATTCGGTACCCTCTTTCTGTGCGTAGTTCTTTTGTATGAGATGGCGTTATATTTCACCACAAAACATGAGCATTAATTGCTGACATGTCTATCATATTGTAAAATATTGCAAGAGGGCATACTCTCTTGACACGTTTTGCAGAATATTGCTTTGTCTTCCTGACAACTTTTTCAATTCCTCACTTCGTACTATTGTAAAACAAAATTACCTCTGGCATTTTCTTTTCATCCGCATTGACGACAAATATTTCGTGAAGTGTTGAAAGTATAATGACGACTTTTCTGTTTCTTGTAACGTTCTCTAGACCACAATGGTTGCAATGTTTTTGGTATTTCACCGCGGTTGGGGCGAAGTGTGCTTACAAGAGTAAGATTTTGTTTCTCAAGCTCTTGACCAAGTGCGTAGCAAGTGAAAAAATTCTGAGGTGTTATATTTCTTCCACTACAGCTCAAGTCATCAATCATGCCATGAACATTTGATTCAAATTCAAAATAGTATTTGAATAAAAAATGAATTAATTTTTTTATTGGGCATTAGGAGGATCAACAATAGCTTATTCTAAATTGTGGATTTTGTATAAATACAATTACGCATAATATTTAACTTTGTAATACAGGAGGAGTAAGAAAAGACCTCAAACAGGGTACAAGGGTTAATGAAGATACCATCCGACACACTTTCATTCAAATGTGATGACCACCTTTAATCAACATTTAAAATTGTTCACTTCGTTCTACAAGAATTGCTTTTCCGTAAGTCTTTTGTTTTTCCCAATTTGCAATAATTACCTTTGGCAACGTTATTATACATGCAAGCAGAAATCTCTTAGAACGCTCTTGTTAACACGGACCTGATGCGTTAAGATGCGTTAAGATGAAGAACAAAGATGCGTTAGATGAAGAAAGTTTGCCAATAGTACGATGCACGAAAGAGTGTATTTGGTTTTGTATTCCTAGCGTATACGATTAAACATCTAAGACTCAATAGCATTTTAATAGAGATTCGTTTGATTGCTCAGCAGTTAAATTATGCCTATCACTCGTAATAGCTTTATATTCATATTTCAAAAATCATGAGGATGGAAAGAATGCGCGAAAAACATTTTAAATTTGCTGAGGTATCTGTGTCTCTCGCGACTCTCGTTCACATTTTGAGAAGTTTGATGAATACTGTTACTGCGAGTAATACAAATGTACGAGTTGACGGTAAAAATAATTGGTTCAGGTAATATGTGAATCTCCGCTGTGAATTACGGAGGAGAGACTCAGACAAACGCCCCAGCACTTTGGCCAACTCTCCAACTCCAACAATTGGTCGCTGGCCAAACTCCATGCTGTGTAAACTGACTAGTGTCATGAATATTAAGAACAATTGTTTCCTACTCCACCTCATTGCTTCATATCTTAAAAGATATAATGGCATGTAGCAAAAAGTAGCTACATCATAATCAGTGGATTTTGAGAGGAAAAAATTCACAGCACGACATTACCATATGTGTGAATAGGAAAATGTGTAGTTCCGTGTAAAACCCCTTTTTTGTTCTCTAGTAAAAGGGAAAATGTTTTATTAAAATGAACGCCATATACGTTAAAATCTCTCCCGCAATAAAACTTGCTAGTAGTTGTAAAAAATGCGAATTGGAACAACAATTTTTTTCTATTACAGCGACAAAGTGTATTTCTGTATCGAAACGTTTCCAATATCTCTTCTACTGCACTCGCAACAGCTGCGATATATCGTTTGTGATACTACATTTACCTGAATTAACATACAACATTTTTCTGCAGAAAGATACTGGGTACGATATACCCCTTGTCTCTATTTCTCTGAAATACCTCTAAATACTGCATGAAAAATAAACATGACTCTCATTTCCGTATTTGGAGTATAGGGTATTGTTTTCTGTGTTTGTCTCCCTCTGTCTATCTCTGTCTGCCTGTCTGTCTTGTTTGTCTTTGTCTGCCTTTGTTTGTCTTTGCCTGTCTCTGCCTATCTCTGCCTGTCTGTCTCTGTCTCAGTCTGTCTGCCTCTTTCTGTCTGTCTCTGCCTCTGTCTCTCTGTGTTTGTCTGTCTCTGCCTGTCTCCCTCTGTCTGTCTGTCTCTGCCTGTGTTTGTCTGTCTGTCCCTGCCTCCCTCAATCTCTATCCGTCATAGCGTCTGACTGTCTGTACCTCGACGCGGCGCCTGACTCAAGATTCACAACACATTTCGCCCAAGGCAGGTCATCGCTTGTACGGAAGCCCCGCTTCGTCGTGTATTCCGTTTCCCCTGCTCTCAACGCACAGACAACCGGTCATTTCATGGAAGCCGTGTCCTTGCGAAAACAACCTGTTTTGCCCGCCATTCTAGAGGATGTTGGTAGAGGGCGGTTGCGAATGCCACCTTCCTTGGGAGCCGGAAAGGAATACGAACCCAGATCGCTGGGCTTGTTGAAGGCAAGTTTGCTAGATCCGCTAATTGAATATACGAGGGGTAAAAATTCGCCGAATTTCGTCAAACGAATGTGGTGAGAACGTGAGGGCCGTGGAAAAAGCGTACTATGACACTGAGGCTGGAAAATTTCATAATAGTTCCACATTTACAGCTTTAGGCGCTAACAGCGAAGTTCCTTAATATTAATCGCGTAATTTGTCTTGTCCGATGGATCAAAGAAATGCGGGTAGATTGGAGGTATTAGTTTCAAAATGGGCCACTCAATTTTATGAAAATGCTAATCTCTGGAAATTCAATCATGCCTCCGCAAATTTTTCAATAATTTGCGTTCTAACTTTCTCGGGAGTTCGAGGAATCTCCTGTGATGGATCTTCACCTACTTCGGTCATTTTAGTAGATTTTGTGGAGAAAATCACGGGCAGTTCTCGTCTTCAAGAGAAAATAGTTTTTATTTCACACCAGTGAAGATGTATTTGGAATGTTGTCATCAGTGCTTTGCTTTTAACTGTCTATTGTGTCAGAGAGGGGAAAGCAAGGTCATCAGCCAAGGAAAAAATGCGCGATTATTATCAATTTTCACCTCGAGGGTGTTATGTTTCTCTCATCCAATTTTGCCAACTAACAAGAAGCAATATCGGGTTAAACGATGTGTACAATTGTAGAAACTTTAATTAAAAAAATGACGTAATAATTTCTCAATTTGTCAATAAACTTATGGGGTTTGTTTCCAAAAATTGCCTTGACTTTATACTAATTTTCACCCCTGTATGTATGACTCAGTTTCAAGTTGGAAGCCGATTTAATGGTTCTGTTTGATACAATGTCTTCGTTCCGCAGCCAGAAGCAAATTCCATGTCGAAGGTGGTTCTTTGCTCTGGCTCACAACGTTGTCGGTGGCTGCCCAGAGAGCAAAGTTGAGCCGCACACAACGCGTGGGAGAGCGTTACTCGTCATGTGTGCGAATGCCTGGTATATGTGTGCGAATTCGGAAGCGGCGGTGCATGATGAGTGAGCTGTCATCGGAATGCCTGGTATAGTAGGAGCGGTGTTGGTTATCATGCAAGACTATTCCAGGATAAGCACAATAATTAAAGAATAATAAATAATTAGTAATAAAAGACTACGGAGAAAATTGGCTTAGGACTTAGCGGGCTGACATCACATTTGGGAGGCCCTGGTTCAATTCCTATGCCAGCCATCCTGACCGGGGTTTTACTGGCTTACCTCGGGAATCCAGGCGAATACTGAGATGGTTCTGCTGAAAGACCATGACCGCAAAACCGGCATCGCTTGTCGAATTCGTTACCCACATGAAGTCATTAAGGTTAAGTGAATTCGAGACATCGCGGGTACCTTGTTGGGTAACCGACTGGGAACACCGGGATCTAACGGCACCGAGGTCAATTACTTATTACGGGACATATAATGGCTAAAAATAATATAAATACAAAATAATACACTTCAAAATGTAGCTTATTAATATGTACTAAGGAGAAGATGAGACCTTGAAATAGCAAGGAAAATCTACACTACGATCAAGAAGCAAACACTAGTATAAGCTCTAAAGAGTTATACATGAAGAAATTATATTTTTTTTGCCCTGTCCTGTTTGTAGAATTTAGCGAAAATTTATATATCTTGGAAGAAGTAAAATATATACAACGAAAAATGCAATGAAGTCTATTTTTAATAGATGGAATACACCACAGAGAATTCTACGATCCCTCGGCATTGCTTTACGTTCCTGCTTCTCTCTTGACCGCTTTCGAGAACGCAGAGGTAGCGTTTCTCTCGCGCCGAGGCATCTGATGGCTGCGCAGCAAGCGAAGTTCTCCCGCAAACAACGTGGGAGCGGCGGCGCCGCCCGGGGCCCGCCGCGCGGGCGGTCGACGCGTGCGAATTCCGATCGCATGGGGGGCGGGGCGGCGCGAGGGGTGGGGGTGGCGGCGGCGGTGGGGGCGGTGATCCCAGGGGGCGGCCAGGTATTAATTCCGGCGGGCGGCGACGCGCCGTCCCTGGAGGCTGGGATGATTACGCCCCGGCGGAGCGCGTGCCACCCCCGTCCCAGCCTCCCGCCCCGCCCCCGCCCCCGCCCCGGGCGCCTGCCTCGTGGCTGCCACCGGCTGTCGGCAAACACCTCCCCGCACCCTCTGCCACGCCCCCTCGCCCGGCCGGAGGCCCCTCGCCGCTTCCCTTCCGGCCGCCCTTGCGCTGACTGGCGGGCTGTTGTTGCCACTTCTCTCCCTCTCCCCCCCCCCCCTCTCGCTCTCGATCGCTGCGCAGATTCCTCCCGTTTCGCTCATTGCGGTATTTGTTTAGTTATTTTTCCGTTCAACTTCTTACTTCGGTTATTCTTTTGCTGCGTCAGTACTTCCTCTCTTTTGTGGCTTCGGTTCTCAGCTTTCTCTCGTGCTTGTTTCCATTATTATTTTATTTTGTTAGTTTTCGTTGCATTCCCCAAGTCGCTTTTTCTACCGCTGGTTTACTTCTTTCTCTCTCTGCTTCCGTTCTCAATCTCTCTCTTTCTATTTCTCTCTCTCTCTCTCTCTCCCTCTCTCAGCTTTCTCTTCAGTACATTACTTCGTCAGTTACTTAAGCGCTCATTCTCTTACTTCGTTGTCCACGCTGCTGTTTGAGCGCTTCCTGTCTCTTACCTTCCACTCTTTTATATTGCTCTGCTTCGGTACAGCTTGCGTGATGCTCCTACTGCGGACTTACGGCTTTGCTTGTTTCAACTGTTTTGTTATTTTCATTTCTTCTTTATCGTACTTTATATTTTCATTTTATGTCCAGCTTTATCACAGTTTTGCATATTCTAGCTTGCTCTTTAACACTTTTACCTCATTTTATTACCTGCATTATTTCTTTTGCTTTTCCTTTCAGTCTCGTTTTCTTGCTGTCCTCCTTTATTCCTTGCGTTCTTTAATACTTGCATCTCCTTAATCCATTTACCTCATACATCCTTAATACATTACTTCATTTATTTGCCTAATCCATGGGAATCTCGGTCCAGAAATACTTAATTTCACAATATTGTCTCATTTTCCTTATCTAATTGATATTTCTCGCCCCCTTACCTTTATTCTAGTCTCAAACTTTTTTTCATACGTTTCCTCCAGGCAAAGAATCAATGACAGGGGAACTCGGAATAAAGTAGATTCTGCTAAAAGAAAGGAATTGTGCTTCTGATATAAACTCTCTTTCTCTCCTATCATTTAACTCCTTTAAACTTGTAGTTTGTTCATTGTTTATTGCAGCCCTTAAAGTTCATATAATTGGTTAAATATTAAGTGACTATCATAAAACTCGTTCAGAACTTGTACATATTTAAACACACATTTCTGGCGAGGGACATTCAAACTGTCATATTCACATAATGAAAGAAAACACACACACAAACAAACAAACAAACAAACAAACGCACACACAAACATAACAAAAATGAGTATTTTGTCGTGTCACATCAATAGTGAATCTTCTAATACTTTCTTTAATGGACATCGTAACTCATGTTGTTCTTACTAACGTAAGAAGAGAAAGTGTTTGCAATTGTCCTCCGGAAAACGGCGAATCTTCGACACATAATCTCTTATTGCGGGGCCCTGGCAAGGAAAAAGTGGATAAATACAGTTGCTGAATATACAAAAAATATTCTACACGCTGTATAACCAGAATCCGTGTTTTATGCGTCCTTCATATAAAAACATCGATTGACGAAACATCACTATCTTGGAGACATGGCAAAAAATAATCGTATGTATTCGAAACAAGCATTAGTGTTCCATAAAGAACGCCTTAGAACAATTGTCATAACACCACAACGATGCGAATTGATAAACAGATCCAATTCTGGCAAAAAGGCCCTTTTAGGAAGAATTGATAAGAAAATAAGTGCCCATTGTTGGCAGCGTCCATCACTGCATGCGCGCTTTGTTGGCAGCGCTCATTGACTGAGACGTGTTGATATAGACAGAAACGCAATATAATATTATTACATAACCGTTACTAAGGGAAGAGAAAGTATGTGCTGTTTGCCACCACTAGTTTATACATTATTCTCTTATATAAAATTATATTTAAATGCACAATTCACATCTAATACATTTTGTTCGAATTTTACAAAGTATTTTTTTTTTTCAGGTACGTTACTTCTCAGATGCATAGAAATTCTTCACTAAACGTCTTCCAATGTGAGTTATGGAACTTCCTTGGTTAGTGATATTTATACTGTAACACACCCCGGTCGCCTCGTGAGAGAACGCCCGGTTAGCGGCCCTTTGTAGCTCAGTCGGTGATGGAAGGAATCGTTAAACAGATACTGGTAACATGAAAGAAACACTTGGATCACTGGTAAAAATTACTTTTATTCCTGGGCAATCAAATCTAATGCCCCAGGGAAGTTACATTAGCAAATTGAATAAAGAAATGTGAAAATTAGGTGGAAAGAAAAGAAGATGAAAAGTTAGTATTCAGAGTAAAGCTTAAAAATTAGGAAGAAATATGATTAACATTACAATGGTAAAATACAAAGTTACAAATCAATGCGCCATAGCGCGGCGCCGCATTACAAAACTTTTCATAGGGGCGAATGCCCTTGAATAATACCGCCTGGAAGAAAGGTCTCTGCGCGCCCGGGGAGGGCGCGGTCGAGGAGGCGGCGGCAACCTTCACAAAGGGCGCGGCCGGGGCGATGCCCTTGCACCCTCTCAGACACGCACGTCAGCTGGTCGGCCGTCTGGTGACGTCACCAAGGGGTGGTGGCGCGTGGCGGCGTTGTAACGGCGTCTGGTAGTCTGGTTGAACGCGGGGTCGGCCAGGAGTCACTCTCGATTTCAAGAGCGTAGTAACCAATCACGGATTCTTCTGATACTCGTGGATTCACAATTACAACTTTGGAAAGTCTAGAAATCCTGCAGAGACACATTCGCCTCTCTTTGCGACTGATTCCCGCTTCAGAGAATTTTCTCTGCCCACTCTACTCAGCCCTTTTACAATAGCCCACACCGAAGTTTTTTTCTAAGTCCATCAGAGGCGCACTTGCCTCTGGTCGGTGAATAGCTCCCCCTCCAGAGAAGTTTCTCTCCCGACTGCCCTGCCTTGAATGCTCCGGCCCCGTCTGATGCTCTGGCCCTTCTGGTCTTCTATCAGTCGAAATCGCATCAAGTTAACTTTTGCCCCCACCCAATTTTCTCGTATGTTCTAGCTCCTTATAATAGTCGCGTCGCTATTGGCCAAAGGTGATGGCGCATTACGCTATTTCAACCAATCGTGACGGGAGTAGTGAAGGAAGTTTCAACTCTTTGTGCCACTGTGAGCGTACAGAATTTTCTTATTCCTTCTAGAACATCAGCCATGCTTGCACAAGGCAGGCGTTGTCCGTGAAAGAATTTATCGCTCTGGGATTCCCTGGATGTAAGCGGGCGTTCTAGAAATCCTGCAGCTGGTCACGCGAACACGTGCCTCTCAGTGAATCTTTCGACGACTGACCCTTATAACGACTTTCTTAATGGGCCGGGGGCGCGAATGGCCGTCCGATAAGCGAGGTTGCACGTGCAACGCCGTATGTTTATTCTCCCAACTGCCCTCAGCCTTATGAAATTTTGTATGAGGAAATCGGTATCGCTACAATACTTCTAAAAAGTAAACTTATATAATCTCTTAATTAGATCGCTGGTGAGGTAGATACCTTCTAATAATTAAATATGGTAAATTAAAAGTGATATCTGTTATCAAAAATTTATTTGACTTGTGATTGTTTCGATCGCGTAGCGATCATCCTCCTTAATAATTCTAATTTTAGCTCTGAGGATGATCACTACGCGATCGAAATGCAAAGCTTAGCGAGTGTATTTAAATACATGCTATGCTCAGCAATTATCTTACACATATATCGCTTTACAAAAACCATTCTAGTAGTTACAATTATATGTGAAACAGTACGTTTCGAATGATCAGTACGCGATCATTGGCAAAATAAATTTTTGATAACAGACATCAATTTTAATTTACCATATTTAATTATATCATTTAATTAGGTGTAAATTCAGTTGGTACTCTCCTCTTTTATTTTCACATTTATTACTGCAGTGGTATGTTGTTTGTGTATATTAAGGTGCGACTTCTGTGCTTCTCATTTATTAGCACTGCTACGAGTAATTAGATACTCTTTCTAGGCAACCGTAGCCCGTACTTTCATCTTCCCGTGGTGCACACCAAACGTCTCTATCTTCCAGTTCTGCACAGCAGAGTTTTTATGTTCCTGTTTTCATCTTACTTTTGGCTGCGTCAGTCTTTGTTTCTCTACAAAGGTCCTTGTCATGCACTTTGCCTTTCTATGACACAACTACGTCGGAGATAAGAATTTGCAATTAAAGTATAAATTATTATGCAAATGACTTTCTTACAACACTTTTTCACGAAGCAACTATAAAAATATATTTGCAGTCGTTACTTATATGTCAAAATGGGAGAACCTGTGGTTAAAATACATTTTTCCGTACATTTAGGATTTTCGTTCACAAAGTAGTTTGAGCTTTCCACTACACAAAAGTTCGTAATTTTTTCTTTAAATGAAAGTGAGCCGTAGATGATTTATGAATTGTTCCTATTAACTCATTTTATAATAAAAATACTAAATATTTAAAATGAATAGAATGAACGCCTATCTGCGGTCATTAATTCATTACATTATTTTAAAATCTAACTATTATTGAATTACACTATAATCATCTTCTTGTATCACGCAATTATCGTAGAAGCAAAGATAGTGAGTGTATTAAGTTAGAAACATGATTTTTTTAAATGCAAAGGTAAATGCAAAAGTATATTTAAATGCATTCTATGCTCAGCAATCATCTTAAACGTGTGTCGCTTTACAAAAACCATTCTAGTGGTTACAATTATATGTGAAACATTACGTTTCGACGTCAAAGCGGGTAGAATATTACTCTACAATAATATATTACAACATACTAAAACATATGTACAAATTAAAACATTTCAATTACTACATGTTGTGAAACCTGTTGATCTCTGTGTTAACAAAGAATGGTGATTGTATTGTCGCAGAAGTTGTAAACGTCTCACTTTTCATAATTTTAGGAAAATAAGAAAGACATGAAACAATATTTTTGAGGTTACGATTTTTTGTATGATAATATACTGGTATAGTAAATTTTGTTCGTAACACTTTTATAGTTCTTCCTTTCGAGCGATGATATTGCAGTGGTTAAGATAGTTTAAATTAAAGCGACATACTTCCATTGAGCGTAAACCAACCTTTTTACTGAGTAATTCTTAAACTGTTAGATTTATTCGAAATTCTAGAGGTAGCACATTTTGTAAAATAAGTTGTACGCAAAATACATAGTTTCGGTTCCCATTATCATGTAGGAAAAGAGCAATTATCATAAACAAATCTGTTTAGCAGATAAAATAATGCAAATATACTTGGGAATCGATGTATTTTTGTTCAATCACTGTTCTCAAGCAATTTGCGTAATTGCATCTGAGCTAGGAGAGGCTCTATGGCGATCCACTTGATGTAGAGGACACCTGTTAGTGCCCTAGGATCTCGGCTGGCCCTAGGCCATTTGGTGGCGCGGCGCGCGTGATTCAATTGCTCTGCTCTCGCTCCTAAGAGCTCTGGACGCGCCGGGGAAGTCCCTCATAATCGGACTCGCATCAGACGCGATGGCGTCCTGCTCCTAGTCACGGCCACCGCCGCCACCGCCGCCGCCACCGCCACCGCCACCGCCACCGCCACCGCCACCGCCACCGCCACCGCCACCGCCACCGCCACCGCCACCGCCACCGTCACCGCCACCGCCACCGCCACCGTCACCGCCACCGCCACCGCCACCGCCACCGCCACAGCCACAGCCACAGCCACAGCCACTGTCACCGTCGCCTCCGCCACCGCCGCCGCCACCGTCACCGCCGCCTCCCCCCACACAGACCTCCCACCAATTGGCAACGCGCGTCCTCGCCGCAGCCACCGGCCGCTCGCCTCCCTGCGGTTTGGTTTCTCCCCTTGCTCTGCCTTGCTTTATATTGTGTGGCAGTTAGTTTACTATTCGCCTTTTGCATTTTTGTGATATACGGTGGAGCTCTTCCTCTTCTGTCATAATACATTTCAGCCATTTCGTTGGATATTTTGGCCATGCATTTGGTTCCATCTTTGGGCTTCTCTTTCATTCACTATCAGACTCACTTTTTTACCCTCTTTCTGGTACCTCCCTCTCGTTATCTACGTCGTCCTTAAACCTTTTCCCCCTTTCTTCTTCTTCATTTATCTCTTTCCCTCTTACCTATCACCCACCCTCCTCTCGTCATCATTCTCTTTTTTCGTTTTCCATTTTTATTTTCTCTTCCACCCTTTTCCCCCTGTTTCTTCTTCCTCTCATTCTTTCTCCGCTTTCCTCTCCCTTTTGTTCTCTGTTAGGCTCTTCCGTCTTCGTCACGATATATTTGAATACGATACATACTTTGAATTCCTTTGCTGCTTATTTGTTTCCTACTATTAGCATATTTTTCGATTTATCTTCCTCCCTCTCATCACCTTCTTCTCTTTCCCAACTCCTTTATATCAATTTCTCTTTCTACTTTCCCTCTCTCTCCTTCTGTTCCTTTCCTCTCTTTCCCCCCTTTTCTCTCTTCCCTTCCCTGTTTTCCTTGTAATTTTCATTCTTTCATTATCTCTCTCTCTTTATCTTTATTCTTTTGGTTTTCTCATTCATTTGAATCTTCTTCCATTTAGTAAACAATTAAAGAATTGCTTCATGAATATATATTTATTTCCAATATTTTACACAAAGTTTTGTATTCTTAAATTTAGGAATGAAAATTAATAAAATGTTAATAGTACTCTTAAGGATTCGTAGAGAATGTTGATATAAAGCAGATGCCTGGTGCAGAGTGAAAGAAGTGATTAAAGCAATAATTCTCCTCGGTCTCCCTTCTACTGTATATTTCTTTCGCTTCTCCCGTTTCTGCATTTTCAATATCAGCTTTTCAATTAATCTACCTTTGCATTATTTTAAATATCCTCTTCGTACTTTTTGCCCCTTTCTCTCTCGCTGTGCATTAATATCTCCTTTCGTTTCTCTTTGTCTCTCTCTGACTCTCATTGACATACTCCTCAGCACGTGCGGTTGTTTATTGCATCCAAAGTGTCCTCTCTGGGCCTGGCACTGGCCAGATCCAACGGTCGCTATCGATATATAACTGTCCCCCTTTGCGTCGCCCGGCCCTTTAGAGACAACGAGGAAATTTCGGTTCCTACTTACGTGATGATTAATTTACGCAAGTTAATGAAGTTTCTTTGAGGTGTACCTTGAAAGGAGGAATTTTCTGATGAGAATCCTCGTGGAAATGAACGCAAGCGATTTCAAGAAGAACCTGGTCGCCCGAGGGACGGCCGAGCGGTATTAAAGAGGGCACAGGCTTGCAGTCGTGATGAGAAGAGCCTTGATAGCGAGCTCGCATAATTGAGCTTTCACAATCTCAGAGCTTCATAGCAGTGTCCTCCAAATAGGTAAAATGAGATGAGAAACTGAATTGATAAATAAGGAGTGCTTTTTGATAGTCCACATTTCCTTGTGGACTATCAAAAACTTGTTTAATTTTATTTTACTGTTTAATTTGAGTCAGGTTTTATTTCATATTGTCGTACTTCATGTAATTCTCAATTTTTATTTTCAAGTTCTCACAACGAATACTTTTATTACAAAATAGAATCTAAATATTTACTCTTCCCTAAGCATATTTTATAAATGGTTATGCGGAAGAGAGAATCGTAACTACTCCAGCCTTGTTATTAAGAATGATATATTTGTTTTAATATAATTATTAGTACTACTATTATTATCATTAACATTATTGCTTTTATTTATTTTGTACATGGATATTAAAGATTATTTGAATATTTGTTGTGTTTTTCATTGATATACAAGAAAACTGAACATTTCTCCATGAAAATGTATTGCTGCACTCATTTCCAGTATCGCCAATCAAGAGAACTTGTGCGCCAGATATTGAAATAAATACGAAATGTAGCAATGTAATCTACTACGACTGCTACTAGAAATTGTGAAATTCCGAAGCGAAAACTGACGTTGTCCTTTTTTCTCCAAACACTAATTCGAGTATACACCATTTCGAAATGACATTGTTACCAGAAACGAGTTTCAATAATTCTTGCGGAGAACGCCTTGCGGAGAAAGTCGAGTCGAATGCAATCTGACTTTGCAATTAGAAGTTTTGGCGCAACATATCAATCGTCAGCGCATGGGCGGAGACAAGCGGGTGAGCTGTCTGACCGATCGGAAGCTTTATCTCAGACGCCTCTTGCAATCTCGTCGCGTCGCGTGGCGTCGTGTCACCAGGCCACTTCGCGGCCGCCCTCGTGGCCCCTCGAGCTCTCCATTTCCCGGCGCTGCCTCCATTTACGACTCGAGCCACGACAGCGCAGCCACTCACTCGCCGAAGGCGCGTCCTCGTTTTGCCTGTGAGCCTTGGAGGCATTGTTCGCTCGTCCGTCCTGACGTCGCGCGTCCACACACCCACACGCTTTCTGGCCACTCATCCACCGCTCACCCGCCAACCTGTGTGTCAGCCCTCTCACTCACATGGCCTCTCACTCACATGGCCTCTCGCTCACAAACCCTCCCGCCCACCTGCTCTGCCGCTCACGTGCCATATCGCTCACCTGCCCTCCAGCCTACCTACCCTTTAGCTCACCTGTCCTCCCACCCACCTACCCTCCCACGCACCTGTACTACCACCCACCTACCTTCCCGCTCACCTATCCTCCCACCCACCTACCGTCCCGCTCACCTGTCCTCCCACCCACCTACCCTCCCGCTCATCTGTCCTCCAACCCACCTACCCTCCCACGCACCTGTACTACTACCCACCTACCTTCCCGCTCACCTCTCTTCCCACTTTCGAACACATTTCGCTCTGTCCGCTCACCTACTCACCCACTCACTCGAACAAACCTTTCTACTCTCATACCTACTTACCCGCTTCCCAGCCTTCCCACTGTCTTATCCTCGCCTTCACCAGCCCCCTCGCCGCTCACCCTCATAATCTACTCAGCCTGTCCATCCGCTCAGTGGCGCAACCCGTTTATTCATTCATCTGGCTAAGACGCTCAGCCGCCATACCAGCTCACTCCGAATCCCTCAACGGCCCATTCGATCATTCACGTACTCGCCGAGCCACAAATTCACCCTTTCACAGCTGATCTGTCTACTAGACTAAAACTACTCTCCCATTCATCTACTCACCCACCCCTCTACGCGCCCAATCACTTACCTATTCAATAAATCCACTCCGATCTTGATAATTGTTCGTTTTCGCGACTGATCGATCTCCTGCATCTTCATCCATCTTCTCACCAACCCGGGTAGCTATCCGCCTTCTCCAACTCACGTACTCTTTCCTCGCTCAACCACTAAGTCGTTTGTCTTCCTTCGAATAAATCTACTTACATAACCAAACACCTACCGACCCATTCGTCTTCTGAACTTGGCAAATCTCTCCCCTAAATCAGTTGGTCGCCTTTCGCCAACCTGTCCACGACATCCTCCAACCAATACCCGCGCTCTTCATTCCTTTCCCCATCCTCTCTCTTTCCCCTGCGTTCTATTTCTCAGCGGTGTCACCCACTTGCATCTGCAGACACGTTTGCCCCACCTCCCTTAGCGGCAGCTATGGTCTTTCTCCGCGCCCTCACACTACCTCTCTTCTCTCCCCCCCGCCTCCGCGTGCTCAATCTCGCGCTCAGCAGCGTCTCCGACCGGAGCTGACGTCACGCTCATCCATCACGCCGACGTCCGGCCGAGAAGTCGCCTGCTTCCGGAGAAGGCGCCCGCCCCGTCGTGCCCCGCCACGCCACGCCCCGCCCCGCCACGCCCCGCCCCGCCACGCCCCGCGACGCCCTGCCCTTCTCCCTCTTCCGCTCTCGCCGGACCTCTTCCGCCCTGTCCTGCACCCCCGAATTCTTCCACCCACTCTCCTCTTCCCCCACCCTCCCCTGCCGCATTTTCGTATCTCCATAATTGAAATATAAAATAAACCGAATTTAGTTAAACGGAATGTTCTGCGCATTTTTTTTCTATTGAATAATTCGACGTTGTGTGAATTCGTGAAATACATTTATCTCTATTCCGTAAATAACCATCAGAAATAAAATAAAGTGTTTAGAAAGTAACGAAGATTGAAAGACATGAAATTGACTTTCAGTGAGGAGTTAATAAACGATTAATAAAGCAATGTAGGCTTTCACGTCTGGATTCGCTATTTAAATATACCGTCCGAGCTGGACGGCCATGGTCTATAAGAAATTCAGTTGACGTTTTGTCTGCTTCTGCGGCAGTTCCCTGACATACTCAGTGGTGAATAGGTCGTATCATAAGCGTAAGTGTAGTGTCAGAATGTGTGAAGATTTCTGCCGGAGAAGCATACGAAACATGTGGGACATAATTTTCTATACACCACGGCCGCCCAGCACAGAAGGTAGTTTGAATGATAATAAACGATTGGTCTGTTCTTAATCTGGAATGATTATTTTATTTTATTGAAGTTGTAAATTTACTTTGCTATAAAAATGTTTATAATTAATAGTTACGTAACACCAACTTTCGTGGGTTAGCACGTATTTAATTTTAGGAAAAAATAAGGTTATACGAATTAAGTATCGATTTTATCAAAGAATTGCATTTTGGCCACCACTAATGGACCTGCAACGTACGTTCAATTTAGCACATTGTTTCGCAACAGCGGCCGATCGCAACAAACAACCGCAGTCTTTTGTCGTCTAGATGGGCTGCATAGTGGAGATTACATGCGGCAGCGCACTGCGCGTGATATATGAAAACTGGTACAAGGGCGACGCGGCGCTCCTATGCCTGCCAAAGAGCCACGTCGTTAATTAATAACCTCCAGAGGCGCCGGCTGGATGCCAGACTCCAAACCTCCCCGCTCCCTGCAAAAGCAACGCGGCGCGCCAGTCTTTTATCCCACTCTAATTACCGCAACAATAGCCCGCCCCGCGCGCAGAGAATGGGGTGATGATGGCGCCGACGATACTCTCGATTGAGATCGGTGGCAGAGGGTGATTTTAAAAGTCAATTGTGCGCTGAGGGAACAATAGACGCTTTATTTATCTAACGGTTGTTTTGTTTTTAATGTGCAGATTAGTTACTGTCCTGAAAACGCGGAGGTCGGAAGTGCAGGGGCCGTGGTATCGATGTCGCAAGAACTGAATAATGCTGGAAGTCTAACATTGCAATAGTTTGCTCTGTGTAAACTATATTATTCCCTAACCACAGTTTCAAGAAACAGTAAAGTAACATCAGCAGTTTGTGTCAGGTAAAATGACCTGCTTAGTGATTCTTATCGAAATAATGTTTTTTTTGTCTATCTGTAATGTGGAATGGATTTCAAATTGTTTCATTGGCTTCCCTTCTACACGGGCTGAAATCACCAGAAGTGTTTTAGTTGACAGTCAGCAGGCTTCGTTCGCTGCCGTTAAATTTTGACTGCCGTATCGATAGAAGCTCCACAACAATTCTCTCAATTAAAATGTTTCTATCACTTGAAGTTCCCTGGCTTAGCAAATTCGATTCAAACAGGACTTCAAAAGAGAATTCATGTTTTGTAAGCATTAAGCCATTTTTCATGCCGCAATTATCTCATGCTCGCTGTAATTTTTTTGCCTTTGAAAAATCTATGCACCTCAGCTAAACTCAAATCCGTTCTTTGTGTATTATGATTCCAAAGCACCAATATTGCGCTGCTTAAATAACTATGAATCACTGAATATAATTTTTCCCTCAGATGTCTACGAATTTGCAACTTCTCGCATCAGTATCGGAATTACCTCGGGAAATGAATATTAACTGTTGCATTACTTGATATCAAGTAAACAGGGGACAAGTAAATATATTTAAAGTTCATTTTGACATTAGTGTTTTGTATTCTTGGGAAAGATTCCTGAAAAACAGTACACTGTGATTAAAATATTTTTATACAGAGAGTCAATATAATAATTTCCTGTTGAAGCTTTTAGTACGTGTGTATCTTATGTTTGATAAATACAACGGAAGTTTCTGAGAATTCCATCGTTGTTGCTGTGTATACACGAAATATGAATCTCGAATTTGTCTCAATAATATAATTTGATCTATTAAATATCCATTTAAAACTTTTGTATTTCTTAATTTATTTTTTCTTGCCAGGACACGTTGATGATACGAACTGAAACATTTCACTAGTTGATACATCTAACTTATAATACTTGTAAAATTCTACAAGAGAATTACCTCCTAATTTCCATTCACGATTTTATACTGGAACCATCATAGTTCCTCTTAGAGGAAGGAGTGTCTCGGAAACAGTAGAGGGTCAGCAAGGAGTATACTGCCAGTCTTTGAGTGTCAAAATCTTCTTTACGATCACAAATTCTAAATGCACAAAGTAAATATGATTTTATTTTAAATTTTAAGATTTATTTCATTATGTTTGCTGTTTCACACATTGAAATTGATGTTCAGACGAGTTTCACAATAATTCTTTTGTAAATAGTCCTACTCTGTAAATTTACCGTGTTCGCTATCCAATCGTAAATTAGTATACGTTTTACAATTCGCTACCACTCGTATATTTCAGTCATGCATCCCGTATCCGTAGTCCTGGATACATTGTCTTAGAGCCTTAGGCCTTGCCAACTGGCGAAAACATGGATCAATATATAAGAAATGAGGAGAATGTTTAGTCCACTTTTTTCTGCTATTCAATGCCAATATCTTACCTATCATAACCCAAATATAAAGAGACGCTGGATGTTTTTCTATTTACTAGAAGACACCAGCTTTGAATATTTATCGCAAAATATTCCATCAACCCATCTGAGACCAGAATTAATCCCTTCTCCAATTAAGTAGATTACCCGAACGAAACCGTGTTCACGACGACGACGACGACGACGACGACGAAACCGCAGGGACGCCAAATCACCCATGTCCGCGTCGGCTAATGAAGATTGAGTGACCTTGGATAACGGGTGTATCACAAGGCCGGCCAGCGGGGCAGGTGGGCATCGGGCGTCGACAGGAGCGGCGCCCGGGCGCCGACGGGAGCGGGGGTGGGGGCGGAGATGCGCCCATTGAGATGCTAATGGGCGGCGGCACGCCTCCCTCGCCTTTCCGCTCGCCCCCGCCCCGCCCCGCCCATGCTCACGCCCACGCCCGGTCCCGCGGCATCAGATAGCGCGCCGCCGTGCTAATAGCGTGTTGTCTTTGCCGCGCGTGACGCAGCAGCACGGTCTACACGTCGGACCCTCTCTCTCCCTCTCCCTTCCTCTCCCTCCCTCTTTCTCTCACTTGCTCTCCCTCCCTCTTTCTCTCTCTATCCAACCAATTCAGTCGTCTTTACACTTTAATCGTCCCTCTCCGCTCAATTTATTTACGTCTCCACTCTTTTCCTCTCTTCTCATCACTCTTTCTCCCTCTCTCTGTCTCTCTTTCTCTCTGTCTCTCTTTCTCTCCGACTCTCTGTCTCTCTTTATCTGTTTCCCTTTTTCTCTCTCTTTCTCCCTCTTTCTCTCTCTTTTCTCTCTCTGTCCTTCTCTCTTTCTTTCTATCTTTCTCTCTCTCCTTGCCCCTATGTGTTTCTCACTGGCCCTCTCCACCTCACTTCTTCTCGACCCTCTCTTCTCCACTCCTCCTTTACACTTCTTGATTCCTCGCCTCCCCACTTCTCTTGGACCCACTCACTTCTTCCATTGCCGTTCCTCTCTTTCCACCGCTCCCTATATCCTTCCGCTTCTTGTTGCCTCTCTCTTTCTCTTCACTTCCGCCGCCTCAATCCGCTGTCTTGCAGGCCGGTGGCCTTCCCGCCCAATCGATATCCGAAAGCCCCTTGATCTCTGTGGTCGCCAGAAGGGAGGAGACCGCATAATGTGAGACTCCAAAGCGGCCAGGGACGTGATTCCAGCAGAGTGATCATATTAATTTTGCTTTCTCGTTATCCATACAATTATTATATTTAACACGCTCATTCCCAACTGAAGAGCCAAGTCTTCGAATATGTTAAACATTCGGTCTTGCATATTCCTAAGTGGAGTATTCATAAGAAATATTGCACGTCTTGATTAGGCATAACAAATTGTCGCAAGTTAGAAACTGATACAGAATCAAACTGAGAAATGAAATTGGGATAAAAAAGATCACGTTGTTTTGTGAATTTGGTAGTCAATGAATAGAACATACTACTAGTGGACTGCTTTGAAAATATTTTAACGTATTTAAAAATAGGTTTTTAGTCATAAGTTGGCAAACTACTGAAATAAACTGACTGTAATATCCAGAGAATCGTGATGTATGGATCAGTGCCGAAATACGAGTATGAAAAGTTTTGTAAAAATTGAAGCAGACCGAAGTGGAGACGAGTTTGGAAAATTATCAATTCCATAAATATTATTACAGAAGAACACACGTTTTATTACGGGTCCTTAAACCTTTTTCTTTTTGTAGCTATAAATAGACTGTGTTAAAGAAAGGTCAAAATGTTTATTTCTGTCGATGTACATAGTACTGATTATGTATTCAATATATAAGTTTGAATATATATGACAGTGATTTCGTAAGCTATTGTGTAATGTCACTTCATTTATAAATATTTTAGGTTGCTAGAAAAGCAACACATTCAAGAAAAATTATGCGATACTTACGCAACACATGATACACTTTATAGTCGATATAAGTAAAGATATAATTAAAACAACAGGGAACAAAGGAATTTAGGAAGGGATAAATTAATGAACGAAGGAAATGAATAGTCGAAGAAAGAAGTAATGGTAAAAGAAACGGCGGAAAGAAAAGGAACTACGGATGGAAGGAAGGAACAAACGAATGAACGACGTAAGGAAGGAGCGATGGGAAGAAGGAAGGAATGAAAAAAAGAAGAAAGAAGCACGGGAAGAAGGAAGGATGACTGGAAGAAGAAAGAAAGACAGGAAAAGGGAAGGAGGACGAGAAGAAGGAAGGAAGACGGGAAGAAAGAAATAATGATGGAAAGAAGGAAGTGGCATCAGCAAGAAGGAAGGAAGGAAGGAACGACGAATTTTGAAAGGAATAAAGGAAGTAAGAAACTAAGTAAAGAATGAAGGAAGCAGTGAATGAAGGCAGGAAAAAATGATGGAGGGAAAGAACTAAGGAAGCAAGGAAACTACTACATTCGAGAAAACGACAACACATTTCATAGGATTTCATGTTGCTTTTCAATATTTCATACATATAACAGCTTGTTACTTTCCAAATGTAGTGATTTGGAACGTAGGAATATCGTTTGAAATAATACGTATTATGAATGTTCATAATAATTGCAGTGCTAGTGTTTTTTACGTCTATTTATCGAAATTAGTTCCATTCAGAAGCGTGAACACTGTCTGTGGATGCGCTCCGACATTCACGGGGCGTGACGCGTCCGCGGGCGCCGTGTTGCGGCGACGGGCCGCCGGCGCGTGCGCGCCATTGTCGCAGGGATAATTGTGGCCTTCAATTATGGCGCAATTGGCCCCTCCCGCACGCCAGATCACCGGCGCCCCTGGCGGAAATTGGCGGCTGCCGAGGGACGGCGTGACGTGGAGTGGCGCGTTAAGGCAACGGACGGCGCGCGGCCTCGCCTGAACAGCCCTCGGCCGCTTCTGCCTTCGAGGGGACCGCACTCGCATCAGATCTCGAGGGCTGCCGTTTAGGCGCGGCTCTGTTACTGGGAGGAGACGCTCAGCGCAGCTAATGGTGTCGCACTGCAGTGCATCTGACCGGGAGGTCCTAGAGTTCGAGTCCCGATGGTGGCGATATGATTTTGAACAACTACTAGATAGCTAGGTCGAATTGAACAACTGTCTGGAGGTCAATTCTAGTGAAAGACTGCTCTGGTCGGTAGTTCTTCGTGGATTCTCCGATCAACGCCAGGCGAGTGCCGGGGAAGTTCCTTAACAAACGGACATCTTTCCTTCCCCTCCCCTTGCCCTTTCCTAAACGCTTACACTCGCATGCACTACGCTACTACACTTGTCGGAAAACCAATCAAGAGGTTAGAGCTAGTCCAGGCTGGGGAGGAGCCCGTCTGGTGAGATTTTGCTTGGAGAAAATCCCGGCCAGTTGACGTAGGTCGATGCCGGGTCTCGCCAACTAGCGTCGAATAACCACCACCACCTCCCACGATAAAACATTCATTGCACTTACGGGACTAATGAGCTCCTGCAGCAGCTGATGCGCTCGGCATCACTAATCAATCAGTCAATAAATCACTATATATACCGTACCCACATGCACTATTTTCGTTTTCATCTCATTATTTTTTGATTAATAGAACTAAGAGATGTCAAAGTTTCGGTTTCCCGCGTATTACCACCACTTTTCGTGTAGTCAGGTGTACGCTTTTAAAATTGTCACAGGTTAGATTACTTTTACCGTTACTGTTAAACTCTCTGACATTTCGAAAATTGCAAAATTCATCGCGAGCAGATATGCACTGTTGTACTGTTGTTCTGATAGTTCATGTGGATCAATAGTGCGTGCATTGAAGGGAATAACACTGGGCTCTTACGCCTCGATCGTTCTTTTCAAGCGCCCCTGACTCGCGGAACGATAGTCCACCCGCGCTTCACGCGTGCTCGGCGGGCGGCCTAGACGCAGCTGCGCCTCCAAGGGGCTCCTAAGCCCCTGACCGTCACGGACCGACGCCCATCGGGCCACCTGCGCTGCCTCCACCCCATCCAACCCCTCCTCATCCGAACCTCCCCACCGCCCCCTTCCTGCGTCTGACACCTGTGGTCCTTCCCCTGGACTCCGAGTCGCCCCTCGAATCGGAATTGAAAAACCTAGCCTGTGATTGTCCTTTCAGCGAAAGCTCTCTGACTGAGAAACACAAACATATGAACATTCAGCTTGTACACGTGGTAGGTTCGATAAATTTCTGGTCTCACTAACTTCTATTTTTGATACAAAGAAACAACAATTACATAATTTGCCAACTTAATCATCCTTTACTCCAACCCACTTTCCACAGCTAAATTAACATTTCGAAGTTTTTGAAAAAATATTCCGAATTTCTGTTCGCGAAACGGTAAAAAAAACTGATTTTGTCATCTCACTCTCGTTTGAAACTCTTCTTCTCCGAAGGGTTTTCTTCAGTTTTGATAAGTGGTCCACGTCACAGTGTACCCAATCTGGACTGTAGCGCGAATATTCCAACCAGAACAGAATACAACTTAAAGCCATAGTTCTTCGCAACTTTCTTTGGAATGGGAGGAATGAGAAAATGTGCGTTGTGATGAATAACCTAAACACTTTGAGATTTCACGCACCGTATCCAACTCAAGTACCTCTCTCCACAAAATTGAGTGAGATGTCTACTAAAACATATCAATACAGTTACAAATAATACTGTATAATGCTCAGAACGTGTTCCCATACATGGACGATATTTTGCTCGAGCTGGAAACTTACGGAACCACATACATAAACTAAACACGTTGGAAATAGTACTTAAAACTGAAAACATTGGTGTAAATCAGCTACAAACTGAAACTTTTCCGCCTTTTAGTACTACGAAATGCATCATTTGGATTTTTTAATGAATTTGATACCTGTGTTTCTGGCAAATTTTCACTCTACTCGAAGCTATACTGAATTTATTTTCTCCCCACGTTTTTCCGCGTGAACAAGTAATAATGTCAAAACACTCAAATGATCGATTTTCTACTCTGATTGTATTATAATTGTAATATGTACTATAATTGTAATAAAATGGCTGCAGTTCGTTGCATTATGACGGTAATTACGTTTCAGCTTCATTTATAGGTCAGGTGTTTGAACCATCATTAGGGAAGTTAATAGGTGACAAGTAATCACTCATCGGGCATCGTTCTATTACAGATTCTTAGAATAGTGAATATTGCTGTACCAAATCAACCTGTTTGGGTGGCAGGGAAGAGCACGTGAACTTACCTTCCATGCATTCCGTTGCCAATATTCTGAAGAAAATTAGAACACAAAAGATTGATGGAAGGACGGACGGACGGACAGGAGGAGGGACGGACATGGAGACCGACTAAGGTACCGACAGACGGATGGAGAGATGAACGGAGGGACGGACGGACGGATGAACGGACTGACAGAATTTGCCGTCAGTTGGTTTTTCGGTGTGAACAACCCACCAAACACGGATTTGTACTACGCAATGTGCTAGAGAAAATTATAACATGAATAGGAACAAGAATTATTCACTTTTTAGTTGCCAGGCCAACGAGTTACGTGTCAAAAATTGGCCATTTCCGCGTAGCATTACAATACTTTCTCTATTCTGCGTAAACAGTTAGTAAGAAAGTAAATTTTGAGCAGTTTTTGAAACAAATCTTGATGACATATTTTTGAAATAGGTTTGCAATTTTAACGAATTTACTAAATAAATTCTCAATAGTTTTCTAAACACAATATTAATGACGTTATTTACGGATTTAAAATTGAGGCATAAATTCCATTGAGAAAGAAATGTGTATCTCTAATACTGGAGATGTTTGGCAGATTAGAAAAATATTGGAACTTTTACAATTTCAGTGGATTTTAGGAAATTCATATGTTCCGTATTGATTAATGCACTTTCTCATGTTAGAGAAAAACACTCCCATTGAAGTCATTTTTTCAAAAACGTTGAAAATTTCACAGGATGTATGTAAAGCAGCTTCCAGAAACAAACATATTTCATTATTTCTGGGACAGTACAATTAATCTGAAGTGTTTATCATATTTCAGTTCCGAAGCGTCTAATCGGGCCCACTAATGCGTGACACATCCATCCTTAATTCATACAGACATCCCATTTTGGGGAACAAAATTGTGTGTGCCCCTTTACTAACCATACCCCTCTTTGGAGCAGCGCCAATAGACCTTAATCCTGACCTGTGTGTGGAGTTTCAGCTGAATATTATTTTTCAACCGAAAATTTAAAATAGTGGCTGAATTGGTTCCAATACTTTTCCTCCGTGTACTCTAGTTCTGTTGAGTAGTTAATCTCCTTCAAGAGTCTTGCGGTCAGGCCCACTCTCAGGTGCACGTGTAAGTGGTGCGGGGGGTAACGTAGGGCGCGATTCTTCCCTAGAGACACCAGATAAAGACCCCCTTTGTGTTGACAGCAATAATTCGTTTGACCATTTGACGACTGGCACTCGGAAGGTGGAATACTTTTTATTCATTTCACGTAATATCCGTTAAAAATCGTGAAAACAATATCTGCATATTGTTTTCTCTGCTCGCCCACAACAGAATTAAACTAGAAAGACGTACATAAGTAAACGAATAAAATCAGCCTGTATATACTCTGAACTAATTTTTGTGTTCTTTTCAAATTTTGGAGACAGCGCTTCAATTTTTTTAGTTTCTTTTGTAGACCCAGCTTCTGTAAACTATTCATTCCTCAAAAGTTCCCTGGACGTTCCGTCTCATCGTCCATCACAAATCCCGTTTTTTGAGACCGGGAATGAACTCTCGTTCTTGGCTTCTAGAGGGTCCCGAAGGCTTATCTCGGCGAATTGTAAGGTTATGTTTACGGTAAAGTGGGTTCATCTCTGCCACATATATTCGGTTCCCGGGGATAGTGTCCACGTCTGGTGTGGGAGGAAAGTTGGTCTGAAACGCGCTGCACGATGAGTGGTGACCTCCACAATGATGCAAGACACTACGTCCATACGCCGGCTTCAATCGCGCAGTAATGGGATGTAATGTAATAATCGGATGTAAAGAGTTTTGGGGCAAAATATCTCCATGTGTTTAGGAATGGATTGTCAGATTATACGTGATATTTGAGGGATCTCTAAAATACGACTACACACAATCAAACAACTATGCCCATTGTGGGACTTGAATTCGTCATTCTTCTAGCTGAGTAGGTTCTTTACGATCGCAAATTCTCAGGTCACTCGCCATGGATTTAATGCAATTTAGGAATTAGACTTCTGCTAACTCAGATCATTTTATTCATTAAACCATTCGTAAATACCAATGTAATTATCTCTCATTGTAGTAAAGCAATTACTTTTGCTTACCTCTCAAAATATTAAATTAGTTAAAGCAAAAGTAGTATTTCATTGTCTATAAAGTTCAAAGCACACCCGATTACCTTCTTGCATAGAATAAAAGTGTAAAATGTTACGTTTCCAGACATATTCGTTTCCTTTACCGAGAATAAGAAGGAACTTTTAATTTCGCTTTGCAAAAACGTGAAGTTTCTGTCTCTTTCTGCTGAGAATTTCGCTTTTCTTTTGTATTCACAAAGGAACCTTAGATATTATTTCAGAAGCTGGTTTTATTAATCTTATTAAATCCTTTTAGAACGTTGCTTATGGAGATCAAACGAATTTTGTAGTCGACTATGAAGAACATTTTTACCGAAGCACTTCAGTAATAATCTGCGCAATTCTCTGCTAATAATCATTTAAAACAATGTCTTTGACAGATCACGGTCATTGAACATTTATAGGCTCTATTTCTTTCAGGGCGTTGAAAATTAGATTTTCTTCTGTTCTTTACTCAATTACTGCAAAGATCTTCCGTTATCGGAATCCGTAGACTCCTCGCAAATGTACAATTTGGATCCCTTAACTCGATTTCTCTACGAAATTTACAATTCTACGAAACATGGCGGAAATAATGACAGTGAAGTGAGATGGAGGAAAATAAATGAAATGAGATTCTGTTCGATTACCGAAGCTGAGCTGAGCCAAAAACGTTTGCAAACTGTATTACGAAAAGGGAACTAATGGCATGAAATAAAAAATGTGATGTAAGGTTCTTCAACACGAGCAATAAAAATGTAAGCTTAGCAACTTCGGCTCCACGCTCTCCCGGAACATCAAAGAGCGTAGCACGTTCGCTATAAAACTGTGTCATTACGTTTCGGAGATTGAAATTATATTTATGAAATACAGTTCGTCCGAAGAGATCTTTTAATTACTTCCCCTTTGTTTTGGGGATACGTTGTAAACCTTTGAGGTGAAAAGAGCGTTAATATAGTTCCTGGTAAATGAAGAGTCCATTGTAGAAGCACAGGAAGAATGGTTTATATCCGTGTATACTGAGATGAATATGACTGCTACAACAGTAGAGAATAGAATAGGAAACCAGTTTATGGTATCTAAAATGCAGTTCAATTGTAATTCATGAACTATTTTGCTTGAGTGTGAGTGTGTTTCATACCACACACTTTAAACGCGTTTCTTTAACTTGGGAATTAAATAAAAGAATAGATAAACAAATGGTCTCGTGTGTTGTAAGCTGGTTCATACCGTCAATTCACCCAAGGTCTTAGATTTATCTAAGTGAGAAAGAAGACAGTACAGCTGAATATCCTCGATTTGTGAAAGGTAGCATTTCTCACTTTATATGAAGAGCAAATATTTACATGAACAATTATTATGGATTGAAATTCAATACTACGTAACCCCTAAAAATAAATAAGTAAAACGGGATAGAAAAGATACAGGAGGAGGAGGGGAGGAGGAAGAAGAGGCCGAAAGGGGCAACTGCTGTGGAGGTTATGTACGCAATGCTCAAATATTCATATATCGTTTCTTTAATTTCGTTTGTCTAATTTGCTCTCCTCATGGAATTTTAGCTTAGCTATTATAACTAATTATGCATATTTTATAACTATTACAATCATAATTTCTTAGGATGGACATGTGGTTGTTTATCATCGTACAGTTTATTTCTCTGGGTATGTCTAGTGTGCATCTTAACGGCGGGCCCCCCCTCTTTACTCTCTCTCTCTCACTCTCTATCTTTCGCTGTCTATGGCTTTCTCATGCTATATCGCACTCACTCGCTCTCTCACGCTTCCTCGCTCTTTCACGTTCCCTCTCTCTCATGCTCCCTTTCTCTCGTTCTCTATCACGCTCTCTCTCACGCTCTCACACTCACCCTCACTTCCTTTCGCGTTGCAGTCGATGCCCGTATAGCTCCCCGTGGGCGGAGACCAGAACCTTTGTATTCAGAGCGTCTGCCCGTCCACACCTCGCCGATCGCCCATTTCGTCGCCGCCCTCGCAGTTTCAGTTACTCGCCCTCTTAGGGCAGGCGGAGTGCGCACTCCTGACGTCGCGAGCCCACGTCTGCCTCCCGCCGATCCACTCCGCCGTGACCAGACCTCTCCCCTCCCAAAACGACGGACCCCGTATTTACTTGGCTGTCCGGGTGAAGCCGCGTCCATGGCGAAGGTGCCGACATTTCGGTCGCCATTCTGCGACCTTCCTCAGGGCGTAATGCTATTACAAACAAGGCATTATGCCCTGAGGAAGGTCGCAGAATGGCGACCGAAACGTCGGCACCTTCGCCATAGACGCGGCTTCACCCGGACAGCCAAGTAAATACTGACTCCGGCCGCGGAAGCCAACGCTCTCACCTACAGACCCCGTGTCACTTCCGCTCATCCCGCTGACTCTTCTCACATCGCACACCCCGACTGCCCCCACGTCACTTCCGTGTCCATAGTCCATGTCCAATGGAAAGTGAAGTGGGGGCAGTCGGGGTGTGTGATGAGAGGAGAGTGAAGTCGAGTGAAGTCGAATGAGTGAGTGCGCCGAGTGAAGTCGAGTGAGTGCGCCGAGTGAAGTCGAGTGAGTGCGCCGAGTGAAGTCGAGTGAGTGCGCCGAGTGAAGTCGAGTGAGTGCGCCGAGTGAAGTCGAGTGAGTGCGCCGAGTGAAGTCGAGTGAGTGCGCAGAGTGAAGTCGAGTGAGTGCGCAGAGTGAAGTCGAGTGAGTGCGCCGAGTGAAGTCGAGTGAGTGCGACGAGTGAAGTCGAGTGAGTGCGACGAGTGAAGTCGAGTGAGTGCGACGAGTGAAGTCGAGTGAGTGCGACGAGTGAAGTCGAGTGAGTGCGACGAGTGAAGTCGAGTGAGTGCGACGAGTGAAGTCGAGTGAGTGCGACGAGTGAAGTCGAGTGAGTGCGACGAGTGAAGTCGAGTGAGTGCGACGAGTGAAGTCGAGTGAGTGCGACGAGTGAAGTCGAGTGAGTGCGACGAGTGAAGTCGAGTGAGTGCGACGAGTGAAGTCGAGTGAGTGCGACGAGTGAAGTCGAGTGAATGCGCCGAGTGAAGTCGAGTGAGTGAGTGAGTGAGCGAGTAAGTCGAGTGAGTGAGCCTAGTGAAGGTAGAAAGTGAACGATATCAACCGAGAAATCTGTTTGTCGCTCACTTTCTACCATGACTTCACTCCACCTACACTTGATGCACATTCATTTCTTCACAACACAACATGCCAAGACGTTTCATGCAGTTTCACGTTACGCCATGACTTCCCAAAAGGACAGGCTTAACCATCTGTACCCGTCAAGCGTCACCTATCTTCGTGTCTCTCCTCATCATCCCGTTACTCTACATCACGCACATACGCAAAAAGCCGCATTTAATCATACAAACATTCCCCCTCTCATTATTACGTACACCACCTACTCCAGTTTCCATTCTACTTTCCGCCACACCCACCACGCAAAGCCACACCCCCGCCACAATAAACAACTCCTCTTCACGCCACGCCTGGCCATGACACGCCACCAACACCTGCCGCAGTACCAGTCTCTGCCACCTTTTACTGTATTCGACTTACGTACACCTCCCGTCCCACTCTGCCCCTCACATCGAACGGAAATGCCGTGCCCTGCGTCACAATCTCCTCTCGTCACTTTGTTAATCACTGCCCGTCCCACTCGCAGCTGTCTGATTTACATTTCTCCACCGCATTCTCTCCGTATTCTACCCTACCGAACTTTCGTAGAGTTTCGCGACACCTGTCCTTCCCTTTCCTTATTTTTTCCTCGTACTTCCTTTTTTTTCTTTCCTTCCCACCGGTTCAGTTGAGCTCAGAGGTCCTAGAGTTTGAGTCCGGACGGTGGTAGATTTTTGATACTAGCAACGTAGCTAAATTAATTGATCCGTTGTTTAGTTGAGAATCCTAATGGCCGGCTGCTGTGATCATAAGTTATTCGAGTGTTCTCTGTTAAAGGCAAGTGCCGGACCAGTACCGATACAAACGGGGAACGGACCTTTGGATTATATGTTTTGTCCTCTCTCCACACTTACTTACGCTTATTACACTACTACACTTGTAGGGGGGCCAAAAGCTTCTCGATAGGAGTCAAGTCAGAACTCTGTGCAGGCCAGTCTATTATAGGAATGTTATCGTCGTTTAACCACTCCGCCACAGTCCGTGCAATGTGAACAGGTTCGATCGTGTTGGAAGATGCAAACGCCATCCCCAAATTGCTCTTCAACAGTGGGATGCCAGAAGGTGTTTAAAACATGAACGTAGGCCTGTACCGTGATAGTGGCACACAAAACAACAAGGGGTGCAAGCCCCCTCCATGAGAAACACCATTTCAACCATAACCATAACACCATTTCGGACGTGTACGGATGCTTTTGATCACGTGATGTATATTGGAAACTACATTTTAATAGCACATTAATATTTTCTGTTTTCTTCATGCTGTTCCGTTACGTACTTTGTAATTGTACATATCCTTTCATTAACTTACAAAACCATGTTGTTCGAAACCTTCATCGTTCTCGGCCAGTTTTTAATATGTATATTTACATTTACATATATTGCTCCTAGACCAAAACGTATGAGACTTTCTTGTTCAGTGCTCTACCGGGAAGCTTTCATTTACACTGGTAACACATACCAGCTGAACAAATAAAAACAATGGGAAAAAATTATTGTATTCTATCGCAGAGTTATATCCTGCATTCCCCTCCCATGACAACCCCCGTCCCTCGAAGCTCGCCCGTTCCAGCTAGTCACGTCTCGCTCTCCACCTTCCCCCTACGCCTGGGCGCGCTCCCCCTCCCCTCCCCTCCCCCTCGCTGGTTCTTTCGGAGGTTGACATTCGCTTTGAGCGCCGCGTGACAGGTGGGGGAGGGGGGTCGATCGCTGACGGTGCAGCTTTTGTGAGGAGCGCCTAGTGCTTCCTAGACGGCGGCGCCGGCGGATTTTTGTCTCCGTAATTAGAAGTGTCAGCCGCAGAGAATGTCGAGAGAATTCCCTCTGTGTTAATAGTTTTTTAGACGGTGAGAATGTTGGTGGTGCTAATCTCCAATTACCGCGATGGTTTGGTGAAATGCGCTTTTCAAATGAAGTGATATCCCGTTTGCTTTCTTTGGTAGGAATGTGTTACTTCTAAGTTATTGATTTTTTTGTAAATCATTGCAGATCGGGTTTACTATAAAATCAGGGAAGAGATTTGAAATGGATTTCTTTAAAATACGAGAGACGTGTTGCCGGAAAGAAATCACGGTGAAGTTAATATTATTTTTTATTTACTCTTTTATTAATAAACAGAATTTTTTAAACCTATTGTAATAGTGCACCTGATAGTGGACTTGATTTATCCTTTCATTTGTATGTCAATTCTGAATAGAGTAAAAAAAGCTCATCTAGGGTTAAATTATTTTTCAAAAACTATTTAAAACACAAACTCTACAAAAATATATAAATTTGGAAATCGATAGACACCGTTATCTAATTATATCTAAGGTATTAATAACAAGTCAAATAGGTAATATTTCGTGTTTCAGTGTAACAAGCTTGCTCGATATTTAGAACTTCTAGTCAATTGGAATGTGGATTTTTGTAAAATAATATTTCTCCCTGCACCACATCGTGTCATAATTTCCTGCACCACATCGTGTATATACTCGACAGTTTCGTTGCTTACTAGACCTTTTCAGAAATTTTAAATCAGTTAAAAATGTCGATATTTATAGGCTGTGACGTTTTCCTAATCCAGTTGTTTTTTTATTCTCACGTGTGGCTTTTAGCAATATTTTGCTCAAATGCTTACTTAATGCGTTTTTTTATGTAATGGTAATGTCAGTGACCTCCTCTAAATAATTTTACAGCACCAATACTGATTTACTTGTAAATTAAATAACCCACGTAAATATTTTTTCCGTCAATAGCACATTCCACCAGCAATAAAGACCTCTGAGTAATATTAAATTGTCACTGGTGTAATCTTTGGGGAAGTATTTTGTCTGTCATTTTAATAAGATTAATTATGTCCTTTAATCATTTAAATTAATATTTCATGTTACTTATTCACGCAATAATTAGATACGTGCCATTAGAAATTTATATTAGCACTTCGTAATTACTTTTTGTCATTACAGAAAGTAGTAACCCAACTGCTAATTTGTGAAAACACATTTTGTAGATGACAATATACTCATACACATGTCGTGCTGTAAGGGGCACACCCTTGTGTGTTTTAATGTAATTTTTTCGTAGGTGGGAACTTTCGTGGGAAACATAGTTAACGAGTTCTCTAAATAATATTCCATTTTCCTTGAATGAATTAACAAGCAACAGTAACCTTCGCAACTGTAGTCGCTATACTCGATTCTTCGGTAACTTTAATAGTTTTTACATTCGGATGACGCTATACATTTACCCATTTTATTTCGCTGTGTGGACTCACGCATACTTGCTACATTGTGATATATTCAAAACTAATAAATTCATTTGTTATAAAGTAAAATCCAGATAGAACGTATGCGATATGCGTTGTACAGTAAAATCTGTCTAAGCTGGAATCGATCGAGACAAAAAAATATTCCGGTTTAGGGAGGTTTTCGTTTCATGCAGGGTTGTCTTTATCATGACATTTGTTATATTGATATTTCAATTCTGAAGCAAGTAAAGTATATAACTTTTTTGTAATTAAAAAATGATAATAACGCATAATGTATTTATGGAAGAAATCACCAATAAATTATTATTTAACATATTTTTGACAATTGAAAGGAAAATTTTCACAACGTGCACTAAAATATTATTATTTTTTCCAACATTCATATCAAGGCTTTTTGGTTTCCCAAGTAACTAACATATTTTCTATTACATTTTAATAATTTTAAAAACTGTAATATTAAGTTTTATATTTCACAGCGAACCGAACGGAGGGAATTCCCCTACCGCCTACACTTTGAATGACAAGGGACCCTAAGGTCAAATTTAACGCTCACAACTGAAGTCCCTCGCGTTCACTATCCGGCTGCCACAACTTAAACATATCACAGGGACAGAGAAATTAAAACTGACTTCAGATGCATTTATTTCAGTAAGAGATTCTCGCGTCTTCTTGCCAATCGCATTTTTATCACAGAGATTCCGTTTTATTTCATTCCGTTATATTCTGTTTTCTTTCACTGCAGATCATTCAAAACCTTTCCATTTCCGCTTTGGGCAGGTTTCGTTTTATGCTGTGTAAAATACCACTTAACTACACTGGGCGGAGAAATTAAGGCAGGTTTTCGGTTTGTATAGATTCCGAAGATTTTACAGTACTAGTATCAATCCTACGCGTGTTAATGTACATGAAACAGTTATGCTGATAATAATTGTACTTCTTTTATTTCAATATTTTACGAACTTTCTTCATGCTATGCAATTTCCTTAAAGGGTCTTGTAAAATAATTTTAAAAGAATAAAGAAGTTAAAATTTCACAAATATTTTGTTTCTGTCTCTGTTGATATAGACTTTTTCACAAGAACATATTGTATCATGATCATTCTATCATTATAGGATACAAATTTTGAATTTCAGTTGTCTGTACGAATATATTGTGGATATGAGGGGCTTAATCATTCTATCTTAATCACTGCCCCATCTTCATTGCACACACGTGAGCATTTATGATGTCATTATTACCAAAAAGTGGGTATGTCAGAGGTCCTCAATCCATCTCCCCGATTACATATTTGGGAATTTATATCTTTATTACTATCCTCACTCTACAGTCTTTTAGGTCCTACCTGAGGATATACTTGGTAGGGTAGGTATACTTGGATGGGTAGGTGAGGATGTGATTTATGTTATGTTATAAAAAACACAATTAGTATGAAAGAGGGGGGAGGTCAGCCAGAAAAACTTCTTAAAAGACAAAATGTCTACAACAAATCTGTCTATTGTTAAAATAATGATATGGTGTTATTGACATTATTCATGGATGAAATAATGAAAGTCGTATTTACCATCTTATTTATTATGAGAGGATTTTTAAAATAAATTTTTATAAAGAGAGGACTTCCACTATTTCATTCAATTTTAATAATATTACTAAAATTGAAGTGTCTGTCATTTCGATATGTGATTTATAATCTCGTATCATACTTTTTTAGATGATATAAAAACAAATAAATTGTTTTTATGGTTTTCGTCTGTTAATCCGAGGAATTCACTGGAACGGCTGAACCGAATTACTATCTCTCTTTCCTTATCCTCAGAGCAGTATCTACGTGTGCACTCGTTTCGTTTTTCGCAAATATCCCGAAAATATGGGGAAAATTTACCGAAGTGAATTAAATGCTTCTGAAGGCACATTACACTTTCTATTAAATGCGTTTTGTAGCATTCTTATAGCGTAATTAGGCTCATAATAGTTGAAGGCCAATTTATTTACTGGACGTTTGCTGGGAATGTGCAACAATACATGTGTATTAATATTTAGATTTACTTTGTAAAAAATAGAAAAAGACTGTATGTAACTTGTGGTGGAGCAGATCATATAGCTGCTCGTAGCAAGGATGATCGTAGTAATCATGGCAGAACAGTAACGGCAAGGGTGGACCAGGTGATGTAGGATGGTTAAGAAGTAACCGGCAACGCAGGGTACTTCACCTAGCTGACTTAAATCGCACGAAATGTTAACTACGGTTTCCGAGTTAGAATGTACATGGTCTGACTATCAAGCTAACAATCACCTTACGTTTTTGACTCAGATGAATAATCTGATAATTGAACATTTTTCTGAAAAAGTGATGCATTTCTCTAAACATTATCTGCATTAGTGTATAATCAAGTACTTCAAATTCCAATCGTTTGCTTTGAAATTGACCCATGTGAATTAACAAACGTAAATTTCATAAAACCTTAACCCTAAAAAAGACAGAAGAGTTATATGATTATTAATATCCAAATTGCATGTTAAATAAATAATTTGATATCATTGATTATCATAAAAGAAATTGCGTGGAGTAATTATTCACGCTGAAACATTAGTACAAATAATCATAGGATGGTAAGATATGTTGATTTTCCGTAAATTACTTTTCAATAATTATCAGCATATTCCCTCGGAGTCAACAATACGTGGAAGCATAAATACAATTCCCATTCGAGGCTGAGTTTATCCTCGAGGCTGGCGTGGCCCTGTTGGCGCTGCTGGTGCAGTGATGAATCGCGCGACACCCCGTGCCGCAGCCCCCGCCGCCCCCCACAGCACCACTGCCAAAGCTGCCCCCGCCACAGCCGCCCCCCATACCACATCCGCCACCGCCGCCACCCACACCATACCTCCGCCGCCGCCACCTCCGCCTCCGCCGCCCCCGCCGCCCCCGCCGCCCCCGCTGCCCCCGCCTCCGCCGTCCCAGCCACCGCCACCGCCACCTCTCCGACACTACCGCCACCGCCGCCGCCGCCGCCGCCACCACCACCGCCGCCACCGTCCGCCCTCGCCCCCCCCGCCGCCCTTAGCGCCTCCGCCACCCCCGCCTCCACCACAGCCGCCGCCACCGTCGTCACCGCCGTCACCTCCGCCCCAGCCCCCCCGCCCCCCCCACCGCCGCCCCCGCCTACCCCGTCGCCACCGCCGCCGCCCGCTGCTCTGTTCATTCTTCTTCTTGCGAGCGCGGCTGTTCCACTGTCACGGGCGCTCCCCGGGGACTTGGCCGCCGTCTACCATACTGTGTCTCCGAAGCAGGAGGCGCTTCCCTTTGAACCTCACCTGCCTTCTCACTCAGGGGATTCTTCCGATCCGACTCTCATCGGGCTCCCGCGACGCTTCTCGATGCAATGACTGTGCGGCCGCAGTCCAGGGCATTCTTAGGCATATTTTTATGAAAACGCATCCTTGGGGCATTACAGAGAAATTTAATTTCCATTCGTCAAAATGAATCTTTGGTCATGCCCAAAATCATGTCCTTCATCGTGTTATGTCGTTGGTGGTTCGTGATACAGCATCAGCACTGTGAAATAAAGAATATCTGGAATCCGGAGATTCAGTCCCCGTGTAATATATATTAAAGCTAATAATTTTTTATGTATGGCCGATACTTTCATTTCTTGAGTAACATAGAATCGTGTTTTCTTTTGATGTGTTTTTCTTCAACGATGCATCGTTGTGTAATTTGCATTCTTCAATAAGAGAATTTATCCATTTTAGAACTCCTAATATTCATTCCATTTTTTAAAATAATACATGCTTGCAGAACCTCTCTTTTCCATTTTCCTTGAGAGTGATAGTTGAGGGTTAGTCGAATCCTGAAGCAGAATGGTCATAGTAAGGCACGTATTTTGGTTCTGTAGAGAAAGAATAATATCCTTTTAATTCATATTTTATTTTGTACAGTATCGTGCAGTAAAATTAAAGGAACAATAACCATAACAAAAAGAAATGAAATTTAATGTGTGCAACTAACTCTCTCACCTAATCGTATCTTATGTGTAAACTCCAAAACCGCACTTGTTGGTGCTCTGTAGCGACAGGTTGCTCGCTGCATGGAGAGAGGCTTCATTGTGCTACGCGAGACTATGTGTCTCGCCGGTGGAAACTACTTTGACATCACTGGTGTAGTGGCTCAGAGTGCTACTTGTCCCTCAGTAATTGATATGGTCGAACGCGCACCGTTAAAGTTGCCGCCGGAAGTTGGTCCCGGCGCCGCTCAAGAGAGGGCGCCGATTACCAACGCCACAGCTCCGTCACGCTCGGCCAAGCCCCGGAGCCGGAGAACTTACCCTTATCGGGTAGCTGGCCGGCGGACCTTCAGTCCGGGCGGGCTATAAGAGCGCTGCCCGGGCCAGCGGTGGACAGTTGAGAAGTGACTGCCAGTGAGTGTACACTGACGAGTGTAGTGCGACATTGAACGGTTACGAACTTGGACTCTCCCTGCGGCTAAACAGTGATCTACGCTACGTCTACGGCATATCTGATGGAATATTGTTCGACCTGGCTTGTTTTATTGATTCTCCTGTTGGCTTGCGGTAATAAAAGAATTTTAGAAAATGCTGTTCCTTATTTTGGATATAACAGTAATGGTCCCCGTTGAACTCCTACGTAAGCTAGAAATTCCCTCGTGCGTCGTCACCTACTAATTAACATCTCAATGTAGATAAAGCAAGCAACAGTTGTGTCATACGAAAACTGGCCTGGGATATCAGGAATATTTCAGTAATCGATAAGATCACAAATAGTTCATATGAAAACAAATTTTGAGCGTCTCCCCCCCCAAAAAATAATATCATAATTATTTCGAGACCTCAGCCAAATTACGGTAAGGATCGGAAAAGCTCCCAAATATATTCTCAGTAGTAGGTCACCTGTACCACTTAATTGTGATTACATTATATGGCACTTCACGACTGTTCAAACGAATGTTTCAAGCACCTAAACTACGTTAAAACCTTTATGCTTCATATATATCACGAGGCATACATTCATGCATATTATATCATGTTATATCATATTAATCATGAGACATACATTCATACATATTATATCATGTTATATCATATTAATCATGAGACATACATTCATACATATTATATCATGTTATATCATATTAATCATGAGACATACATTCATACATATTATATCATGTTATATCATATTAATCATGAGACATACATTTATATATATTACGAGAAACTTATACTTTTTTTCGGAAGCTAAAACTTGGCGAATGAACCCTATGTGACTCCAACTAGAGAGGAACAAAAACGAAAGCCCGCCCCACTTTCCTTAAAAAGCCACGCCACCTCCTACCGACCAATGAGCGAGCCGCGATGTCCGCGAGCAGGGTGGCCGCGCGCGTTGTCCCTACATTTGCCAGCCATTGCGACGGCCGCTGCCAATATTAATTATCGCCGCTATATTTCTCGGCGCCTTTTTCTGTATTGTCGAATAAATCGCCGGCGTTTCCGCTGGCCGGTGCCAAAAGTAATTATGAGGGCGACCGTATCTGCGTCTGGATCTGCCCCGCCCCGCGTGGCCCGCTCCCGGGTCCTTCGATTTTTGGAACTCGCCGTCGCCGCCGCCACCGCCACCGCTACCGCGACGCGCTCCGGACGCGATGTTGCCAAAGCATTCCTCGTTGCGCACGCAATCAGGAACCTCTGTCAGGTCAATTGTTACAATTGAATCGTTTTTTAAAATACCTTCCGTGCTGGACGGCGGTGGTCTATGCTTGAATTGTGAACCCAGCAGTGAAAGCCTTCATTGCTTTACTAATTGAATCATGCATGTTGCTTACATATTTTTTCAAAAGGCCACACTGGTTGCCGCGAGGTATTTTTTCTTATGGGGAATGCAGGTGAAGTGGGACGTTGCCAGGACATCCCTTGTAACACATGCGGTCGGGAACATCTTTCAGGTCAGTTGTTACAATTGAATCGTTTTTTAAAATACCTTCCGTGCTGGACGGCGGTGGTCTATGTTTGAATAGTGAACCCAGCAGTGAAAGCCTTCATTGCTTTACTAATTGAATCATGCATGTTGCTTATATATTTTTTCAAAAGGCCACACTGGTTGCAGCGAGGTATTTTTTCTTATGGGGAATGCAGGTGAAGTGAGACTTTGCCAGGACATCCCTTGTAACACATGCGGTCGGGAACATCTATCAGGTCAATTGTTACAATTGAATCATTTTTTTAAAGACCTTCCGTGCTGGACGGCGGTGGTCTATGTTTGAATAGTGAACCCAGCAGTGAACGCCTTCATTGCTTTACTAATTGAATCATGCATGTTGCTTATATATTTTTTCAAAAGGTCGCACTGGTTGCAGCGAGGTATTTTTTCTTATGGGGAATGCAGGTGAAGTGGGACGTTGCCAGGACATCCCTTGTAACACATGCGGTCGGGAACATCTATCAGGTCAATTGTTACAATTGAATCATTTTTTTAAAGACCTTCCGTTCTGGACGGCGGTGGTCTATGTTTGAATAGTGAACCCAGCAGTGAAAGCCTTCATTGCTTTACTAATTAAATAATTTGGTTGCATGTTTCTTATATTTTTTTCAAAAGGCCGCACTGGTTGCAGCGAGGTATTTTTTCTTATGGGGAATGCAGGTGAAGTGGGACGTTGCCAGGACATCCTTTGTAACACATGCGGTCGGGAACATCTATCTGATCAATTGTTACAATTCATTTTTCAAAATACCGTCCGATCTGGACGGCCGTGGTCTATATTACAATAGTAAATCCAGCCGTGATAGCCTTCATTGCTTTATTAATTCAATCATTTTGTCGCATCTTGCTTATATATTTTCTCAAACGGCCGCACTGGTTGCAGCGAGGTATTTTTTTCTTATGGGGAATGCAGGTCAAGTGGGATGTTGCCCAATCATCCCTAGTTGCACACGTGGTCGATAACGTACATCTTAATTATTTTCAAAATTTATAGTAGAATAATATGTACATTTCTACAGATACGTATTATCACGATTGAGACGATTTTTTTTGGTTGACAGTACTTTATCACTGTTCCTAACTGAACTGATATTTAAATATTTTTAGTTTCTTGTAGATTATTAGCATTTTTGATGGTGTACAGTATATTATTAGATGCTGATTTTTTGTGACAGATTGGCAGAGAGTACGTTCAAATTTTTTGGAGAGGAGTAGATAACATATATTGTGTGTTTTTGTTTACTGATATTTCAATTTAATATTAGCAACATTAAATTATTTTTCATAACACTAAACAGATACTATCTTTTATATTTCGTTTGTATTAAAAAAATATTATTGCCTTTTAAAAAGAAAATTAAAATTAACCAATAAATATATACAATTTTTCTTCCTCTGTTACACTAGTTCCAAAAGTAGATGCAGTTTGGTTGTTCTGCCTGCACTATCGGTATACTCTGTACCGCTTATTGAAAGACAATACTTTCTATTAAATGAGTGCGAAAACTTATTATTCGTTGTGTCAAATGCTGTCAACAACACTAATTTTTCTATTTTATATGCAATTCAAGGGTTTTTCTAAAGAAGAGGAGAAAGAGGTTCCACAGCTTAAGAAAACGAAAGTGTGGATTAACAGTATAGTGTCTTTTCAACCAAAAAATTGACCAATGTACTTTAATGTAGAGAATATCAACAGTAAGCAATTTTGAATATTTGTTTTTTAATGAACAATTGCCTTTCGTATTGTAATGCATTAAAAAACATTCTAATTTGTCCGTCTGCGTTCTTCCCAATTCTTATGAGTATTTGAAGATATTTAAATCATCATCAACCCATTTGATTTTTGTGCCTGAGAGTGGTGACAATATCTATAATAGATCTTAATTCTGCCAAATCTCTTCATGGTTGTAGTATCAATGTGAGAAATATGGTTAACATATATTTATTTACAAAACGCTTTTTAATGAAAACGAAAAAATATTTTACACAAGGTACCCTAAACTTTGTACGCTGTTTTGATATCATTCATGAATAGATAAGAAACAGTGCATTCTATTATTTTAAGACGTAGTGTTTGCTGCTTAGGGCTTCTAACTACGTTGATTGATATCAGGCGCATCAACTGTCAATAGTCAAAAGTCCCGTTGAAAGTCAATCAAAAGTGATGAGTCCCGTAAGTGTCGTGCGTGTTTTCTCCCTCGGGAGGGGGTGAGATTATCTCCCGCCGGATGGTGAGAACCGGCGTCGCCCTTCCCGTCAGCTGGCGGGGTTTCCCAACCAAGTGTCTCCCATCTGCAGTGCATTACTCCAGGCGGGACCAGCTCTAAGCTACGGTCTTCCGGCGTGTGTGGTAGTGTGCTGTATGTAAATGTAAGTTTGTTAGTAAGGAGTGTGGTTAGGACGAGGAAAAGGAAGGAAAGATCAGTGTCCGTGGGCCGTTTGTTACTGTTCTGCTTCGTCATTCGTGTAGATCGGAGAAACCACCGAAAACTTCCGATCAGAGCAGCCGGCTGCTAGAATTCTCCTCCCAGACAGTAATTGAATTCTACCTAGATATATACCTAGTGACGAAAATTCTGCCACCATCGATCTCAATATTAGGACCTTCCGGTCAGAAGCACCGCATTGACATCAGTTGATGCTCGAAGCCATCTCCCCGTACATTATTCTCATCATGGATTAATCCACAACATAAAAACTTTATAATAATATTTCACATTTGAGGGAGTCGCAGTCATATGGGTGGGGCGGCTTGCAGTATCTCGAATTCTAGTAAAACACGTTTTTCTAACTGAGTTTTCCTTTCAAACTAACGTGGTAGGAAAGTGGGACGTATTTTCCAATGAAAGAGTTCTTGCGGTTGGGATAAAAAATTTATTGGTTTAATTTCATATTTAACATGAATTCCAGCGTTTAAGAAAATTCGATTTACTTATCTTCAATCTGAATAAATATGACACAGAAACCAGCATAAATTATCGCAAAATTGCTTACACAACACAAATAATAAGAAAATATTAATAATTGGTAGCTGCTAATGTAAAAGCCGGCAAATCAACGTCATCATTTTAGCGCATCACTCTTAGAGGTCTCTTACTTTCCGATGTGCTTTTTCATATGTGTTTACTTTCCAATGTGCGCGTAAATTGAAAGAAAACTATGCAGCCTCCGACCATGTGAGCAGCAAGTGCTTTTTTCTCGATACGCAAGAACCCAGTGTAAAAGGTGAATTAGCTTCTCTTTCATCTCAAAACTGTGTTATATTTGAATAAAAATTGGAAGTAGTTTTGTGTTTTACCTGTTATCACACTGCGTGTAACGACTGAATTCTCATACTTAGTTCGTCAATACTTACAACGCAGCTCATGACGTACGTCATCCAGTCCCGAATAAATAATTTGCCCGCTGTTAAATATTCGCTACTAACATGTTTCATTTACCGTAAGTAGGTCAATGGTCAGCTCTCTCGCTTTCCATGACGCGACCCCAGGTTCGTTTACCGGTCGGGGCAGTTAGAATGTGCAATTCCTTTGCAATGCCCCAGTATTTGTTGCTGTGTGACGGTGACACAGCTCACTTCTCAGGTTGAGAGGATCAGAATACCACCTAGGGATGACTGGTCCAACCACACGTATCTCTTAATGCATGGCCACAAGTAAAAACTGTATGTGACGTATAAGGGAGACGATCTATCTGCGCACGTTGATAAACTCCAAAGTAGAAAACATTAATTTTACACAGTGGAAAACCGAAAGGTTTGCGTCTTAACATGTTCTTTCTTGGTCAGAGAATATTAATTCTGAAAGTCACTGTAATTCCTGAGTCACCTGTGACACAGCCGCCTCGGGCAGGTCTCTTTCCGATCGAAGCGCCGCTAGCGGGAGTTGGCGACGACGCGGCAACGCCGACCGCCGGCCTCGCCGCAGTGTTTGCCGGGCTGCCAGGCGCAGGCGCCCGCTCACATAACTCACCGTGCGCACCCCGCCCCGCCCAACCCCACCCGGATTCATTAAGACGACTCAATGGCGCAGTGGGCCGCGGCCTTGCCCCCGCCCCGCCCCCGCCGCCACCCACGCCGCCAAGTTTTTAATTCGAGCTCGAACCCGCAATAAAATACGCGTTGAGGGCTCGATGCGGCGCTCGTGGGCTCCGAGTTGACCGCTGCTCGGTTGTCCTCACCCTCCCGTCCTCGCCCTCCCGCCCTCGCCCTCCCGCCCTCGCCCTCCCGTCCTCGCCCTCCCAGCCTCGCCCTCCCGTCCTCGCCCTCACAGCCTCGCCCTCGCGTCCTCGCCCTCCCGTCCTCGCCCTTCCTTCCTTGTTCTCCCGTCCTCGCTCTCCCGTCTTCGCTCTCCCGTTCTCGCCCTCCCGTCCTCACCCTCCCGTCCTCACCCTCCCGCCCTCGCCCTCCCGCCTCGCCCTCCCGCCCTCACCCTCCCGCCCTCGCCCTCCCGTCCTCGCCCTCCCGTCCTCGCCCTCCCGGCCTCCCCTCCCAGCCTCTCTCTCCCGGACTCGCCCTCCCGGCCTCGCTCTCCCGTCCTCGCCCTCCCGCCCTCGCCCTCCCGGCCTCGCCCTCCCGGCCTCGCTCTCCCGTCCTCGCCCTCCCGTCCTCACCCTCCCGTTCTCACCCTCCCGTCCTCACCCTCCCGTCCTCACCCTCCCGTCCTCGCCCTCCCGTCCTCGCCCTCACGGCTTCGCCCTCCCGTCCTCGCCCTCCCGTCCTCGCCCTCCCGTCCTCGCCCTCCCGTCCTCGCCCTCCCGTCCTCGCCCTCCCGTCCTCGCCCTCCCGTCCTCGCCCTCCCGTCCTCACCCTCCCGCACTCCCAATATTTCTCATCCTTCCATCTGTGGCTCACCCAATTTTTCTTTGCCTTCTGACTATAGTCCTCATCTCCTCTAGTAATCTTAACGTTCTCCTCACGCTAATTCTCATTAAACTCCAACCATCAAATTTTTACCCCATTCCCTTACTGTTGCGTTCTCACTCTCTCGTCCACATTCCAACTTCATCATCTTTTCATGTTTGTAATTTGGAAATCCTTCTACATTCTAAATTCTCCCGAAACGCAGAGGCTCTCTCTCTGGGCAATACTAACTGTTCGCTTCCTCTTCCTGCTGATGAGGTGTGTGCGCCCATTCGTTCTTTTCTTCACTTTCTCCAAACACACTTTCATCTTCGCTCCTTCGTGTTTTCAACAAGAAAACCCTGGTTTTGGCAAACCATAAATAAAGTAAGCAACTATCGGATTTAAAGTTGCGAAATTCTATGGGACACCTTTTCAATATTGAAGGGTTAGGACCTATCAGTTCAAAATCTTTAGAATATATAACAAGCAGCATTCTTTTATTGCTCGCCTACGGTTTGTATGTTCTTGCCAAAAACGCTAGTTGCTAACTTGTTAATTTCAACTCAACATAGTATAGTTAAGATAGGCATCCTAGAGCTCAAGAATACGTGCTCTGATTGCACGTCTTTCCAACAGTACGTAACTGTTTTTGACGTGAAAGAAATGTATTTTGTATGAGTTAGATTATTTTATTTATTTAATAGGTAATTATTACAAACAAATTACATTACTTGATCCTATGTGGCTAGGCCGAAGGCCTTTAAGCCATTACAATACCTACATCCTTTCGCGTTCTAATCTTTCGAATTCTGGTATTCACCCCAATATGATTTAAATGTATAATAAAGAACGTTTCAATTGTAGAATTGTCTCTGAAACAAAAACTAAATCAGCATTTTAAAGTATGTGCTTAAATATATTCTCTTTAATAATGATACACGATGGCAATAATTTGAGCATTGATATCGAGGAAAAAAGTTTCTTAATTATTGCAATCATTTGGAAATCAACCAAACTAACTGGGTAAACTCTATCTTCTTCATAATGTGCGTCATTAAACAATGTTAATGTAGTACTGGTAACGTGCGCAAAGCCACTTCGCTTTGACCTTTGATTCAAGGGCTTTATTACGAGTATATTCAGTAATGTTAATGAGTAATGCGCATTAATTGATGATTGAATTGATAGCGTAGGTTGAACTATGAAATATAGATCGTGGGCAAGGTAAGTGATATTTGGTTCTTGCAGAGGAACATATTTATTCGAAATAAAAAAAATAAACATCATCAATACTAATCCGAATTTTCTTCGTTTGGAGAAATTTTGTTCTTGCGTGGAGTAAATGTAACTATTCAACTTTCTGTTGACACAATTTCCTTCAAAATTGCTAAAATATATAAAAAACTGTTTTTTCGTTTATCGGGTTGTACTTTCTTTGAACAAATCGTGAGCAACCAATCATATAAGATGTAATTCCTTCACTATTAATGAAACTGTGAATAACAATGTTTTTCAGACATGTAAGGAAGGGCGGGGACGAGAGGTTGGGATGAGAAGATGAAAACGAGACGATGAGCACGGGAGAACGAGAGGGAGAGGGTGAGGAGGAGAGGGCAAGGAAGAAAAGATAGGAAGTAAAAACGATTGGGTGAGGACGGGAGGGTGAGGACAGTGGGATGAGAACAGCATGGTGAGGACGAGAGGACGAGGACGGGAAGGCGAGTATAGGGATAAAGAGGACCGGAGGGTGGAAACGAGAGGGTAAAAACGATGGGATGAGAACAGCATGGTGAGGACGAGAGGGCGAGGACGGGAAGGCGAGTATACGGATAACGAGGACCGGAGGGTGGAGACGGGAGAGCGAAATGGAGAGGGCGAGAAGTGAAAAAGTAGGAGGGTAAGGGTTAAGTTGAGAGGGCGAGGAGGGAAGGCGAGGCGAGACGAACTTGAAAAAGCACTCCATCCCGATCATTGGCTTGTGCGGAGGAGCGCATGCTCGAGGGAGGGCGGGGGCGGGGGGCGTGGCGAGTGGGCGAGCGTTCCGCCGGAAGCTCCGAAGGGAAATGGATGGGAAATGGGCGCGGCTGCGGGGCCAGCAGCCTCCTCCGCGCCGGCCTCCCAGCAGCTACGCAGGGCTCGCCTCGCCTTCAAAGCGCGCCTCGCGCAACGAGCTACCTCCTCTCGGCCACGTTGGCGCCGGAACGAGCTGCCGAAAAAAAATGTGGATTATGACTTTCTTCCACGTAATGTTCCTAATGGGGCGTATTTGTAACACTGTTAGTCACTGTTAGTCACTGTTTGTTGCTGAATTTGTTAAATCTAATAATATATACACTTTTCTCTTTTACCAATACGTTGAAAAATAATGTAATGAAAAGCACAAACTTTAGTAGGCATATTTTGTATATTTATTATTAGGCATATTAGGCATAACAATGTGCTGTAACACTCTGCCACGGAGCGAAAGCTCATTAGCAGAAAAAATAAATATTATTATTAACGAATGTGAAGGAAAGTGTAGGTATTTTTACTTTTTTGTGTCGTGCTTCAGTTCTGTCATGTTAAGTCATACTAAAATGTAACAAAACAGTATGTTTTCCTCAAATCAGTGCGCCTATCTTTATTTACTACATTCGTTTCGACAATAAGGAATTTCCAACACGGATGCGTTTTTACATTTTCATTCCTGTTTGTCTTGGTATGTCTGGCGTACACGTTTTCTTCCATTGGGGCCTGAGTTCAATCTCTGACTAATCCGTGTGGAATTTGTGGCGGACGAAGCGAGCTCAAGGCAGATTGTCTGGGGTTTCCCGTTTGTCCTGCATTTCATCCCATCACCTCTTTATCGACACTACTCATCAATATTATAGCTATTATATTTCTCATTAAATCATCATTAAGGGTGGCATGTTCCGTGAAATTGAAGTGCCCATTAAATCCCAAAAATTTAAATCAAAAAAGTCGGCCATAATTTTTAGTTTTCTGTAATTTAATTACGGCTCTGCAGGCGCATCCATCATTTTGCCACCGGCGTGATCAAATGTGTACTTTAGTATACTAGGCTACGACTACTTCTTTGCACATCAAACATTATTTACATTATTTCTTTCTCACATTTTGAATATTAATGCGACGATATTTCTCATCAGCAGATGGCGAGGAATGTTTACATGCAACCAATGGGGGTGCCAAAGGAGAGTTATGTGCAATGTCTTGTGAAGAATAATTATTTAGGGCAATAGTTCACAGAAAAGTATCTAATTTATAATAGGTTTTATTAGAAGAATAAAAACTTCTTTCATAGTATCACTTACGCAAAGTACTTCTCAGCATTGAATTATCTCTCGTGACACATTTGTACCAGCGCTTCATGAGATTTAAAACTCATATTTAATCTCTGAGATCCTCATTTGAGTTCAAACTGATCCTCAAAGATAGTTTTCAATTAAGGAATGTACACGACATTGTTAGGGAAAAATCCGTGCGAGGAGAAAAAAACAAGAACCAATACTGAGGAGAATGTATTATACTTGATATTTTTGTTAACGAGTCATGTGGACAGGCTTTAGGTTAAGAACCAATGACTGTGTGATACAGAAATGTAAGAGTAATAAAAGAATAAGAAGGCTAAAATTTAGACAGAAGGAAGGGACGATGGTCTGGAGACGCATGTTACACATTAAAGAGGACGGATTGAAGAGATTTCAGACGAGGCACGTGTTATATTCACAGACATGTAGTGCAAGGTTACGATGTTGATGATGATGATGATGATGATGATGTTCATGGAGATTGTTAATTAAGCACACAGTTAAAATAGCGTGAAGTTGAATATGACCCAATAAGTCAGAATTAAAGAACGAATTAATAGGAAGGAAAAATAAAGAAATTTAACTTCGCGACAAGATACTGCTTGCAGTTTTTCAATGTTTGTTCTGACACCGAGTTTATTAAAAACTCTGCGAACATCAACTAATTTGGAAACTTACAAAAGTTTCAGACAATTATATTGTAATGAATTACAAGTATAAGAGAAACTGGTCCTACGCTAAGACTTCTTTGTAATGATTGAATATTAACAATTTTATTTTCTGTTTTGTAAATGTTGCGTGTGTATGATAAAATTACAAGTGCGTGTTCTTTTTGTAAAGATAGATTGTCTAGTAACTCACAACAAAGATAAAATTTTGCATTATGATGACACCCCCGTTTATTTGAAAATTTACGTGATTTAATTTATTTATTTACTTACTGATTTATCAACGAGATTTCATATGCATGCCATTTATATGATTTTAATTATTTCGTCACTTCATATTAACGAAAATTATTCCCAACTCATTACATAAAATAACTGTAATGTTGTAGGACTTCATGTTATGACAGACATAGGCAAACATAAATAAAATATATTATGTGATTCTACAGTAAGGACCTCATGGTGCCATCAGAAGTATGCCACTTTTTATTAGAACACTTTTAAATTAATACAAAAACAAAGTATCATTTGCGGTATTCATTTGTAAGTATGAAGTAAATAGACAGGATTAGACATGTTTAACTATTAAAGTGTATTTGCATAATATGAGACACTATCAGTGTGCATTTCGTATCCAGTCTACATCCTGATGGAGTCTGATAATTTGCTTCTCTCTCTCTCTCTCTCTCTCTATATATATATATATATATATATATATATATATATATATATATATATATATATATATAAAGAAGTTTTTTTAACGGCCGAGGTGGTCCAGTACGTGTACTGACTCAGCGCTTCGTTCCGAAGAGTCGCTTGGGCATGGTTATTTATTCGTTGTCTCTCATGTATGTGTTGTTGTGAATGGTCTCGGGTATTGCTGATGCCAGATCAGAGGACCCCAATAGTGTGTTGGTGTCTAATATGTGGTCGACTATGCCTCCCTTTGGGACGTAAAGGGTAAGCGGCTATCGGTTGGATAAAGGCCCTGGAAAAAATGCCAGTAGAATTTCCTTTGTTTTCCATAGCTTTTCTCTTCTTTACTTTCCCTCACTTCACCCATTCACTTTTCTAACAACTTGCCCATTATTTGTTGTATTTGTCGCGGTAGAAACTGAACAACAATCATCCCCATTAAAAGTTTTTCAAACATCCAAAATGTGTTTGCGACTTTAATTTTCTATGTCAGATTTCACACAGTTTCGTTGTATCCTTTTTTATCCCTATAATAGCTTCTTGTAGTTAGTTTAGAATTCCTGAAAATAAATTGAAATGTACGTGAAATCCGATACGCACAAGGTTGTCACTTCAACATTGCAAAGTCGCTTCAACGTTGTGAGAAAATTCGCCGACAGTTTCCGCCGAAGCGTTCCATTTTCACTCACGTGGAATTGGTGCCGCCTCTACATGTCAGCTCCACCGGTCACAACACAGCCTCTCCGCACCCCCTGCGCACGTTCGTCCTCACCGTCACCCTCCCTCTCACTCTCACTCTCCCTCTCCCTCCGTGCCTTCCCCTCTCGGAACCGCAAGACGCGAATGCCGCCGACGCGTTGCAGGCGTCTCGGCCGCCAGCGCCGGATATTGGATTTGAGCGGGAAAATATTTATCCTCGCCAATGGCGTTCGATTGTAAATAAAACGAATCGCGGACAACTTCCGGTGCAGTGCGGCGTGCGAGGGTGCGTGTGAGGGGATTTGAGGGGAGCGAAGGGGTGGTGGGAGGGGGTTCAGGCTGCGTCTGTTTTACATTTCCGCCGCGTACACTCGATGTACGGCGCTGCCGTCCGTATCTTGCGCTCAGCGCGGACTTCTGCCGGGGACAGTGGGTCGCAACCCGATTCCGCAATGACAAAGACACTAATTGAACTCTTTAAAATACGAGCCGAATGATGTCGCTCAGGTTTGCTGAGTCTCTGACTCGGAGGTCCTAGGGCACGAGTCTTGTCGGTGGCGTATTTTCGATACTAGCTTTATTTAGCAGGAGTGCTTACTTGACCTTCGGGCGCTCGCGCGATTTTGTGTCACATGCGCGATCTGGAGCGGTATTTTTCCCGCCAACAAACATCTTTGCCTTTTTTCAATATTACAGCTTCCCTTGATCGTCAGTCGTTGAGAATTAACACTATCTGAGCATTGTAGTAGAACAAAATATTATTGAAACAATTTTCATTACTCTGCAGAAAAGAATGAAGTGGTTAATTTGCAATATCAATCTTCTACTTTGTCTTCACAAAACAATACATACAATATAACAATGATGACAAATATGTACAATATAACAATGCAATAATAAAAATCTAAATTTAATTAAAATGAAGTAGCCAGCTAAACATCTAATAAGATTCATAGAAAAGGCAAATAAGAAGCGATAGGACGTTGTAGGTAGATAAATATGTTATAACAAAGTGAGAATAGTTAGTATCAGGTATCTGGAATTCACAGAATCTCCTACAAATCTACAGAAATCACCTACAAATTACGCATAATGCATAACCAATTCATTTAATTTACTCAATAATTAGCATAAACGTTATTATGACATTTTTTAGTATCAAAATATATGAAAAATATACGTATATATAGATGACAGTCGTGAAAAAAACTGGAACAGGCGCGATCGCGGGGCGGTGTTTAAGCCGCGTAGAGCGAAGACTGATGACGTTGGTCACTTCGCGCGAATTTGGCGCAAATGTGGTTGGGTCTTGGGGAAGATCGATACCGCTATCTTGTGCCTCAATATATACGAAGAGAATACCTGGCTTCCCGTGATGCCGAGTTCAAATATTGAGACGTAGCGCCGTTTTATATTCAAAGGCGGCATTTATACCGCTCGCGCGATCGCTCGAAGTTTAACAAACGAGCCGCGGTCTGCGCGCGTGTTTTCTTTCTCATCCTTGTCCCTTATGTTCCTTCTCCCTCACAGTTACACTTAAATTTACTACCTTACGACCAGATTCTGGGAGATCATTCGCAACCTCGATCATTCGAGATAGTCTGTCTTTGAGAAAATCAGAACATTGCTTCAAAGGTACTTATCACCATAAAACACATTTTAAAAATAATTTTAATCACTTAATTTTAGTTTCAAAGCAAATAACAACATTTTATTCTGAATTTCCTTTGTATTTTGTTACCAGGTATATTTTATAATTGCATTTGGTCGAAAATAATTCATTTTTTAAATTTATCTCTTTGCGCTCTGTGATTATTTGAGGATAATTTTACACATTTAAAACATTGCTCGCAGGAAATAAAAATCCTGGGATACTTGTTTACTACGTAAACCTTAACACATAACCAGAATTCAGCGAAATTGAAGAGGGATATTTCATAACGTTTTCTTGTAAATTTATTTGACACAGTTGTATTCATTGGAACAGTTTTAAGCGCCTTAAGTTTCTCCTTGACCAGCGGATGACATCTAATACAGTATTCAGAAAATACAGGCTAAAAGATAAATCCTTTCGCACCCTTTAACAGCATTGCCATTATTTCTTTTTTTATCTTGTTGAGTTTGGTCCCTCCTATAAATCAAAACTGGTTAATTTAATTTTAGTGCTAAATATTGTCTTACTGATAAATGCTTCTATATTGTTGGTGTCTTGTTGCCTTAGCCGTTACATCGGTCGTCGACTTGTTACCAATCTACAGTTCTAGACAAATAATTTTTGATAGCTAAGAGTTCAAATATAATGCCCTGCTCGCGTCGTGATAGCTATTTTCATTGTCACTATTTACACACTATCAGTATCTTTCCCATCCCATCCACTGACCCCCCTTGCTAAGTCTCCTTGTTTTCAGGCGAGGATAAAAAAAATAGTGCGTTCTTTGATTGTAGCATTATATATAATATGCTTGACATTAATTTTTCTAAAAATACCATTTTATTTGTTTTCATCTAATAATATTCAATCCAAAATTAACTGTTCATACCATCAGTCTTGCATCATGTAGCAAATATTTCACTTATTATCATCTATGAGTCTGGCGTCGTTTGTATGTTAGTTTTAGACGCACACATGTATCAAAGAGGTAACTTTGTAAAAAGAGAATTCACCAGAAGTTGTATGACCACTTACTTACTATAAACATTAACTAGACAATAAAGGAATTAATTATATTGACAGTTCAAAATGGAAAAAAAACCCTTTTGGCAGATTTGCACAAATGCATTTTGCACAAATACATATGATGTGAAATTGTATAGGCTTTTAGAAAATTTGATTCACACTCGCAAATAAACTCACTATTTTTTATATATGCGCGTGAAACTGGAGACTGGCAGGTGTAAATTCTGCTTAAAGTAGTGGGAAAATTGTTGGGGATATTGAATATGAAATATCATTTAAAAATGAACATACCTTGATTTGAACGTTTTATGTATACAATATTATTAACAGTGGGATAAAACTGTAATCATGTGGAAATAAATAAACATGATTTATATAATAATATGTAATCTTCTGAAAACAGTAGTTCTAAATTATGTAACAATATAGTATTATTTTCTGTAGAAAACCCATTGCGTTTACCAAGATTATCCTAGAGAGAGAGAGAGAGAGAGAGAGAGAGAGAGAGAGAGAGAGAGAGGCAGATAATAGGAGACACACAAAAATTGAAAACAAGTGTTATTGAAGTTTTATATGTAAAGCAACAATCCAGGTTGTAAATAGCCAGTTATTTAGATATTCTGACGACACTTTGATTTTGTAAATGAGCACAGTTATTAAATTTCTTGAGAATTTAAGGGTTTTCAGGAGCTTCATGGATTTATGCAGAAGCTGATCTAAATTTACGAGGAAAAAAATTATGACATCATCCTTTAAAAGTGATTGAACTCTTTTTAAAAATTAATAGTAATTTTAATGAGGACCCATGGTAAATGAATGCATTACGTGCAATTGTGCGTGTATCTTCGTTATCAATTGTTAAACTAACTATAGTAAATATCAATTCTCATTGGTGTTGAGTAATGTAGCAACCAGACCGTTTGCCTCTCACAGCTGGGGCTTTCTAGGGAGTAGCAAGGATTTCTTAGAGAGTTTGCGCTTCCCATGTTTCTAGCTTCACAACTCCTTTCTCCTTATTCCCCATTTCATCAAAAACTCCCGACCTACAATTTTCACCATTAACACCAAAAGGCTTCGTTGTAAGGTGATTCAGGATGACTCATAATGTGTAACAAGCTTTTATATCAACTTTGTGAGGTCGATAATTGTTTTGCTATTGTTGCTGGGCTGACAAATTTCGTATATTGGAACAACACATGTGACATTTGCCGTTTGTTAATCATCCATTTGTGTCCGGCAGCAGAAGTGTATTTGACTGCGTTATAATGTGGTCTGTCAAACACATCTACATGACGAGTTGCATACTGATCAAAGGTCACGTGTGTCACCTGATTCAAACTTGTCACACGTTCACGAACTTTGTTATTTCAAACTTGGATATTTTTCTTCTTCATTAGCAGAAAGTTATCGATATTCACCTTTATCAACATGTTCATACTAAAGAGAAATCGTGATTGTCGTTTATAATGGTTGTGATGGATTTTTTAATATCTCGTAATGAAGACTGACAGCGGTGCAGTTCGTTCTCGGGGTCTTCGCGTCGGTCTCACAGTGGGAGGCGCCGTGCCCTTATTTTGCATGCGAGCACGGTAGCCAAACCAGCCGCTGGCCCTTTTTTGCAGCATAAATCCACAGCAGCAGCAGGAGCAGCAGCAGCGACCTCGGCCGGCGAGTGCGGGAAGTAGGGCGGAACGCTCCTAAGAAGAAGCCCTGCCCTTCTCCCCCACCACTCGTGCCCTTCCTCCCGCTTCCTCCGTTCCCTGCCCTTGGCCCTTCCCCTGCTTTCCTTCTAGCTCCTACTTCTACATACGCTGTCCTCCCTACCCATGCTCTCACTGGCTCTCTTTCCCTCTCCTTGATCTCTTATCCTGTCCTCATCCTCACTGTCCTCCCGTGATCGTTTCTATTCTTCCCCGTCTTTTCCATTCTTCTTGCCCTTCCCCGCCTTCTTGCAACCTTTACTCATCTCATTCTTCCCTCCCTTCCACGTTTCTTTCACTGCCCTTTCTCTTCCTCCATTGCCCTCTTCTGCTCTATCCTCTCTTTTGTGTTCTTTCCATCCAATCTGCCCTCTACTGTACTCTCCCGCACTTGCCTTTCCACCCCACTATTAACTACACTGTCCACTCTCCTGTGCTCTCTCTCTTCCTCTTACAAGTACGTCACATATCCTCCTCCGACCCAATCCTTTGTCTTCCTGCACCTCCTAGATGCCCTCGCTAACCTCTCCGTAAATCCTCACGCTATTTCTGTTCTTCCATGTGTGTCCTGTACCCTTCTCCATTCTCTACAATTTCTCTTTGCCCCTCCCCCTCATGGCAACGAGATATACAGTCACGCTTATTTAGTGCTGGACGTTTTAAATGCCGCGGGCAGTTTTCAACTCGGGAGTACGAACTTCGGGAGTCGTCCAAGTCGTTTATGGTCGATTGGAAACAAGGACCCTTCGATCGCGCGTTGCTGCCCCGTAAAGACCGGCGGGGCAAAGTGTCAATGATGGCTTTATGTTCCTGCGTGGGTGAAATCTAACGATACGGGCCTCCGGCGTAGAAATGTTCCCGAAGCAGTCCCGGGAACGGCCCCGAGGAACTTTTACGAACAGTAGTTTCCACACGCGAGCGCTTCTCCCTTAGGCCGAGGGAAGCCAGCGAAAATGCGTGGCCCCCCGGCGGGGGTTCGCGTATGCAATTCCGCGATACGGCAACGTGTTGCGGGTTGCGTCTCTCGGGGGCTCTTTAAAGTCGCCCGGCGCGTAGAGGCGGTGCGGCGGGGTTCGGGGTTCGCGCGACAAGGACCGCCCTTCCAGAGCCGTGCGCAGGGATTGCTGGCAATATCGCTGCTTGCGGTCGCGCTTGGCGTTCGCGTGGATGCGTTTTGCGTGGCGGCGGTGGATATTCTCTGGACGTCTGTGATTTATTGAAAGGGACGGAATCGTTGGTCTGTGGTTCCAAAAAGTCGAGTAACGGTTTTTCATTTCGTGCTGTGTCACTGTTCTCTTTACTATTGGATTGCCGTAATTGCATCGGTACTTTGACTGTTATGTGAAAAGTTTGCTTCTTTATAACGTAGATTTGTTTCTTATCATCGTTATATTCATGTTCTCTTTTTCAAGCAAGTTTGCAAGTTTGTTGTAATCGTTTTGCCCCGTCTCTTAAGTGCTACATATTATTGCTGCTTTAACGATTTCTTTAATTCACAAAGTTCATTCATGTACAATGAACTTTCTTGAACCGTTAATAACCATGATGTGATAAGAAAAAGAAACGGAAAAATGCAATCATAAAAATCTACTGTGCTAATTTTCTTCACGTAGACTTTCACATGGCGTTCCTAAAGACATACTGTATGCTCTCCTTTAATACTTGACAAAATGTATTTCGGTGAAAACATTGATGTTTCGTTACGTTTTCTAAATGTGACTGGTAATTAAAAAATAGTATCGCATATAAGAACACATTCTGTGAACAAAATAACTGCTACTGGATAAATATTTTGTGGATAAAAGATCTTTGACTTACTCCCATCAATTTTTCCCCTATCTGTCACATCAAAGATTTGATTTGAGTATTTCCTTCATACTTTATTTTACTCCAAGCACGTACAACTAGCTCGTAGGTAAAGACATGCCTTTTCCCAGCTACCTTCTTTCGAGTCACCCTGGCTGTTTTCTCGGGGACCGTTCCAATATTTCATGTCCGTTGTTTCCCCTCTCGCTCCCAACATCACCTTCTTCCTCTCAGTTGCATAACTCTCTCCGAAGCTTGTCGTCCCCTCCCGTTAACTCCACCCTCTCAACCTCCCTCGCTCTCAGGCGCCGCCTCTCCCCTCTCCTCGTTAAGATCGCGTTTAGAGAGCCATAGAGACTCCATAAATCAGGTCCGCTGTTAGCCCCCGCGTGGAGAGAGTTCGTCGAGGATCCGTAGGAAAGAAGGACAGCGAGGGAAGTGGAACAAGAAAGAAAAAAACGAAACAAAGGTCGCCCAGAAATCCTCCTTGTGTTTTATGCCCGACGTTGTAAGTCTAGCGTGTCGCGAGTTAGACCCCCTAACATTAAGAAGTCTTTGTAAAGGTTTCTGGCGGAGGCCTTTTGTGCACAAAAATGCTGTGATCTCCATTAAGAAAAATGGTTTAATATTTTTATGAGCGCATAAACCATCCTGAGAGCGTTTCAAATTTTATTTTTGTCTGCTTTTTTCAGTGTTCTTAGGAATTACAATAATTTATTGCAGAAAATGACACATGGAAATAATACCTGTAGTACTCAGAGAACAGGATATAGCTAGAATATAAGACTGCAATAGTTTTATTTCAGACCGAAAAATTGTTTTATCGAGGTACATGTTTGCTACTCGGTGAGATGTTTCAATCCTTGTTAATAATTCTTGTATTCTAATTATTTCTGTTTATTGAACGTATTTAGTTGCAATCTAATTAAATCATGTTAACTATACATTGACCATTGAATATCTGATATTCCAAGACTCGTTCGACGTTCGTTGTACCTTATTCACTCTTCACAACGATGAAGTTATGATTCGCTAATTCCATATTGATAGATGCGTTGCCTTTGGTGATATAATTTATTTTATTTATTGTAAGTCAAATACAATTTTTTTCTGAGAGAAATTATTATGTTAAAACGAGATAGATATTTCCTTCATTAGTTAAGATTGTTCGTGTGAAAGAGATTCTCACGCTCTAGTTTCTTTAAAAATGTAGTTATCTTCATTGTGTAAATTATTTTGTCCCCAGCAAATTCACGATAACTAGTTTCACATTGACCCGTGGCGATACTATTGTAGCAGACTTTTTATTGTTTCCTGTCTTGCGAACCCGATTCTTTCGCCGCTGCAGCCTGCACACATCACATAGTATTTTCTGCGTCCCCAGTCCCCGACAGCTGAGTGCGCTGCAGCGGTGTAAAGAAGCTGGGAGACGGCGCACGACGCTACTCCCGCTCACCCGATCCGCGAGCGCGCCACCTCCGTCACCCGCCCCCCTCCCCGATGTCCCTCCTGCTACCCTCCCACTTCTCCTGCTAGCTCTTTGCCTGCATCACCCAGCTCTCACGGCTCTACTCCTCGCCGCTCACCCGCCGCTCACCTGACGCTCATCCTCCGCTCATCAGCCGCTCACCAGCCGCTTATCCGTCGCTCACCCGCCGCGCACCCGCCGTTTACCCGCCACTTATCCGCCGCTCACCCGCCGCTCACCAGCTACTCATCCGCCGCTCACCCTCTATTCACCCGTCGGTCACCCGCCGCTCACCCGTTACTCATCCGCCGCTCACCTGCCGCTCATCCGCCTCTAAACTGCCACTCACCCGTCGCTCACCCACCGATTACCTAACGCTCATCCGCCACTCACCCGCCATACACCCGTCGCTCACCCGCCGCTCACCCGTTACTCACCCACCGCTCATCCGCCTCTCATCTGCTGGCTTGTCGCCATTTTTCGCCCTAGCCTCTGACCCACCATCCATTCACCTCCTACCGACCCACTGCTCACTTCTCATCCGATACCTTCTCACTACTAACCTGCCACACATCTAGTGCCTTCTCACCGCTTCGTCACCGTGCTCGCCGCTCATCCACCACCCACACGCCTCACACCGACCTACCATTCGCAGCTCACCCGATATGCATTCGCCACTAACCCGCCGCTCATCCAGTGGCTTCTCGCTGCTCTACTTGCCACTCACCCAACATCTACTCTCATGACACCTACTAACACTCGTCCCACCATTCTTTCGATACTCTCTTGTTCTGCCCGCGGCTCATCCACCGGCCTCTCACCCATCTTCCATCCAACGCTCACCGATGCCCTCTCAAAGGTCACTCATTGCTCATTTACAACTCACCTTCCATCCACCCAACGCTCTCCCGATGCCCTCTCGCCACCCATCCACTTTTCAACTGACTTACGCCAAACACACCGCCAACCTGGTGCTCACCCACTGTTCAACCATCTCCCACACATTACTCCCCGCCTCCAAGCCGCGGCTCACGTCACATACCCCCACTCATCGGCCGCTTGTCACACACCTACGTGTCACTCGCCAGCTCTTCTCTCGCAGCTCAACAATCACACAGACGCCATTTACTCGCTGTTCACTCACCCGCTACTCACACGCCATGGCGCTCAAACGTTCCTCCACACTGCCATCCCACTTCCATGTGCAGTTCTTCCTACACGTCTCTTTGCCAGTCACACCGCTATCCGGTCATCCCATCGACCCCCAGCTTGCCTCACAGTTTCTGTCTCCGAGTAGCCTACGCTATCCGAAAGCCCCTTAACTTTATATTATTGACGTACTTTTTATTGTCTTATCACTACGGAGCACCATCACCCTGGTCTGCCCCTCTCCTCCTGATCACGTCTCTTGCCCTTTTCCTTTACCACTTGTCTCAGTCCCCCGGTTCCTTTTCCTTTACCCGCGTCCTTCTCTCCACGTCTTCATTCTATCTCTTTCCCTCACCCTCCCTTTCCCTCTTTCCCTACTTCAATTTTCCCTTCTTTTTGCAACCCAATCTTCCGTCTCTTCACTTCTTCTACGTCACTTTATTTTTGTACTTCTTTCCTGATCCGTTTCCCTTATTCGTACATTCAGTTTCATCCATCCCGCCCCGGAACCCTCTTCACAGCTCTGGGAGTCCCGCTGTTTAATGCTCGCTCTCCATTTCCAAGGTGCCCTTTAAAACTGACCTGATCCCGCTGCTTTATGTTCGGCCACCCTGTCACCCCGCCACCTCGCAGCTCTCGACCTAACGACGCGTCCCCACTTCCAAATCGCCACTCTTTTCCAACCCAATCTACCTCATTTATCTTCCATTCCATCTGCTCTGCATTCTTCTCATACTTATTTTCCACTACGTGTCCATTATCCCTCGACTCTCCAGAATCCCTTTACTGCTCTGAGAACCCCATTGTTATACTCTATCTTTCTTCCGAAACGTTACCCTCCTTTCTCAGTTTCTCGTTTATACCGCGCCACATCTCGTTGCTCCATGTCCTAACAACCCTACCGCACCACCGCCCCGCACCTCTCAGCCTCGGCGACCAAATGAGGCGCACTTTCACTTCACCGCTCTGTTCCAACCCAATCTTCCCCTTCTCTTAGTTGTATTGGTTTTCTGACCAATAGAATAGATCTGGTCACAAAACCAATACAATCAAATAAACAAGATAACATACGTTAATATATTCCTTTCTCTGTTCCTTTGTATCTGTTTTGTATTAATACTTATTTTTCCTTACGTTCCCATTATCCCGCGATTCCTCCTCCCCGTATCCTTTACAGTTCTGGGAAACCCATCGTGACACTATTTCTTCCAAAGTCTGCTCCTTCTTTCTCCGGTTCCCGTTTCTACCGCCCCCACATCCCGTTGCTCCGAGACCTAACAATCCCGCCGCGTCCCGCGACCTCACGACGCGTCACCGCTGCTCCTCGCGACTCCTTCGGCGCGGCGCGCGGACGCCACGCGACGCCAATATACGGCTCGACGGCGCCGGCGGCGGCAGCGGCGCCGGCGGCTTAGCAGGGCGCGCGCGCCGTAAATAGGGTTTGGGTTGGTTCTTCCGCGCGCATCAGCTCCCGCGTCGATCCGGGCGATATATCAGCGGGCGCGCGGGATAAGCGCGCGATGACTCAGCGATAGCGCGGGTTGCCGGAAGCCCGCGCCGGCTGCACTGGGTAAGACGGAAGGCGGAAGGCGGTGGGGCTGGTCGTCCCGTCGCAACGGCGCGCGCGCGGCGGAGGTTAGGAGCTGCGCTTCGAGAATAGTGGAATACGAGAGCCGCGTCGGGGTACCTATAAAATTGACTGGGGTTTCCAGGCGAGGCAACTGCTGGGCTCGTGTCTCATGTATGTAGTACAGGATATATCCAGAACGTTGCGATATTCCTCCGTAAGAATGTAAGACATAGCACCATCCTTCACATTTGTTTTTCCCTTCTGATACCTCCACCAGCGGAACTCCACCCACGTTGGGACAAGCTCCCGACAATAGTCTAAGCCTCTGTGTGTGTATGTGTGTGTCTGAGAAAAGACTGGAATCTAGATTGGAAGTCAGTAAGGAGACGTGGAGACTAAGATCAATAAGGAAAAATTGCGCGCGGAGTATGACTCGATTATTAAGGTACACATCCGACATTCTTTATCATTACGACATTCGTTCAGCTGATAAACCATGCAAAACTAATTATCCGATTTGACCACTAGACTTCTCTTCCAGTAGAAACGCCTAATCACTCGGTATTCGAACCGTAAGATCGAAAGAGGAAAAAGTGCTAGAGAAGCATTACCTGTTGTTCGGACCCATCTCAGATGGAGGGTGAAATTTAGGAGATGCAATTAAAAAATGGAATACCGAGTGATTCGAGATTATTATAGAATTATTCACAAAACAAATCTTAATGAATTCAAAAGAAAACTTTTAAGTTCACACGTAAATAAAACCATGCAAACCGCTGCTGACAAGCAGAATGAAAGCAAGGATTTGCGTTTTGTATAAATCTTGTGTAGGTCAACCGCTTCTGCAGGAAATTAAAATGAATTAAGAAAATTAAGAGTTTTCAGTACAGGATTCACATTTGGACAGAAAACGAAGAATAAGTGTTTAGGTTACGAGTTTTTTTAAATCATTGATCTTTTGTTGTTTCAAATCCTATCGCAAAGCCAATAATAGGTTCCCTTCGAATATGAGACAAACGTTATAAAGATTCGTTGCGGTATATAACTTAAATGCTGCAAACGTGAAACTTACTTTCCCGTTTGACTTCATTCCATTATGCCACTTTTAATTAAAATACTATTTTATTACGTTAGTATAAGTGCATTTTAAATTAAATTAAAACATTATAATACAATTTGATGTATTAAAATAACACACTTCGTGTTAATGTTTTATGACACAAAATAATTAAAATAATAGTAAATTATTTGAACACATTAACAACTAAAAAATAGTCGTGAAATTAAAAAAAATATTTGTTTACTTGTATTTTAATTGTAGTTTATTAATTTCTGAATCTTGTTTTTTTTAAATGTCCTGTAAATTCTTGCCCGCTTATCAACGAGAAAGAATATTGCGTGTTCGTAATGTACGATATTCCTGACGATATTTGGTGATTGTCTACCCTTACTCTATCACGTTCTTATGAAATAACACTAATCTGGATTTCTCTCCTGCATTATTCTTTGAATCGTCTGACGAAATATTTTTTGTAAGTATCAGCCAAACACACTTCTTCCACACTCCTTAAATCTCTAGAGTTCATAGAAAAACTACTCGCCAACAACTAAAATTACGAATTCGTTTTATTTCCTTCTTAACGCTCACACTTCGATCTTACGAAAAGTTATTTCTTCTTTTATTCTGTCTCATGAATTGACTTTGCCATTGCATTTCATAAACACTCCTTGTTTAGCAGTTTCTCGTAGTTTTTTCGTATTTTCCTCCTCCTGTGACAATTGCAGTTCACACCCCGTCAGCAGGCCCGATCTCGCCCCGTTCATTCTCGTTAGGCTAACATTACCAGCCCGAGTTCTTATCTTTGCATACGCAACCGGGCACCGCCTCCGCTCGCGCCCCGCTCTCCGTTCTCGTCGCGGCGTCCTGTTGCGCTTCCCAACGCGACGTATCGCCCCCCCCCCTCGCATTGTCCGCGAGCGCTGCTCGGTCCAATTTTCCGACTCTGTCCACCCGCCACGTCTCGCTATTCGCAACGTTCTCGAAACACGCGACGGCCTCCGATGCCGTTGACGGCGCGCTTCCAACCTTCCCATTGGTGGATCCCCTAACCCCGGCCGGCTGTGGTCCTTACCTACCAGTGCCGACGGCATGCGTAGTATTGTTACACGTAGACCATAGTAAATGCCATAACTATGTCTACACCTATTACCACCGATCACCAACATTATTGACACCATCAACCAACAAAAATAACTGCAAAAAGAAGAGTAAATGATTATTAACCGCAAAAACCTGTAACACCTCCATTCTCACAAATATGTCCCCACATCTCATTTTTGCCAATAAACGCTCTACAGGCATCTCTCACCATCAAATTCTTTCTGCATTTCTTTCTTAAAGTACTTATAATTTCCAATGGAATGACCGCCACTCTCTGGAGCGCTTTGTTGCGCTTTGCTGCTCCTCGTTTTCATGCTCGCTCTCATACGCATTTCACTAACTACCTAGTCACTTTCTCCATTTCTCTCAGATGACGAACTTGTCTCAGCACCTCCCTTTGTCCGTGGAACCATCGCCCAATATCATCCCCACCATAGACAATGGTCGCCCCTTCATTGTAGGCTATCGTTTACCATTTCCTTCGCTCCCCCCCCCCCCCCATTTTGCAGCCGACGTACGCGCGCAACTCGGCTCCGACCGCACGACAGCGCGCTCGCCACGCAGCACCCCACTCTCATCCGCCCGCTCCCACTCCTGCCCACCCGCCAGCCCGCCCCGCCGCTCTTCCACCCGCCCGCTCTCCCGCCCGCCCGCTCTCTCGCCCGCTCTCCCACCCGCTCTCCCGCCCGCTTTCCCGCCCGCTCTCCCGCCCGCTCTCTCGCCCGCTCTCCCGCCCGTCCATTCATCCTTCCCGCCCACATAAAACTTCCCCGCCCCGCCGTCCCAAGTCTTTCCCCAGCCCGACGCCGCCCGCTTTTCTTTGTGAGCTCTCCCAGCCCCGCCTACTGTACCCTTACACGTCCTGCCATTCCCTCTATTGGCCTGTCCTACTCACCCAGCCCTCTACACTTCCCCGTTTCCCTTGCTGTCCTGCCAGCTCCGCTCACACGGCTCGCCTTCCCTCCAGCCCGCACCACCAACTCCCCGCCCGCACGTCGCCCGCCCGCCCGTCCGCGTCGGCAGGATGCGCCATTTGCAATGCAGATGCGCCGGGGCCTATCTCTAAATGGCTCTATTTTCCGGGCCCGTTTCCGAATAATACTTTCGCTCCCGCGCGCCGAGTGCGAGCGCCGAGCTGCGCCGCCGCCGCGTAATTGCGATCGCCGATGAAGAGCACGCGGGATGACGGGCGCCGCGCACGCCCTCACGCTCTCGCCCTCGCGCTCTCGCTCGCGGCTTCGCTCTCTTTTACTCACTCGCCCTCGCCCTCGCCCTCGCCCTTGCCCTCGCCCTCGCCCTCGCCCTCGCCCTCGCTCTCGCACTCATCCTCGCCCTCGCCCTCGCCCTCGCCCTCGCCCTCGCCCCCGCCCTCGCCCTCGCCCTCGCCCCCGCCCCGCCCCGCCCCCGCCCCCGCCCTCGCCCCCGCCCTCGCTCTCGCCTTCGCCCCCGCCCTCGCCCGCGCCCGCGCCCCCGCCCCCGCCCCCGCCCTCGCCCTCGCCCTCGCTGTCGCCCTCGCTGTCGCTCTCGCCCTCGCTCTCGCCCTCGCTCTCGCCCTCGCCCTCGCTCTTATCGTTGACATTGCTCTCGCCTGCTCTTGTACTCGCCTTCCTCTTGCCCTTGCTCTCCTCCACATTCTCGCCTTTGCCCTCTCTTTCATCCACGGCCTCCCTCTTTCCTTGCCCTTGCCTTTACCACTGCCCTTTTTATGATCTTGCCTTCTCCTCGCCCTTGCACTTGCTCTCTTCCACGTTCTCTCATTTGCCCTCGTTTTCGTCCTCATTCTTTCCCTCTCCCTTGCTCTCATCACTGCCCTTGTCGTTCACCTTGGCCACACCCCGCCTTCGCCCTTGCTCTTGTCCACGCCTTCGCCTTTGTTCTCGCTTTCATCCTCCACCTCCCTCTTTCCCCCTTGCCCTGCCATAATCCTCGCCTTCGTACTTGCTTTCGCCCTTACTTCTCGCTCTGGTTCTACCCCTTGCTCTCATCTTTTCTCTCGCACTTGCTCTCCGTCACTCTATCGCCAGCTCTGGCTCTCGTTCTCTCCCTTTACTTCTCGTAGGACACGACTCCGCTCTCTCACTTGCTTATACTGTGCGTTTCGCGCTATTTCTTGTGGCATTCATCGGTATGAAGTAGTAAGATACACTATTAAAATATGTGAAGGGATCGAGATAACACGGAAAACTATTCACATTAAAAATGAACATTAATTTGTTTCCGATTTTATCAAATACGAGTGAATTAAACTGTATATAATACTTAATCGAGTATGTAGCAAGATCAAAATTATCTGTCAGTAAAAGCTAGTGTTTATGCTAATACATGATAAATAAGTCGAATTATAAATTATATTTTTATTAATAAATAATTGTAATAATCATTTATTTTTTTAAAAAATCATATTGATTTTAAGTTAAGTTACCCGCATACTTAAGATTGAGACAGCATTATCATTTCGTCTCTTTGCTCTTTACACGGACAATTCACTCCCCATTAAAATTACTCTCTTCGCCATTACATTCTGGCGTCTTACTATATCTCTTGTGTTCTCTGAACATTCGTGCATGAGCTTTTCTATTTTTTCTGTGTCCTGCTGGCAAACGCGTTCCAAATTACCGGAGAGTTTGGAAGTTTCTCACCAACTTTAGCATTCTGTCGTTGTTAGGGACATTCATTAATTTTATCGATGCGATTACTAAAACTCAGTCTTTCGCCTTACTTCATACTATTATATGGTCTCCGTATTTTGAAGATCATTCTTTTAAAGGACACCCCTTCTCTTAGATAGCGATAAAAATTGGTTAGTTTTTCCCTAACGTAGTGGCAATTATTTTAACAATATTCAAGGAAGGATTTGCAAATAGTGAGATATTTTATAATCGTGTGCTTTAATTACGATAATAAATGCTCTCACCTACAAGCCTATCTTCAAAAGTACTCAGTTTGTGGGTGCTAATGTAGTCCATGTTTGGACGTATGTGAATGTGTGAGTGTTAAGGGGTGCGAAGGTACTTGCGTGTACGTTAGTGAAAGTACGTGAGCACATTAGTCCCTGACAGAATGCGTGCATGCATGTATGTATTTGCTTGCATGTGAGTGCGGGTATCCATGTGTGATCTAACATGTGCACGCGCTCGTGCGTACGCGGGTGCATGTGCGCTAGAGCGTTTAGTGCGTGATCTTGTGTATACGTGATAGTGTGTATGTGAATGTACGTTTGATTGATTTATTATTTTGTCACTCCAGGCACGTGAACTGCTGTTGTCATTAGTTCCGAAAGTGTAGTGCATGTTTCTATCACGAGATGTGGCGGTGCCGAAGAGACTCCGTCTGAAGGATGAGTTAGGTGGTGGCCTATGAGTCCTAGCTATCTTGTTAGTGCCAAGGTTGGGATTCGCACCCTAGAAACTCCCAGTCAGAAGCAGTGCAGTGACATAAGTCGATGCCACGTTTGTACGTGTGTTAACGTATAAATATGCGTCCGCATGCGGGTATAATGTGTCTGAGAATACGTATGCGAGTATGTATAAGTGAGTGTGCGGCTGCATGTGTGTGTGTGTGTGTGTACGTCCGTGCGCCTGTGCATGTGGCGTCACGCCGCCCGGGGACCCGCAAGGGTTCTCTTTGTCGCGCTGATTCCGATAATTAGAGCGAACCGGCTCGAACCGCACCCCAGTCCAGCTCCCCCGCCCCCCTCCGCCGCCTCTCACGCCGTTTCAATAACGCCTCTCCTCGTTAGGCAGGATTCAGCCTCCCGCTTCCCGGAAGTGCCGCTGATTTCCCTCGCGAGCTCACAGGCATTCGGCGGGCGCGCCTCACAAACACTTCCGGCCGCAATCGCCGGCTCTTCGGAGCGCTCGCGGGCGAATCGTTCGCGGTAATGTGACGATTCGTTCGTGATTATGTGACAATTCGTTCGCGGTTATGTGACGATTCGTTCGTGGTTATGTGACGATTCGTTCGTGGTTATGTGACGGTTCGTTCGCGGTTATGTGACGATTCGTTCGCGGTTATGTGACGATTCGTTCGCGGTTATGTGACGATTCGTTCGCGGTTATGTGACGAACCGTTCGCGGTTATGTGATGAACCGTTCCTGGTTATGCGAGAGGTTCGTTTGCGCGCGAGGGCTGTGAACACGTGCAGGGTGGAATTAAACCCGTGGCGATCCTGCTTGAAAGAAGTGCAGTTGAAAATGTTCATGGTGTTCACGAAAGAACACGTGTTTGCTGTAAGTTCGTCATATCAAAAGGTGATCTTGTTTATTGTTGAGGCACAATTGAGAGTGGCTGCATTGATCCTATTCGCGTTTTATTAGGATGCATCCTGTAAATTTGATAACTGAGTAGTGTGACTTTGTTTTGAAACAACATTGTTTGCATTCAATATGAAGAAGATAAGTGTGCGACTTTTTGTGATCTTATTTACATAAATGTGAAATTCAAGTGTTCCATCCGTAAGCATGTTGGGATTCGTACTATTTCCAAAAGTTTATTTTCGTGTATTTTTGTCGACCTATTACACATATTATATGTATTATTACAATATTACGAGAGAATTATAATGTTGATTTATTGTTCAACGCTTCCAGAAGCACCACTTCTATAGTCATTATTTACCTGTGTGTTATAACTCGTGAAGTAACGATGAGAAACGTTTTAGGTAGAAATACTAGAGGAAAAGAATTGAGTGTTTGTTGGCTGATGGTTTTGAATATTTTTTCATTCTTTATTACTCGTCAAAGAACATGTATAATTTTTCAAAATAAGTGTTCTTAGCTTATAACTTTTCCTTCTTTTTTCACAAGATAACTTCATGATTAACTCTGACATTTTTCCTTACCTTTTATCATATATTGCACTGTTTTAGTAACGAATAAACCTTCCAAATAACGGACAATCTAAATTATTAATAAATACTTTCGTTATGCATTTTCTTGACTAATTGTTTTTTACACTTTCAGTCGTCATGGAAGAGCTATAAGTTTAAAAATACCACAACTTAATAATACTACCAATAAAACCTTATATGATCACGATCGCGCGGATAAAACTTTGTTTGTAGAGGATAGGTTTGATAACAACAAGCTGAACTCTTTGTGATTACATATGTGGCTCAAAAGGCATTGCTGTTGAAAAGTTGCATCAGAAAACGTTTAATACGTACGAGTATTACACGGAAGATATAAAACGACAAAAATGTTTTATTTCGTTCAGAGCTTATTCTCTGAGATTAAGAAAATGAGGGGGCTTGACGGGAACGATTGCTGAACATTGCTGTTATATTCTTATTAATCTTTACATTTACAATCAATCCTCGAACTTAAAATATTCGAAATCTTTGTTTCCACGAGTATAAATTCACAATGCATGGGTGTATTTGAGTACCATTACGTACCTCACGCTTGCCCATGGTAATTGGTAAACGAAAACCTTTGGTGTTTTCAATATGTAAATAAGACAATCAACGCAGTAAAAATAACTGTCTACGTATTTTGACGAGAAAACAAATTGCAAATTAAATTAGTTTCCTCGAAAATAAATACATTATTGATAAATACGTCAGTGTTCTGGTTAAGTCTCAGAGCGAAACCATTAGTTCTCCTCTAGGTGCGTTACAAAAAGAATTCAATAACAAGCGACAGACGGAATTCGGTATGAGAGAGCCCAAGATTTAGGACTATCCCTTTGTCTTCCCCCTTCTTGGGTGAATCCGCCTGCGTTTTGTAGCTTGTGCTGCCATCCCGCGCAAGATGTGCGACTCATGGAAGCTCGTCTTATTTCCGACAATTCTGCAGCTCCCGGAATGTAAACATCATACTTCCTTTGTGTTTGTACGCGCTTCCTTTCTCTTTTTCATCTCGCGGACGTGAGGAAATTAACCCCTTTGAATGTCTCTGGCGGCGTGTCGTTCTTGGATTAACTTTCTCTTTGTTTTGGGAGCGTAATATGATGAAGCTGATACCCAACTTCCGCCCACGACATGATATTAAGAGGGCCATCTTGTTCTCACTTTGCCTGTCTGAGCCAAAAGGCGTAACGTGTTGCCTGGGCGGACCACAAAGGTGTTGAGCGAGGTGTGGAAGTTTTCTTTGAGTAGGACGGAAAATAAGTTGGTCGTTCCGGAGGCGTTTCTGAACGCGGTGAACAACTTCCTTGCGGTTGTTCGTCAGAAGGGGAAGTGTATGAAGTCGCTGGAAGAAAAGTTCCTTGTGTTTCAACAATGGAAATGTTTTGGAGGGAAAATTGGTACATTTTTTGCATTTGTTTCCAAAGAACGATGGGACATTTCAATATAGTTTTAACAAACTAAATCTGTATGAAATTAATTTGCGTTAATTTGTACTCTTCTACATTCGATATAAATATCTGGGGTTATTTTAAGAAGCTGTTTGTTGTATTGTCATCTTATCATTTTGTCATCAAAGAGGCACAGGTGTCTCCCTTAACTACAGTGAATGATTTTATTCATCCGGCCAATTCGTGTGCTACTCATTGCATCGATAACTTTAATTATTCAGTGCTAGACTTTTAGTCGGCGGTATCGGAGGATTACACCTTGGTCGATAGCATGTAACCACTAACTAATTTATGATGTTGGGAATGACTAATTTGTATATATATGGGATGTATATAATGGTCCGAAAACTGACGAATCAAAATCGACCTGAACGCCACTTGACCGTGATCCAATACTATACTTCTCGTGACTGAGCAGCGCGACGCTTGGTACGTGTTCGACCTCTTCACATCCTCGTGCCTACTCGATTCGTCCTGACCCGACCAGACCCAACATTACCACATCTCGGCCTAAACCGACTCCGAAACCATGCTGAACTATACTATACCAGACGATTCTGAACCAATACACATCATCGCCGAACTCACTCCAACGTTTGTCCACCTGTCTTGGCCAAACCGACAGGGCCAACGCGATCCGGCCCGATTCTACTCGACCTGACACGACCCGAAGTGACCCGACCCGAATCGACCCCACTCTGCCCAACTCGACTTGACCTTACCCGACCTAACTCGGCCCGTCATGACTCGACCCAACCCTACCCGACCCGAATCGACCCGATTCGTCCCGACTCGACCCGACTCGACCCGACTCGACTCGACCCGACTCGACCAGACTCGACCAGACTCGACCCGACTCGACCCGACTCGACCAGACTCGACCAGACTCGACCCGACTCGACCCGACTCGACCCGACTCGACCCGACTCGACCCGACTCGACCCGACTCGACCCGACTCGACCCGACTCGACCCGACTCGACCCGACTCGACCCGACTCGACCCGACTCGACCCGACTCGACCCGACTCGACCCGACTCGACCCGACTCGACCCGACTCGACCCGACTCGACCCGACTCGACCCGACTCGACCCGACTCGACCCGACTCGACCCGACTCGACCCGACTCGACCCGACTTGGAGCGACCTGACTCGATCCGAACCGACCTGTCCTGAACCCGATCTCAACCCTCCGCTACCCAAAGGCGATCCGACCACGATCACGGTCATCACCATGGCGACGCCCCACATTACCCAACTCGTGTCGGCTCGCCCCGTCCCACCCCCATACTCGGCCCAACACCGACACGACGCGGCCCGATCAAACCGTGTCGACCCAACCGGACTCTACCCGACCCAACTCCGTCCGGTCACAGACCTACCCTCTCCGACCTGTCCTATTCCTTATCAGCGCATTCACGACGTACCCGCTTGTGTGCCCGCAGGTAGGGAGGCGCCGGCGGCGAGCGGCGGCGTCGCGGGGCTGATGAGCCTCGCGGGCGACGACGCCCTGCACGCGACCGCGCCGCCGCCCCCGCCGCCCCTGGCCTCGTCCGCCCAGCTGCCACCACCGCCGCCACCGCCGCCGCCGCGGCTGACGCCCGCGCCGCCGCCCGCGCGCCGCCCGCTGCCGCCGCCCGCCCGCCTCCGCGCGCTCCCCCGCCCCCGGCGCCGCCTCCGCCGCCGCCCTCGCCCGCGCCCGCCCGTCGCGCATCCAGCGGCGCGACGTGGACGATCCGCAGACGCTGAAGGAGCGCTCGTCCAAGCACTGCGACAAGTTCACCGACGGCGACCCCGACAAGAACCGCTTCTACTCGCCGCTCTACGGCACCAACTACCCCAACTCCACCGACTGCTACCGCATCCTCGACGGTGAGTCACCAGTCTCAACCGCTTGTTCTCGTAATTAACTTTCCTAGCTCATTTTAAGACAACCACTTGTTTTCTTGATAAAGTTTTCTGATCCAATTTTAAGACAGTCACATTTTCTTGAGGCAAAAACATAATGTTTTAAACACATTCTAATAATTATTTTTTTAAAAATTGGTTACTGTCTCAATAAATGTGATTGTCTTGAAATTGAAGTTGGAAACTTTATCGTAGGTAATACCACAAGTGCTTTGGAAATTGTCAATTAATTTCCGATTCGCGAAACAAGGAGGGGTTTTATCTGAGAATTTTCAAAGCAGAGTGGTATTTAATAGAACTATTCCTCGAGTGAGATTATGTCCAACAAAGTTCCAAAATGCGCCAAATATTTAAAATAGGTGAGAGCGTATGTTAAAATCAGAGGTTATATTAAAGCACATACGCTGTTTATTGGACTTTGACATAGCGATTGCTTCCTAAGAGAGAGTCACAGTTTATGATTGGCCAGTAAGTAGAAGCGGGAAGACAAATCGGATAGGAAAAGCGATAAACTTTTTGAAATACACCGCCCTGATTGGGACATTTTGTATGTTTGATTTTAATGTCACGAATGGAATAGTCAATCTAACGTATTACTGACAATCATAATTTAAGTGATAAAGTATTTTTATCTTTGTTCGTATGGTTTTTTCCCGTTTTTTCAGAAGCTGTGTATATCAAAGAATGCCTTCGTTATGTAGGATTTGGTTCTCTATTTTCAGGAATTTTCAAAAATGTGTGTCATATGGATTTCTAGCTAACTATTTGTCAATGGCCAAAGTATAAAAGGCGCGAGACAAAAGTACATCCTGACTACCTTACCTTCCATTTCCTCTTACGCATTGTACAGAGGTTTACGATGTCTCTGATCGTCTGATTTCTTCAAGTCCTGTTCAAATACTTTCCCACTTATTATTAATTACTTTTCATTTTAAATTGCTACAAATATTTTAGCAAGAAAATTGAAACCCAAGTTAGCCTGAAAGCTCTTTCATCCGTGACACTCTTCCTTTGGCACCTCTTTGTGGACACGAATGGAATAGTCAATCTAACGTATTACAGACAATTATAATTTAAGTGATAAACTATTTTTTATCTTTGTTCGTATGGTTTTTCCCGTTTTTTCAGAAGCTGTGTATATCAAAGAATGCCTTCGTTATGTAGGATGTGTACTTTTAATTCCTAAAATTTTAGTCGCGAACGAAGATAAAAATATTAAACCGAAATACGCTTCAAATTACATTATCATCAAGTCCACTCGTCACTAGGTGGTAATAAATACTTTGCACTTTGATCCTTCCTTCTGTGTAAGCAACTGCAAATCCGTCCGACTGTCAAGACTTCGCGCTCGACCCAGTCGCGGACACAGACTCTTCTCCCAAGCCTTGTTTTTGCGCGACGGAAGAGTTTACGCGCGCATCTCTGGTGCCTCTGCCTCCCACGAGGATCCACTCTGCAGCGCTTCCGACCATCTTGATCGCGATCTAGGCGCCGCGCCGCGGAGGAAACACGGCTGAAGTGGACTTGTGTGAAGGTTGGGAGATTGACATCTTTGGAATGAAGGGATATGCGGCGAGGTTGAGGTGACCGACGTAGAGAGATAGAACGATATAAAACGCACACTATATATAAGTGGGCACGTGGCAAGGTGATTAGAGGACAGAATAAAAGAAGCAGGAAAATTGCGGGGTTGGGGGAAAGGTGAGGAATTGCGGGAGCGGGAGGGGGTGGAGGGGGAACGGGGAGTTGATGAGGCTGTGTCGTATCGGAGACGTTGGGTCGGATCAGTAAGTTTAGCAGTCGGATCGGAGATACGAACCGGAAGAGATGGCTCAGACCATCAACTGATGTCACTGAAGGGACTGTGTTCTTAGGTTCGAGTCCCGACGGTGGCAGGATTTTCGACACTATCTAGAAAGGTCGAATTCAGCTAGGTCGAGAGAAGAATTCTAGCGGTCGGCTGCTCTGATTAATGGTTTTCCACGGTCTCTGCGTTCGATACCAGACTAATTCTGGAGCACTACCCTGACAAACAGGCCGCGGACCGCGCGCGATCTGCCCTTCCTCTTCTTTGTTCTATCCCCGCCCATTACTTACTCACTTACGTGCTCTACTCTACAACCACATATGCCGGGAGACTGGTCGGGACTTTCGACTTGTCCCGGCTTGGTCGGTGCCCGGCTGGTGGGAGATACCTGGTTGATGGGAAACTCCGTTAGCCGACGATAGGTCGACGCCGAACCGCACCATGCAGATTAGGAATAACACCCCCCACTCGAGGAAAACACATGCACTACATATACGGAACTAATGACCTGAGCCGTTGACGTACCCGAAAACACTAATCAATCAATCGGAGAGAGGGTAGAGGTGGTGCTGGATGGTGAGGGGAGGAGAGGTGAGTGTCAGGACCGGCGAGGAGACAGGGCGGAGGTGGTGCAAGAGGCAAAAGTAAGATGAAGATGCGATCGAACGAGTGACGGCGAGGGTGGCAGGCGAATAGCGAAGGAGGAGGGGGGAGGTGGGGCGAGAGATGAAGGCAGAACGAAGGAGATGCAAAGGCGAGTCGGGTCGAAGAGACAGGGTGGAGGTGGTGCATGAGTGAAAAGCAAGATGAAGATGCAATGGAACAAGTGACGGCGGCAAACGGGGAGGGTGGAGGGGGGAGGAGAGCGAAGGGAGGCGCGGGCAACAACGTTCCCATGCGATTTTACGGCCTCTTCCCCCAAGTGGCGCGACTGCTATCGGGCCGCCCGATCGCCGCGCCCCTCCCCTGTCTGTGCTCCCGACGCAAACACTCAAGTGGGTCACGGCCAATTGTGCGGTTGTAGCTGACGCACTGGCGCTCTGACTGCGTGCGATCAAATACTGTGACTTCTTCGCAAATATTTACCAGTTTCTCTTTTGAACTGGTAAAAAAATAACACTACTCCGATGATTTTCATACGAATGCTGATGTACTTGAGAGTGGAAAATGTTCATATTTTCTTTTACTGACTACGAAATTTCCTCAGAACGTTATTTCTTGTCATTTACGTTATTCCAAAAGAGGGAGTCAATCTCTGAACGTTTTTAAGAGGAATGGTTTCTGATTCCATTTCATCGTTCACTTAAATCATTAAAAACAACTTTTTTTACAACGTATAATCAATTTAAAGTTGACTTCCGTATTTTACGCTCATGATACTTTCTTCTCTTTTTTAAAGATAAATGTCACATTTTTGGCAATTTTTTAAAATTTAATTACGTCAGAAAGAGAAGATTTATTTTTACAGCTAGGGTGAGCGTATTTTTAACAATCAAAAATTATTTTTGACTAGAATTCCTTTTAGTAACGGCTTGTAAAATCAAACTTATTTTGTAATAACCAAACATTTAGCTCCTTTCTCCATCGCTTGTTAAAATATAAGCATTTTTGCCTAGAAATAGTTTCGAAAACATTCGACACACAAGCGTATGGTTTCTTTGATTTAATATAAATTAACGAGGTTCGCCGTACTTTTTAAACATTACCTAAAGTGTTTAAAAACACTCCATTGTAGCATTGTATCTATCCCAATGTCAACTTTAAATATGGAGTTCTCACAAGATCGGTTCATTCTACTGTTGGTTCACACGCAGAGATTCCTCTTCTTATCAGATTTTTGACGAGAGCTGACTCCATATAGCCCGAGGAGATGCTGAGCGTTTCTCATTAATTCACAGTCGATGGTAGATATTTTCAAAGACATCACGGGCTCATTCGTAATGAAAAAGAGACCAAAAGTCAAGAATGCACACGCGTGCCTCTAGCCGAAAGAACAGCGAAGCGAGATAACATAGGACAATTCCATCCAGCAGCGTAGTTGTTTTCAGAGGCCCGTGCGCACAGGACTGTACTTCGCAAAAAGAAAGGTGTAGTTCATGAGGAAAGGGACAAAAAGCAAGGCCTCACATATGCTCTTCTTGATTCACACAACAACATTAATTATTCCGATTTTTTCTATAAAGAATATTCATCCGCAAGTGTTCTCCGTTTCCGTGCCATCTTCGACTCGGGACTCAAGATACATGCCCCGACGACCCCCTCTAATTTTGCCCATGTAAAAGACAAAGCATGGTACACCAACTTGTCTTGGGATGGCAACTGTGACTCTCTGACATTTTCATCTTTATGTCATATTGGCTGACACTACAAACTGTTGTATACGGCTCTAAGAGGGTGCGATAGAGAGTATCGTTTCCAAATAAACTATTCACCAAAACACTATCTCATCATTTTTTTTTCTTCACATCGCAAATAAAATTGCCTCGTACCCCTATACTGCGCAATTCATTGCATTCCCCCATTTGTATTCGAATACGTTCACTCTCATCGCTTTGTTTTCCGCTAGTATCTTGTACAGCGGCCGCAATTGTCCTGAGTTTTTACTATGATTTTACGAGCCTTCGCTACAACGTGTTCGGCCGTTATCGCGCGGCGCGATCCGCCATCTTGTTAGATTCGACGCGGCGCAACAGTGCGCATGCGCGAGGCGGCGTCTGTAGATTGCGCGCGCCGTCGTTGTGCTGTCGCCGGAGAAAATTGGCTGCTCTCGCCGCGAGAGTCTCGCGAGGTTTATGGGGCCCTCCCGGTTATGACTGCGCGAGCGGCCTCTTATCTTCATATTTCGGGGGGGGGGGCGGGGGCGGGGAGGGAGTCAAGAAGGAACGGAATGAGGGAGGCGGGGACGTCTGGGGTTGTAGGGGTGACAAAGGTGTTGAGCGCTGAAGCGGAGTGCACGGAGGGGGCGATGAGAGCGGAAGTGGGTTGTTGGAGGGGGGGACAATGAGGAAGGCGGGGACTGTGGTGGGGATTGATGTGGACTGCTAGGACGGTGAGAGGTGGGGCATAGTTTGGGGAAGGAGGTGGCGACGGGCTTTGGCGAGTCCAGGCCAGGGGGGTGAATGTGATGGAGATAGTTCCAGAGATGGTGAGGTCTGTGGGGCGGCAAGACATGTGGGTGGAGCTGGAGCCGCGTGAGTGGTAAATGTAGGAATGCGGCTGAGGGGCGGCAGGGATGGAGAGGGTTTCAGAGATGCCGGGGTGGCACAAGGCGGGCGCCGTGCGGGGAAAGTGGCGTGGGTGGCGAACGTGAGGACACGAACGGGACGGACCGTCGGGAGGCGGTTGTAGCAGCCGGAGTAGCATGAGTGAAGTCGGAGAAGAGCAGATTGTTAGGGGAAGGGAGATGTCACTGGCGCGTGGGTTCACAAGACCCAGGATGTACACCAAGAGTTTCCTCTGTCCAGTCCTCTATTGACCACGGTTGAGCACCGGTTCCGACTCGGCAAAGCACCATCAACTCCCCGTTCTTGACTCTGCCCCTCTGACTCTCTCCGGTTCTCACCCCTTTCCCAACTCCGCAATCTTACTAGGAGGAGTAATGCCTGTGAGTAGCTGATATTTAAAATCGATAATGTCTGCAAACTTTGCTAGTTGTCTCATTCACATCGTACTAGTGGCTTGCTGCCGCTCAAACGCTGCTGAACATAAACATATAAAGTGGTTTTTCCAAAATTAGCACCTACGCTGCTCTAAAAACTGCCAATAAAATACTCTCGTGTTACCACAGAAATTAAGTAAATATTTTGAGCATGAATATTGCAATAACATAGTGCAGTATAAAATATGTGAAGGAAAACAGTTCCTAATATCTCAAGTATATTAAAAAGGTTGCTCTCCGAAATCACAACACGTTCATGCACACAGCAAATATACGTTTAAGCAAACGTTTTATATGTTTACACGTTTATACACAAAGCAAATATTTTCTGGCGAGCGACCTCATTATTGGAACTTGAGCTTTGCATGTCGTAAACTGTATCGCAAGCAGTGACTGAGTGTGATAATTCAGTTGATGTAGTGAGTTCGGGAATAGGTGGAATAGCGCAATGAAATATTTGTATTTTTCAATCCAAATCCAAAGTGTTTCATTATTTCCGAAATGTTTTGAGTGACTCAGTACGGAACAACACCACAGACGCCTCTTACATCCTCACACTGCATTTTCTGTCAATTTTTTGGGGGATTGGAAATTCGAAGCATTGGTGTATCCTTGACTTGGAGTTCTTTCCGACTGTCTTTCAAACTTTTTCATGCAAGTTTCGGTTCGAAGCATGAGAATGATAGAGAGGCAAAAAAGACAGGCGCAGGAGAGAGAGAGAGAGAGAGAGAGAAAGAGAGAGAAAAAGAGAGAAAGAGAGAAAGAGAGAAAGAGAGAAAGAGAGAAAGAGAGAAAGAGAGAGAGAGAGAGAGAGAGAGAGAGAGAGAGAGAGAGAGATGGACTGAGAAAAAAAGAAAGCGGCAAGGAATTTTAAGAGAAAAACGCAAAAAACGGATAGTGTAAGCGTCAGACAATGTGATAAGATAAAATAAAGGGGGAAGACAGAGGGACTGTGACAGCGTATGGCCCAATACTTGCCGAAGTCGACTAGTATCCTCACTCTTCCACAGAGTGATCCTGTGTTCGATTCACGCATTGCTACCTAAGCACATTGCTTCGTAAATCATTGTGCGATGTAAATGCGATGGAAAGGAAGAAAGACAAAAGGAGAGAGAATGATGTATGTGAAGATGCACAAGAGAGTAACAATGTGAGTATGAAGGCGACGAGAGAAATAAAGTCAGAGGAGCGCATGAGTAATTGACAAAATAAAGAGAGAAAAAAGAAAGATAGTATCTTCAGAACACAGACGTATTGGTGTGGAGTGTCGGATGAGAGACATTCCTTTTCCTTTTGTGAAAAATCCGCACATGCGTAAGGAAAAACTTTTTTAGCTCTGCGGCCTAAATCATATATTTTTTTTAAAAGGCAAAAGCGTAATCTGGCGTCCACGCAAAGCGGCGGCCCAAGATTCCGTGTCCAGCCCCTCGTGAAGGAACGTCGCGACCGGTCTTTGTGTGAGGATGTCCAGCGACTCTCCATCCCCTCCTCTCCCCTTCTCCGCTCCCCTCCCAGCGTCATTCCTCTTCCTCATTCCTACTTCCATCACTGTTCCCATCACCCTGCCACACACGCCCCCTCCCTGTACACTGCTCCGCCGCGCCCCATCACGCCCGGCTCCACGTGCCCCTCCCTGAGCCCATCCCTACTCTTCTCCACATGACTCACTCCGCTCCTTCCCCGCCCTGTCCTGCTCCGCTCCCCTCCACGCACCTCTTCCCGACCCGTCTACGCCCCCTGCCTCTCAGTGTCCCTCCACACCACACTCCGCTCCGCTCCTCCCGGGCCCCTCTCTCCCCGCGCCCCTCTCTCCACGCGTTCCATCTCATTCCCTTCTCCAAGCCACTCCCCGCCCCTTCCCTTGCTTACCTCCCCGGGTCACTTCTTGCGCTCCTCCCCGCGCCCATCTCCGCACCCCTCTCCGCGCGCCTCCCCGCGTTCCTCACAAACCTCCTGCCTACGCACCTCCCCCGTCTTTCCACGCGCCTCTCCCTGCGACCGCCGCGCCATTCCCCGCTCCTCACCCCACTTGCCACCCCTGCTTTTCTGCGCCTCCCCTCCACGCTCCTCATCCCCACCGTCACCCTCCCCGCTTCCAACCCACTTCCACCCCGCTACTCTCCCCGCCCCGCTTTCCGCTTCCTCCCCTCTCTCTCTCTCCCCTTCCCCATCCCTGACTCCCCGGCTCGTCGCTTAGTATTCGCGCGCACGCTTCTTGTCCGCCGCTCTCGACTTCCTGATGGGCGAGCGCGGGCGCCGCGCGGGCCGGGCTAAGCGCCGGAGGCGGCGGCGGCAGAGGCGGATTCCTGCCCTTAAAGAGGCAGGCTTCCGCTTAGACTCCCCCGCGCGGCGAAGGGATCAGGCCGAGCTTGTTTACTCAGGCTTAAAAAATTGCAACGTCTTGTACTGCATGAGCGACGTAGCTCAACTTTTGAATGCTTTGGCGACGCTATAAATTGATGGCAACACCTTACATTTTTTTTAAAAAAAGTTTACTTTGTGTTATTAATTTGTTTAATGTTTTTACCCTCACAGAACAAGAAACCAGTTACTCAGTTATACGGTGATACAATTTGTGGGGAGTTATTCGACGTATGAATGGCCGATTTTTGACAGCCATTACATAGTGGATTGGAAGCTCTCTACTGTCTAAATGAAAATTACAGAGTTTCATTGCTTTGATTTGTCGTTTCTATGTTGTTATCAGTGTGCAGATGAATGCTGCAAAAGTTCCTCAAACAAAAAAACCACGATCCACATATAATATTTCTTTAAAAATTCTGTTTTCCCTTCCTTTTTAGTCCGCGATGTCTATTGCCCATCTTCCATGATGTGAGAATATTCCATCCAATACTCCGATTACTCGTATATCAGGATAGAGCCACACTCAAGCTTGAGTGAGAGCTGGAGAAATAATAAGAGTGTGAGAGTTGTAATGAGGAAGTAAGTGAGAGGGAAGAAGGTCTAAAAAGAGGGAGAGAGAGTCATACTTTGATACTTCTGTTTGCTTTGTGTTGCACGAAATGAAGGTGTGAGAAACGTGTTCCAATTAGCTCTGTCATACAGTCTAATTATCTCATATCAAAACGAACGAAACAATGGTAAAACGTACGTTTTACCAATATATGCGTCAATTGTTTACACGTGTATCTGCGAAGCGCGGAAAGATTTCGAAGCATTTATGGAAATACGTAGCTTCATTATTCTCATCTCGTAGCATTACTTTCTGAGCGGGCATGCAACAGCTCCCTGGAACGCTTCCGTCCAGGGCGCTCCCCGTTAGCGAGAGGTGGAATGTCGCCACGTGAATCTGTCCGCGGCCCCCACAGGGAAGAGAACAGGCGGGGAAGAAAGAGTATTTCAAATTTAAATTCCTCTGGCGTGCAATGCGAGTATCAGGCCGCCGCGGCGGGACTACAAAGAGACAGAGACAGACAGACAGAGACACAGACAGACAGAGACACAGACAGACAGAGACACAGACAGACAGAGACACAGACAGACAGAGACACAGACAGACAGAGACACAGACAGACAGAGACACAGACAGACAGAGACACAGACAGACAGAGACACAGACAGACAGAGACAGACAGAGACACATAGAGACAGAGACACAGACAGACAGAGACAAAGACAGACAGGGACACAGACAGACAGAGACACAGACAGACAGAGACACAGACAGACAGAGACACAGACAGACAGAGACACAAACAGACAGAGGCACAGACAGACAGAGGCACAGACAGACAGAGGCACAGACAGACAGAGGCACAGACAGACAGAGACACAGACAGACAGAGACACAGACAGACAGAGACACAGACAGACAGAGACACAGACAGACAGAGACACAGACAGACAGAGACACAGACAGACAAAGACACAGACAGAGACACAGACAGACAGACAGAGACACAGACAGACAGAGACACAGACAGACAGAGACACAGACAGACAGAGACACAGACAGACAGAGGCACAGACAGACAGAGACACAGACAGACGGAGACACAGACAGACGGAGACACAGACAGACGGAGACACAGACAGACGGAGACACAGACAGACGGAGACACAGACAGACGGAAACACAGACAGACGGAGACACAGACAGACGGAGACACAGACAGACGGAGACACAGACAGACGGAGACACAGACAGACGGAGACACAGACAGACGGAGATACAGACAGACGGAGACACAGACAGACGGAGACACAGACAGACGGAGACACAGACAGACGGAGACACAGACAGACGTAGACACAGACAGACGGAGACACAGACAGACAGGGGCACAGACAGACAGAGGCACAGACAGACAGACGGACAGAGAAGAAGGAAATGACACGGGGAAGGGGAGAATGGGACAAAACGCTGCATCGAGGAACTGATGGATCAAAGAAGGAAGTGCTAAGTTGAGACAAAGATGCGGAGAAAGATGTAAAGATGAAGGCAAGAACAATGAGGTACAATGGATGAATTAAAGGCTGAGAAAGAAAAGCAAGACATAAAATTATGAAACGAACTTCTGGTGATACAAATAAATGCAATTCAAGGCAACAAAATGTGAATATTCAGGATGAGGTGAACCAAATAATAGCGCAAGACGCAGGGAGAGAATGGGTCGAGACGTGACGAATGACATGCACATGACTAGACAATGATCGCCTGGTAGGTGAGGAGAACAAGCGGGTAACACAGTAAGAAGGAATCATGTGAATTCCGTGGCGAAACTGGAAAAGACGAGACGGGGCTAAGAAGGAATAGCAATGCGGTACACTCTATGAGGGAACGATACAAGGCGAGCCGGAACGGAGCACACCATGCGGGTCAGAGTGGCAAGCAGTCTTAGGCGATTCTGCGACCAGCACCATTCCAATAGGTTTTCCGAACTACATCCTAAAACGCGTTTTCCCAACTGAGACTGGGTTCTCCTAAGAAACTTCAACATTATGGTCGAAACGTCAAAAATAAAGAAAACTCGGCTTTTCACGTAGCTTTACCCGAATAGCCAATAGCACTTAGTACATAGAGACAATAGGTGATCCTCATAGAGAAAACTTCCACTGCGCTAACATTTTGATGGGCAGTTGTGCTCATGCACGACCATCAGCTCCTGCCCGAAAATTACTCATCTGTCGGTCAACGTTATGCCGTCATGTGTGATCGTTCAATGTTATGTCACCAAGTGAACGTTATGTCGCCATATCAGTGATTATTGAATCTGTTTGAGTACGCTTGCGGTGCACGTATAATGCGTCAATTGCGTCCAATCAGATGACCAGTTCATTGCTTCAAGACGTCTATCTAGAAGTCTGACGAAGAAGACGAAAGTCATCGTTTTCAGCTGTAATACCCTTTCTTGCACATGGATAGTGCGTCCTTTTTTGTAGCAACTATTGACCTATACTTAGCCTCACCCCCAAAAAGTGTCTCCCCAGCAGTGTCAGATGAGAGAGAGAGAGAGAGAGAGAGAGAGAGAGAGAGAGAGAGAGATCCCGCATATCGCGGGAGACCGATCTCGTCAACAACATCGCTATATTTCTGTAGTAAGATGGTGCTTCTGACTAGTTGAGTCGAAGCGGCTTTGATGTCGATATATTGGGCGTAATTATGCCCTTGTCTTCCTCAGGAATATCTACTTTGAGGAAGATCACGGTACGATGATCGGAACACAGCCCCCACTGCTACTTACCCAGAGCATCTGAGAGCATTCGAGTGAGAAGACGAGTCGCAGCCGGCATGTTGAGGAAAATGAGACGAATTGAAAAGACACGTACGGGGGGAGGGGCAGTTCCGAGCGACAGACAGTCGCGGTCAATGTTGGGGAGTGAACGCTTATGATTGCGTCTCCTTCTGCCGGCAGGCAACGCTGATATACCGTGCTTATTCATGACTTTGTGTTGCTCTGGAATGTCTACTTTGAGCAAGGCGACAGTTCGATCGTTCACATGAGGCAGCACGGCCATCGCTGCGACCCGAGAGCATTCGAAAGAGAAGAGGATTCTCAGTCGGCGTGTGTGGCAAGATGAGGCGAATTTAAAACGACACGTGAACGACAAACAGTCGCAGTCATTGATGGGGAGTGAATGCTTATGATTGCGTCATTCTCCGCCTGCAGACAACACTGATATACCGTGCTTAATCATGACTTCGCTCGCTCTGGAATTTCTACTTTGAGGACGGTGCGATGGTTGAAACGTGACAACACGGCCATCGCAGCGGCTTAGCTCCCGAAAGCATTTGAATGAGAAGAGTTGGCGCGTGAGACATGACGAGGCGACAGACCGAGGTGGACGGCAGGGGGCGTGGCGTCGCAGGGCGAGCAGAGCGCGATTTCAGCGCCATCATTTATTCGGCGCGGCCTTAGCCGTGCGTGAGATGCGCCGCGACGCTGGCGACGCCTGAGCGGCCAAGGGCGCCTACCCTTTAAGACGCCCACTCGCGTTGGATGACTCCCTCTGCGGGCAGCTGACACGGAATTACTTTGTTTCCCTTTTGCACAACTTCCCTCTTTGCGTTTGAATACTTTACATACTGGCCTTCTCCCTCTCATGTTGATAATGTCTTTTCCTACTCCCTCATATTTATCGCATGATTTTCCCCTTTTCCTCTATCTTTTCAAATTTTTCGTTTTTATTTTCTTCTTGACACGTACTTCCGCTCGTTTTGTTTCTGTTCTGTCCTTTGCATGTTTCATTTTCTTCGCAATTTGCGCATCTTTTTCAACTTACTTTATTCTTTACTTTATCATAATTCTCGTAGAACACAAAAATTTGAGGAAGGAAAAAGAAATGAGAATATAAAATAAAATATGTTTTTAATTAAGATAGAAATGCAAAGAAACGGAAGCATCAGTATGAAACACATTAAGGGAAATGTGAAACACTAGAGGAAATAACCCCCCAAAAGAGTTATGAAAGGTTCCAAAAAATTTGAACGAGTAGTCTCTTGTCGACAAATGTCGAGGCAGGAAGAAATAATGATATGCATCGGTAGTTTTCAACAATGGCTTGACAGTTGTATAAATCACTATAATATGGGTGATGATAAACTTTTTATAACACAATTTTTATTTATAATTTATTTCTTTTTTAATACACGATTACTTGTAAACCTTCAATACAACGAAAAGCATTATTTATTAATGATTAAAACAAATGTGAACATGCACACGATTCTGTTATGTTATTATTCATGAACATGACACAAGAAATGGGTTAAGATAATCTGTGGCTGCGAGGAAACTGTTCAAAGGAAATGCTAATGCCTGAAAGAAAAGTGTTGCAAAACAGTACGCGTGAAATCGTTGATTGGACATAACTCGTTAACCCGTCCCTTGCTAAGAATGGAAACGTCACTTCCGTTATCACCGCAGTTAGAGTTTATGTGTAAACGCTTGACAATCAATCAGAAACCATGGTGTAGTCGTATTGAACATCGCGAGTACCCTGTCAACGCCCTTGGTCCAAAAGAATCCGTGGCAGTCATTTACACTGCGCAGAGTATCAGTGGCACTGGTAAAATAAAATGGGGTATGTGGCAATAATTCACGAGAACTCTCAATGCATCTCGTATTTTTCGAAAGACAGTTTTAGTCTAATATCGCCGAAGTAATGCTTCGATGCGACACGGTTCGGTATCAGTCACAAATCATTGTGCTATCGTGTTAAGTCGTCGGGGTTTGAGATTAAGAGAATCGGTGGCAGAGAGTACCTTGGTCGAAGAAGCTCTGTCGTTGACATTGAGGATCCATGCACCCCTAGAACGCGCCCCAGGGGCGTGTGCTGCACGCTACAGTGAGATCGGCGAGGGGTGGAAAAGGTGTCGAAAGCTTTCGAAGGCAGCGAGGGCGATGGTGATGGCGGAGCTGCGGGTTGCGGAGGGAAGGGTGAAGAGGTGGTGAGGGGCGGGAACGGAGGATGGGAGTCAGGCAGTGGAGGTGACATTGAAAGGGGCGGCGAAGGGAGGTGGGGGTGACGATAGGGATGGCAAGGACGGCGGACCAGGAAGGGTGGCTAAGAGTATCAATTGATGTCAGTGCAGTACCCCTGACTGGGAAGTCCTAGGTTCGAGTCCCGACTATGCCAGTATTTTCGACTTTGGCTAGTTTGCTTGGTCGAGTTTTGTCGCTGTCTGGAGGACAATTGTATCGACCGGCTTTTCTGATCGGTAGTTTTCCTTGGTTGCTCCGATCAATAACAGGTGAATGCCGGAGCACCTAACAAACGGATCACAGACCACGCGCGATTTTTCCTTCCTCTTCCTCGTCCTATCTTCAATGCTTACTTACACACACGTACACTTACGTGCACTACACAACCACACATGCCGGAGGACAAGTCGGGAACTTCGAGCTTGTCCCGGCTGCGGCAGTGCCCCGCTCGTGGATATTTCATGGTTGGGGAAAACCCCGCTAGCCGACGCCGGATCTTTCAATTCAGCGTGGGAAGATCACCACCACATCCGGAGAAAAACATGCACTACATTTACGCTACTAACTACTTTCAGAGAGCTGGTCGGCGCCGGAACTCGCCATCCGGATGGGAAAGACGCCACCTCCCGAGAGATAGAGAGAAACATGCACTACACTTACGGAACTAGTGACACTATCCGTTGCCGCGCACGGAATAAGTAATTAATCAATCAATCAATCAAAGCAAGGAGAGGAAAGAGGTGGTGGGGCGCTGGACACATCGGAGGCGCCGGGAGCGACGTAGACAGTGACGGCGACGGTGACGGCGACGGCGTGGGCGGCGAGGGGAAAGCCGCGTGACAGTAATCGCCAGCGACATGACTGCGGAGGCGATATCCCATCCGCCGCTGCCAACGGCACGTTGAGCCGCCAGCAGAAATGAAGAGAGAAATTGATTGCGAAAGAGGAGTCTCTCGGGGGGGGGGGAGGGAGGCCCACCCCGAACGACAAGACGAAAGAGCGACCGAATTGAAACAAAACACACGGACGGAGGCGCATAGAGTACGGTGGAGCATGAAGCAAAAAAAAAAAAACTTTTTCTAAACTGTTCACTTGGCATCATTCAACTCCTTACCAGAAAAAATGCCAAGTGTCCACGTTCCATACTGTCTTTTATATTTAAAGGCCCAGTATTGAAACGAATGCTTGGGAATATGGACGATTTTTTAACGTCGTGTAGTCGTCAATACTTCCCTTTTTTGATAATTATTTTATACCGCGTTCATGTTATCAAATTGCATTTTTTCCTGGTTACTGTTCATTACATGTTACTTCAACTTCTTGCCAAATTTTAATTAATAATTTTATGTTTGTAGATAGTAATTTTTAAGGAATGTTACATTTATTTTCTTGATTAATAAAAATGCGGAATTAAGTATACCATTAATCTCTTGACCAATCGCATAAGTGTCGATGATTCCATTTCCGAACGTTCGTAAATTCCATTTTCGATTTCCGCCAAGCATGAATCTAAAATTAACTAGTAATGTCTAGCTCTAGATGAAGATAGTGATAAAGAGAGAATCGAGCGTCTTTCGTGAATCGTGGAATAAAACTGCGGCGGTGTCTGTCCCGAAATTAGAGCATATCCCAGAAACCGCCAATCAGAGCAGCTGGGCTCCAGAATTCTCATCTAGGAAGGGGCCAGCTGCCAACCAGCTATTTGACTGCTATCGAAAACTTCAACAACCGCGACTGAAATCCAGGAGTTTTCATTACCCGCAGATACAGTCACGGATTCAATTTTATTGAAGCAGACATTTTGTTCGCCCTTTTCTCAGTCCGGTCCAGAGTTGGGCGGCGACTCTGAAAGACATGTGCCCCCAACCGTAGGGGCGACAAAAACTCACGAGACCAATGATTGCTGTTGTAAAGTGGTAAGCCGTATTTATAACTGAAATTGGAACAAGTGCGTCTAAATATATATAAATGGTTGAAGTCAAAAATTATGTCTGGAATGTGACGACTAATTTCTCTTCCCAGTTTGCGCGCGCGTTTTCAGGTCAGCGGTGCGAATAGAGCTTCATTAGTGTTACTATTCTCGAGTATTTCTAGTTAATTAAATGTAGCGAAACTTCTTATTACATTTCCGATGGCTTATAATGTATATTTTATGCAGCTACTTGGTAAGTAGTTTTATAAATTATGGACTTTTTAGTAACAAAACATTCCAACTTGAACATGTAAGTTAAAAGGGACTATGTTTTATCACGTGGGGGGCCATCGTCTCTGTCAAAAATGTACTAACGCAAGTGGTAGTTGCGTTCTATATTTCTATAATCTATATAACATATTTCACACACACTAGTATTATTCCTACTGTATGGACTGTGATAACATTGAAGTCGTAATCATTGTTTTGAAAATGATCATAGGTTTATATGGGAACCCAACTTGTAACATTTCAGACAATGACAATTGAGTGTAGGTACTGACCCAAAATGAAGTTCAATGTCTTTATATGTTTAATTTGTAGATTTTGACACAATGAACTTTGATTGAAGGCGTATGTGCACACGGGGGAAAATACGAACGTTGTTAAATTTGCGGCTACTAGTTTTCCGTTGCACTAGTTTTGTCTTCGGTATATTGGCATACCGATGATTGCAACACGTGCAATCCACATATTGAAAACACACTGAGGACACTCGATTTAGTTGGAATCAATCAGGTACCAAAAAACTCATGTACCAAACAAACCCAATCCAAACCCCAAAAAATTTACCGTGTATTGAAAGGCTAGATAGGCTATATCATGATTGCCAAAAAATATCAGCATATCCAGGCCAAAGCATGTAGGAGGCTATGAAAGAAGGTGAAGAGGAAGGTATGATTGCGCACATTCTTTGTTACGATACTGCTCCGGCATTCGCGTGGTCTTGATAGGAGAGACCACGTAAAATTCCCGATCAGAGCAGCCGACCGAATTTTCCTCCAGACACCGGTTGATTTCTACATGACTTAGTAGCTAGTGTCGAAAATCCTGCCACCGTCGGGACTCGAACCCCAGAACCTCCCGGTCGGAGGCACCGCAGAGACATTATTTGAAGTCCTTCCGGAGCCGGAGAAGTCTCCCGGAGGGCGCTGCGGGCAGAAATGCGCCGGCGCGCGGTGTCAGCTGATGTGGCGGCGGCGAGGGACGAAGTTCACAAAGCGGCGGAGGCGGCAGGGGCGCGGGGCGGCGCGTGGGGGCGGCGCGCAGTCTTTGCAGTCGTCCCAGTGCCCTCGGACGCCGCGGAAGCTAATTACGGAGTGCCCCAGAGGGCGCCCGCGCCGCGCCGTCTTTTGCCGCGCCGCGCCGCGCGACTTCTCTGCCTCTGCGCTCCGGAAAGGAAAGCGGAGAGTAATGACTAGGTTGAGTCGCGAGTTCTGGTCGGTCCCCTTGCACGCCAAGTCGCGAAGAAGTGTGAGTAGTTTGTAGGCCAAATTATTTCGTCAACAAAAAAAGACAACAAGGCAGATAATTATAAAGGCATTAAACAAGTATCAATAGAGAATATCTTAATGTCGATGGTGATAAAATAGTTACTTACGTGGGGTTGCGTGAGACCTCGCGTTGAAGTTGGCTGCCTGCGGCCTGTTTGAAGGTCGCGGGAAGTGGGGCGCGGGGGCAGCATGCAAAAGTGTGGCTATCCGGAGAGAGGGTTCGACTGGCGGAGCGGTAAGGAGCTTCAGGAAGAAGCGCTGACGGGCGGTTGCAGTCGAGAGGCGCCGACCCGTCGTAAACGAGATGTATTGTGTTCATGATACGAACAGACGAGACCAGTGGAAAAGGGATTTTTGTGTGTGTCAGGGGTTTATGGGGGAGGGGGAGAACATGTGTTTATATTGTATCAATCCAGTAATTAAATGTTGTTGTTGAAACGCGTGTTTCATTGAAAGAATTTTCTCTTCAAGTCGCCCTCCTACATTTATGATACGAATGGTAAATGTGACGTGTGAATGAAATGTTGCGAAACGAGATCGATAGCCGGAGTGGTGCATTCCTACGAGCAATTTTTACTAACTCTGTCATTCACTGTTTTTTTAACAGCCTTACTTTGCTAGATTTTTATTCAAGTATACAACTAACTAAATTCTGTACCAGGCTACATTATAATCAGTAGCTGATCAGACGTGTTGCATTCACATTTTAACTAAATAGTTGAGCGCCATCTCCCTTTTAGTTGTTTTGCTAAAAATGGAATTTTTAAGTCGCTGTGCAAGCTCCAAAAGAAACCGTGAATGCCAGTGTCTGTCAAAAAAGGGAATTTACCTGTGCACTTCGAATTGCCATCATTCTGCTTGATGCAACCCGCATGACGCTTGTGTTGTACGCTGCGGGTTGCAGCGAGTACTGCCATCACGATGCCATAACATTTTCTGGTACACCCAGATGAAGACGAAAATAGAAGAAAATAAACAGAGGTCGAAGAATGGAAATATTAAATAGAATACGAAAGAGTAAGAAATATTAGAATGAAATATAAGGATTGAAGAGAATAAGAATACGACGAAAGTAGAAAAAGAAGACAAAAGAGATAGTTATAACTGTTGGCATAGCCTTACACTGTAATCTATGTACTCGCGTAACAAATTCTGTATCATTGCTTCTTGTTAGGAAAACCCGGTTTATAGTAGTTCCAGCGACAGCTAGTAGCCAATAGGAGAAATAGAGGTCTCATTAACATTACAGAAAAACATTGTTGTAGGAATGAGGACGTGAAGTTGTTTGTTATTATGAAAATAGACAACCAATTTACTCTTGGCGACTGTAACGGAAAACCCTTGTCGTGGAACAAACGGTGTATTGTTGAAACTTCACGGCCGGCGTGCCCGATAGCGTTGGTTTGCTTGGTACCGTAGAGAGCAATGACAATACGTAATAGATCATTCAACTATCTGTCATTTTTTGTCAAATAATAGGTTATAACGTGCGTAAACCATAAAATCATCCGAAAATGAAGGACTTATACCAATTAATCGGTATTAGAATGTGTAGGAGTTGATACTATATATAGTTAGGAACGTTCCAGGATACATGGATTGATCAAGAGCTTATTGTTTTGCACTAAAAATACATCAATGAACAATTAACTTTTTAGAAAAGCTAGAAAGTACTTCTTCTTTCGTTAAATTATCAATCTTCTTCAGTTAAGCTACAAATAATTCTCATTTTCCAAAAAAATTAAATTATCCAACCGTCTTACAAATTTTGTTTGTAAAGATCAGATAAAGTCCTCATTAATTTCAGGTGCAACCCTTTCAACTGTCGCTGGGAAAAGTGAAAAACACAAAAACAAAAAGAACAACAAAAGAGAGAAAACAAACTCATTAGCAATATGGCCGCAGGGCCGTTTGCCCGGACCGTCGACAACGCAGCCGCAGTTCCTGGCGTCGCCGCTGCGCGCGCGGGAGCACGCCTTGGCGTCGGACGCAGCGGTAGTTCGTCCAGATGTTCCCCAACGCTAATTAGAGTGCGGGGCTGCAGTCTTCTCTTTTCGGGTCTTCCCCCCGTCGTCCCTGCTGTTCTTCGCAGACTATCGTTGGCCCCCCTGTGATCGTGGCGATGGCGGCGCAGAGAGCCGCGGAAACCCAATAAGGAACGTGCAAGACCGTAAAAGAAAATCGGATTGCTGCGGTCGTGTTAAAGATTGTGCGTGGTTTGATTCTTGCGAGGTAATTGCAGCGAGGAGGGGAAAGTTACGACCATTGCACTGTGGATGCTTCTGTGTAATTAAAATTTGTGTTGAAATAATGAATTGTATATTTAAACGTACAGTTTATATTGTGTCCCATTTGCTGGTTTTGTCGGATTTATTTTCTTAATATTTGTTCAACAATGATTTCCAAATACAAAAGCCAATATTATTTGATATTTTAAACTCGACAGCTATTTAGTCATAAAATAACACTATCTAGAAAACTCAGATTAACGTAATAATGTTCGAATGTGAGGGTTATAATTGAACACATTTCTAGCTTTTCTGTTCTACGTAGCTTATTGTGTATTCATCTAAATACAACCTTTTAAAGATTAAAATAACGTTGAGAACACATCTACTTCTTTTTACTTATATAAAAAAATGGTCCTCAGGTGAAACGCTTCGTAGCAAATTTACAACTTCTCTAAACCCAAGTCATAAACTGACACACACTTTGAGAAAGAAGCGTTTTACGACGCAGGAAGTCACGCTGGAAACATACGACAAAAACATATTACAATTCTGCAGACGAAATAAAATTACAACCCAGAAAAAATGCAGAAGGTATCTACTTATTGCTTCAATTTCACAATTTAATGAAGACATTTTTAGGTAGAATCCTAACTTCCTTTGAATATAACCAAATACAATTGTACCCCAATATATTATTGCAAAACTGAAAGATGAAGAAGCGTGTAGAATATCAGATGATAAGATTGTGATCAAATATAAAAGTTTTTGGCGTCGCAAAAAGTTAAATGATGTAAACTTTAGAATAAATTGTGAGAAATTATGCGAAATATAAAAATATGTTTAGCAAGAACAAATAGTACTTCTAAAGAAGATGTTGCGAATTAAAAAGGCATAAAATAAATATTTAGATGTGACATTTCATCTATGATAGCTATGATGAGTTGATATTTGGCCAAAAAGTTACAAACCCCTTAATAGAGAGTTTATTGTTGTGAACATAATCACCTTGTTTATCCATTTACACGAAGTTATCAAATACTTTCAATAAAACCTTTCTCGTTACTGATTCAAGGATGTTTTCTTTGCTAGCTAACTCAGTTGGTGTTCGGTTCCCATTCCTACGCTCGCTAAAGTTACAAACCCCTTTGTAGAGGGTTTATGGTGGTGAACAGAATAATCTTGTTTATCCCTTTACTGGAAGTTACCAAATACTTTCAATAAAACCTATCTCATTCCTGATTCAAATATGTTTTCTTTGCTGGTTAACTCAGTTGGTGTTCGGTTCCCATTCCTACGCTCTCCCGTGCGCACCTGCAGGGCGAGGGCGCCGCGTAGGACAGCCGGTCGCCCTCGGCGGTCGCCACCAAACTCTGCCCTGGAAGGGCTCTGCGGTCTACAGGAGTTGGTGCAGGGTCGCGCTGACCCCCTGCAAAGGCGTAGGGGACGGGGAGACGCACAGACCTTCGCAGGGATGGACAAGAGTGTGACTTCTTGGCTGTCCGTGTACACTAATAGATGATCTTCTGACATAAGTGGTAGTGCAGTGAATGTGTATGGGTGTAAGCTTACGTGTACAATGGCCAAGATTGGTTTAATAGATGCGTAGAGATGCTTTCACAGTTTTCGGAAAGATCCTGTTTTATTTTCGGATGCTGCAACATCAGTTACAGACAATCAAATCGGAGAGTGTGTCGGTGTATTTAGTGCTTCTGGACGCGTCAAATGCTTTGCTCATTAATTCCGTGAGGGTAGTGAATGGCACAGCTGAGAGGTGGCGCTCTTCGTCCGTTTTTGGAACGTACGTTCCTTTACCTTCACGTCTCAATTAGCGAGTTTGTCCACTCCATGTATCTCCACTAGGAAGGCATCCATCTAACCAGAGCAAGCGCTAATCACTAATTTTCTGACATGTGTGGTAGTGCAGTGAATGTGTGTATGTTTATGAGAAGAGGAGGTGACCCGATGAGGAAGAAAATAGCATGTGCAGTTCGTGGCGATTCTTCTGCAAGGTATTGATTGTGGGAAAACTCGCATCATTGCAGCCGACCAGTAGATTTCTCTTCCAGATAGTGTTTGAATTCAATCTATCTGCCTGTCTGTCTGCCCGTCGGTGTGTTCTGTCGTCAGAGCCTCTGACGGGGCCAAAGCCTACGAGCGGTGCCCCGACCTGGCGACCATGCGTTAAGAGGGACGGGTAGTTAGAACATAGACATCCCTACTCCGTATTCTGGTCTTCTCAACCTGAGAAGTGAGGTTTCTCATCGTTCATAGCAAGAGATACTGGTACATTGCGAGAAAAGCGCGCACTATAATCGGCCCCGACCGGGAATCGAACCCGTGGTCGCATCGTAAAAAGTGAGCACCCAGCTCTTTTCAAAGCCACCCATTTGAAGTAAAGTCGATAACATTTCTTCACAAGTGGCGTGAAATTTTACGTACGGATTAGCTCATTACATATATTGCAGAAATTATCTGCATGATTTACACTCTTTCTTAGCATGATGAAAAACAAAACGTTAAAAAAAACAACTTGCACAATACACTTCTAAACAGAAAGGAGGAAAATATTTCACGTGTGCTATTTGTGCTAACTAGCTCTCAGCCACCTCAATACTGACACACCACATTGCCAGATTATCATGTCTTAGCATGTCAAAACATGAATGAGTGTATCCTGTGGATGCTTCAGAATATCACATATAATATCCTTAAATACAACGTGAATAAAATCGTTAGATATAAGATAAAGATTCTTATGTCAGTACAAATAGAATGATGAAATCATATTTTAAAAAGTAGCCGTCACAGAAAAAGGTGTGCCTGATGGAAAAATTCTGACTACATATCTGAATTCAGTAGATTCACAAATGAGATTTCGTGTGAAGTAAAACTTGTCGTCCAGTGTTATAGAGTTGAGATGGTACATTTAGGGGCATGGGATGCGTGAGGACCGATAAAATTTGTAAAGAACTCTCTTTGACCACCACCAATTCTATATGGAACAACCACTTGTTGGCTTTGAACACTTGCACCCAGAGGTGGAAGGTGAACGGCCTGACCACAATCCAATGAGTCTCTCTTAAGTGGGAGAACAACAGGACCGTTACTTTTACTGTTACTTACGGTTCGTTTCAAACCTTTCATATGTATTGGATACTGTAGATAAGTGAAAATATCATCTGAGTCATGGATCAATGGGGAAATGAGTCAGGGAATATTGAGCAACATTCTTTACTCTTCACATACTCCAAATGCATCACCCGTGGTATGAATACCAGTGGAAGTATTTGGAAGATGGGTGGTCTGAGCAATATATCAGAAGTCGCTTATTATTGGGACAACACTCAACTTTATTATGATCCTCAGTTTTGAAGCTTTGTCGTCCGTACTTAGGATAGATAGTTTTGTTTGGTGAATAAATACATAATCCAGGATCAAAGAGTCAGGGAAAACCAGATAACACTCCTAGTCCGTCACATATTCCAAGTGGATCCCTGGATTCCCTGGGTTGGAATCCCAGAGCTCAGATATGAAAGGTTGAGCGAGCTGGAAGGTGCGTTTGGGCAGCCCTGCTCCTCCCCGCCCCTCCCTTTCTCCCGTTACCTGACGTCACCGGAAGTGCGAGAGCCGTGTGCGCCGCCGCTGACAGCGCTACCTCTCCCGGGTCGCGACTATTAATTGCGCGCCGGGTCGCCTCCCTGCAGGCAGGGGTGGGGGCAGAGGGCTGGGAGGGAGGGGGAGGGGAGGGGAGGAGAACGGGAGTTGTTAAAGGAGGCGGTGCCGGGTCGGATGTCACGAGGGAAGGTGAGGGTGACAGAAGGTGCGGTTCTGGAGATCGGAGATTCAGTACTACCAACTGCTGCTGGGAATGTGATGTAAATCACGCGTGGCAGCTGGGCTAGATGCACCACGTTAAGGAGAATCTGCTCTGTTGGTAGACTGGAGCATTTAAGAGGCTCAAATGAAATGAGAGGTTGACTTTGAGTTTTGAGAGCATCGCCTGCTTAATACAATCTGTATATTACTTATGTATTATCGTGTTTTACGTGTTCTTCAAATTTGTGTGGAGCATTTACTATTGATATTTGACATCTTAATAAAACATTAAATGAATATTTCTGCGCACATATTATTCAGGCGATATCGAATGATAAGTTGAGTGAGTGCAGCAGATTGTGAGTAAGGGAAAGCTGAATCCTAGTTACAGCGATGATTACTTAAATTTACAGGCAACGATTACTTAAATTGGGAAAGAGAGTTTTCGAGGCAGGTGTATTTATCTAGGCTAGAAACAGTAGGTAATTACCTGTTTGTGGATTAAAACTTTTCATGGTATCATGTACGTGCAGAAATAGTTTAACATACTCAGAAACTGTGGCAATGAATGCAGCAATCGATAATCGAATAATTTAATAATGTATAATTTTCCAGAAGTCCAGAATCGTCTGCATATTATCCCTTGGCATTCAGCAACTAAGGGTGCCTTCAAAAAAAATCAGCTCTGTTGATACTACATCTCATCATTTAGCTGTTAAATTATCTCCTGCTTCTGGCTCTATTACCCTGCCACTGCATCCCATTCATGACTTATTACACTGCGAAATGATTGTTCTGAGAACGTCGAGAAGTATTTAAAAGTACTGTCTATATGTAATTATTAAAAACCCGTTGGTAATACCAGTTGTTTTCATATAGCCTTACAAGGTCAGACATTGACAATAGTCAAGAAAAAATAAGCTGTTCTAATGAAATTATTTTCGGAGCGTTCTCTTTGCCTTCACTCAAAAGGAGCTTATATTCCATCTCGTTTCGAGTACTGCGTTGCCTTTCTGGGCATTGGTTTAGCGACTACTCCCTTTGCTCACGCAACTAATGAAGAATTCTTGAAATATTGTGAAGTGGAGGGTGAAGACCACTTTCTCATGTGATTAAGATACCATGAACTTTTAACTAAATAATTTTTCTCTAGGTGTGTACTTCAATAATAGACTTTGATAAATTTGATTTTCATTGTAATTGTGTTTCTGTGTCAATTTTTTATCATTATTTACTGGGAGCCAAAACGTTTCTATTTTTTTTTCAACTTTCATTGTTGCTGGAGAATGGACTAATTGGTCAGTTTCTTCAGAGTTTTTCCAGTGATCTCCATCCACCTGCACCGCCCTACCTCTCTCTCACTGCGGGCGTCTTTGTGCCTTGTTCTGCATCGGTCTTAGGCACTTTGCCCCGCCCACCACTTCAATCCGCACCTCCGGCCTCCCCCTCCACTCTCTTCCCCCACCCTTTCCCCACCCCCTCCGGCTGCGTCGCCCGAGAGGTCACTCGGCTTGCTGGAGCCGCATTTGCATACATTTGCATGGCGAATCTGCCTTTAAACTCTCCTCAATGGAAGAGTATCATGCTCCCCCTCGTTCGCTAATTTACGGTTCCGAGGGCGGTGGCCGGGGGCGGCGGCGGAGGACCGGGGAAGAGGGTCGACCCGGGATTAAGGGGGATGTTAAACTGTTTGCCGCTTCTTAGGGCGGGCGCGGCTGTCGTTTGCTGTGGGATCGCTGACAGATCGCTTTGGCGAGAATGACAGGAAGCCTTCGCGGTTAATACCCTTGGTTAAGACTGTGGGTTTAGCTCTCGTTTGGACTTTAAGACGACAATACACTTCGGGTAGGTGATTTCTCCGTGCACTAAAATCCCGACTAGAAGGAATACGACGTGTAAGGAGGTTGCGTCATGGTCTCTCGCCACTTTACGGTTTGGAGACACGAGGTCTATGGCTGGTGTGTGAGTAGCGTTAAACTGCACCTTCTTAGTGAGTGCGGGGCTCTCGATGTGAGATTGCTGACAGATCGCTTTGGCGGAAGTGGAAGGAAGTCTTTGTGGTAATGGCGTACGTTAAGCTCTTGTTTGAACTAAAGGATGACAATATATTTCGAGATGGTGATTTTCTCCCAGCACCAGATTTTGATTGCATGAAAGGTACGTGCGCCATGCTCTCACGTCACTTCGCGGTGAAGCAACGGGATGCACTTGACTTGATTTTAGAGAGATGTTAACTATTCGCTGCTTGTTAGTGCATGCGTCATTGTCTGTATTTTGGAGGGTTGATGGAATGGCTCTGATATTAAAATGACATAAATTCACTTTTGTTATTTCTGAAATTTAACGTTCCTTACCAAATGATTCAGAGATGGAATAAAATCAATCTTTCACCAAGATCATTGTCTTACAGGTGCTATTACGTTCTGGTCGCTTTAAAAGTCCCGTGCAACACTTTTGAATTATTAAATTGTAGAGTTGCTTCACCTACTGTAATAGACCACAAAATTGCGTCGGTGCAATCTTGTCGGTCTTTAGACGTATTATGCGAAAAAAGTGGTATAGAATAGCAAAAATCCTGGTAACGTAAATCATATAAAATGGTTTTCCAAAAATTAGCACCAAACTGCTGAAGAGCGACATAAAATATTCTCGATAGCACAAATAGTATATTACCATCTAATTATCTTTAACATTCATTTAATTTGCACCAAAGTTAATGCTGTGATATGCAATGTAATCACGTAAATAACACTCGAGTATTCTAAAAACATTTATAGCTTGAAAATATATGAGCAGTCAATATATGACGATGAGGAGTAATGATATGAAAATAATTTATCAAAGATAGTTTCTTCCCTGATGTGATATATTTTGGGAGACTGGAGTTCTTAACTTTTATTAAGTTTCTGGAAATACTTTATCTCTAGTGAGCCAGGAGTTCATATTATTTTACATACTGCGTTCACACATTCTACGTTTCCGATCTACAAGTGTAAAGGGCTTGGAGCGACTTTTTTCAACTCAATTTATTATATTAAACATATTCAATTAAAGCGAAAGAATATTAATGATACAGAATACTGAAGTATTAGAAAACTAAATAGACCTTCATTAGGTTTACAAATCTGTGGTCACAGGGTAGAAGTTCGTGAGTCGATGGATGTAGTTAAAGGCTAAACATATTTTACTCTGCGACTAGAAAAATAATGACTCGCAGTCTGCAGTCTGTTTCGAACTAAAGCACGCACGTTTCAAACACCAAAATCCTTTCTTTCTTTTTCTTGTTAAACATTCTTATCATATTGTATTGTACTTATTCATTCACTCCGTGTATTTTATGACCGTTTTTATCTGGTTTTTGCATACACTCTGATCCCTCTCCATATGTACCTCTCTTCTCCGTCTGCATTCAGAGAACTAGTACACACCCGAGAAACCCTTGCCGTGAATCTCGGTCCACTTGCGGCCGGCGTTCTTCTTCGGAGACAGCGTTCTTTAATGCCCTCGCCCTCGCCCCCGCCGTCGCCCTTCCCGTGGGCGGGCGCGCCTTCGTGGTGGGAGGGGAAGGGGAGGGGACCACGTTACGCGACGTGCGGCAGTAAACTCCCCGCTTCCGCTGTTTATGGGTGTTGGGCGGCGTGTTTATGTTGGCGCTTAGGTACATAGCGGCTCGCGACGGGGTTGGGGGTGTCGGGGGGGGGCGGGCGACAGCAGGCCACGCAGCGTGTTGACTCCGCGCAGTCGAGCAGGTTTGCGGTGGGTGGGTGGTTAGTCGAGCGGGTGGGTGGTAGGGAAAGTGCGAGTAGTGGGTAGGCGAGCGAGTGGGCAGGCGAGCGAGTGGGTAGGCGAGCGAGTGGGCAGGCGAGCGAGTGGGTAGGCGAGCGAGTGGGTAGGCGAGCGAGTGGCCAGGCGAGCGAGTGGGCAGGCGAGCGAGTGGGTAGGCGAGCGAGTGGGCGGGCGGGCGGGCGTCTGAGAAACGAGGTGAGAAGGGCAGAGCGGGGGAGATGCTGAACAAGGCAAGGTGGGGGGTAGACAAGGTGATGAGAGGACGGGTGGGAGGGTCGTGCAAGGCGGATGAGTGGGTGGACGAGGTGAATCTGGTGAGAGTGGACAAGGGCTGCGTGGGGCGAGCAAGGCGGGTGAGAGGGCTGGGAAGACCGGTGGGCGTGAGGGCGGGCCAAGTGGGGTACAGAGGCGGGCAGGACGGGCTCGGGCCCCGGGTCCGGGCGGGCAGGGCGATGCTAAGCTTGAGGGCCGGTGGACGTGCGTGCGTGCGTGCGTGCGTGCCGTTGTGAGGGTGGGGGCGGAGGAGACCATCTGGCTGGTGCGTGGTCGGGGAGCAGTGCAAGGGGGCGTGTCGGTGGGCGGGCGAGCGTTGCGCCGGGCAACCTGTGTGGAGGCGGTGCGGGGCGGTGGCGCTTGTTATCTCAGCGAAGGCGGAACCTGGCGAAATCCCGCTACCTCACCCGGTTTTCATGACCGTACACCTCATACGGTAAACGTGAGGAGACTGCAGAAACTCTTGCAGCGTTGAACGGTCTTACAAGTCTGAAGTCTTTTAGTGACACTTATGAGCCCTGTATTTAGACGAAAGATATTAACGTGACACAGAAATGAAGAAATGTTAAGTTTCTTTCATTGGATACTTCGAAATGTTTTTCTAGATTGCTATAGATTCGATGTTTTGGGTATCGTATTACGAAACACTTCCTTTTTAATGTTATACAATTCTCAGACCAGTTGCACAGACTTTACTTAGAAATTTATATTGACAATTTTACATCAGGAATTTCATGCGTGCCAATCATAGTTTTGGTTCATCTCAAGTAAGTGACTAAGAAAGATATCCAGCCACTAAAGCAGATATACAGTGGCACGGAGAAGATCACCTGTAAAATTAAATTGCGGTATTGCAAACATCTGTTTGTAGGGTATTGCATCTTATCATGTGTTTCGAAGAGTATTGCGAACATCTGTTTGTTCAAATGAATTATCGAGAGTGAATCAGTGAGAGAACAGGAAATTCTAGGGAGTAGTCGATGAATAAAACAGCCTGATGAAAAGAGCTATGTTTTTCTTATTTTTCGTTTTTCTTATGAAGGTCAACGGTGCAATTCGTATTTAAAAATACTTGCTAGATATATTGAAATCCTAACCCCGATTTGGCAATGATGAAATTCTGTGCAATAATGCAAGTATTTAATGATAATTACCTTGACTTCAGAAAAAAGTTTATTTTAGAATCAAACTATTGCCATAAGATACCAAATAAGGTAAAATTAAAGAAAGTTTGATTAGTATTATTAGGAGATACTATTTCATTCAATGTATTTCTCAATGTAAGTTTTGTTTATACGTATTATTTCCGTTCCTGCAGGATTTATAGTAGTCATAGAAAGGTAATAGTGGGTATACAAGTGATCCTTTTTGAAAGTTCATTTAATTAAGTTGCCCGTTGAAAATTAAAGTTCTACTTTAGTAAATAAAAAGTCCTCAATACCCAAAATAATCAATTAATCGGTCTAAATATCTCAGAAATTAAAGTCATATTTTCCTATGCTTTATCTGACACAAATAATTACCGTATGTCGTGTAGAGTAATTTTCTTGCCTTCATTTGGTTTTCCCTACACATCCGATTCGTATTTAAATCGAGAAAGTTTCTGGTTTTTCAGATATTATTTTTGTGTAATTCTAGATTAACACAAATTGAATATTTAAACAAACATGTATAATGTAGAAAACGAGTAAACTGCACAATAAAGTGAACTGGAAATTTGATTACGTTAGCGTTACGGAAACTTTGCTCTATGAATCATAGTCTAAACTGAGTAAACATGTTAATGGCATCGCCCGAAAGGCAAACAAATCTTTGACCATGATGATAATTTGAGTATTTTGATTTTAACTTCGGCTATCAATTCAGTGTTTCGTGTACAAACACAATGTTGCTCTTGTTGAAATTAGGGAGGTAGATACAGCCGGAAAGCGTGTTCCGGAAAGCACTTTGGTGTTTCAAGAAGAGGTGACCACTGCGTGAACATGGAGCATTGAATTGAATTGAATTTGCCCTAATTTTACGTGGCGAGACTCGGGCCATCAGGCCCGCTCTTCCGTCTGACCACGCAAATTTCGCTACGCTCCTTTCACCAACTAGCAGAGGAGGGAGGTATTTCTTGGGCGAATTTAGCTCAGAGGCGTCACTTAGACTTGATCTTTTACATGCAAGTAAATCTACTAACATAGGACAGCCGGCTTTACTTCCCCTCCGAAGGAAGGCGTACGAAGGATATTGTCGCCCTAAAAAATCCACGGCTTCGATCGGGTGTGAACCCGCGAGCTTGGGTATAACAGTCCGGTACGCTAACCGTCACACACCATCGCCGCCGAGCATATAAAGCAACTTCGATTTTTCAGGTTGTTGAATTGAGGGTACACTTCGTTGACAGACAAATGTTCGCAGTATGGTATCTTGATTATTTTGTGCATGTATTATTTCATTTTCATGCAGTTAATATGCTTTGTTACGTTGTTTAATCGGCTTGTAATATAACATGCAATTTCAAGAGACACTATGGCACAGTTTCTATTAACTTACAAAACCACTAGCTTAAGGTTGTGTGGCGCATCCAGCGGGTATTGTAATGTTAAAAAGTTTTATTTGTACACTTCATGTTCATAATATTGATAAAATTTAAACGTCTTGTAGTTGTCTGACTCGTTCATTTTCACACAGAAAGTTTGATGTAAAAGTGACAAAATAGGTTGAAGTAGTGGCCTACAGTTGTAAAACTTCTGCTGATTAACACCACAGAATATTGTTTTCCAAACTATAAAATAATCTCATATAACACAACAATACATTCAATATTTTAATAAAAACAGTCCGCCACCTCGTACAAATGTACATGGCCAATTTATCCTTAATCCTAAATAAAATTGGTTGTATTCTTTTTCATACTATTTTTGTTTCGTGCATATCGAACTATGTATTTCTTCCGCAGAAATATGGAAATTCAAATATTAGGTTCTAATAGTAATATTGAAAATTAATTTAAATAGGCTTTCTGTAGTAAAAGACTGAGTTTATCTTAATTTTAATTAATTATCCATTACATTTTTGAGTTCACGTCTCCTTTAAAAGAAGCGCAATCTTGAAGTAATTTCTTTTGATCATGCGTTTCCGCAAGTTCATAGAAAGTGGAATAAAACGAGCAGTTTGTTTGTAAATGATACGTGCCTCTCATACATCCATAGGTTGCCGACCTACGCTGAAAAGCGTATATTGAGACAGCGATTTGAATGAAGTATGCCTGTGTCGTTCTTTTGCGTCCACGACCTCACCCGCAGGGCCTGCGCGCCCCGCCGCAGATCACACCTCCCCTCCCGCCCCCCTCCTCCCTCCCCTCGCCGGCGACCGAACAGGGGGCGACAGCGCACGTGAGCAATGCTGATTGCCTGTCACTTACAGCCCGGCGCCCAAAAAAAGTGCCTTCATCAACTTTGTTAGCGCGGCGAGCGCCCGCCGGGTGGGTGGGAAGCCGGAGTGTGGGGTGGTGGGTGAGCGGCGTATTAGTGAGTAGGCGGGCGGGCGGGCGGGCGGGCGTGCGTACGGACGAGCTGAACGGGTAGAGTTTCGTGTTTGGTGGGTTGGCTGACGGGAGGAGGGAAGCAGCGAGCAGTCTGTGAGCGAGCAGTCTGATGCGGGAGCCTGCTGGTGAGTAGGCAGGTGAGTGTGAAGGCGAACGTATAGGGAAGTGGGCGAGGCAGCCAGGGGTGGAAAGGCGGAATTGATAGGAAGGTGTGTGGGCGTGTATTCAGATGGGAATTTGAGCAAATGGGTGTTTGGTTGGAAGAATGGGTGAGTTGCTGAGAGTCGTTGAGTGCTGAGAGCCGGCTAGTCGGGAAAATGAGTGAGCGGATGAACGGCCGGGTAAGTGGGCAAGTGAGCGTGCGGGCAAGCGTGAGGGAGAACATGCGGGTAAGCGTGCGGGAGAGCAAGCTGTTAAGGGAGTAGGCGAGCGTGAGAGCAAGCGTGCGGATGAGTATACGGGCAAACGGGTGGGCGAGCACGCGGACAAGTGGCCGGGCGAGCGTGTGGGCCAGCGTGCGGACGAACGTGTGGGCTAGTGTGCAGGCGTATGAGCTGACAAGTGGCCGGGAAAATGAGTGGACCGGATGATCGGACACTCTCGCTGATGGGTGAGCAGCGAACGTGAGTCTCAACGGGCGGGCGGACAGCGGTGGGGCACCGACAATAGGAATCGGGACCGGAGCCGGGCACTAAGTGGTCGCCCTCCTGCCATCACTGCATTCCCAGCGGCTCGCCGCCGCCCCGCGGCAGGCGTGCGGTCGAGTGCAAATGCGAGGTCCGACGCAGTACGTCGCTCGAAGTGCTGCGATTTGAACAAATCCGTACTATAGTACTTGAAGGTGATGGGTGTAAATATTTCAAAGTTATGTATTGTACTCGCAGAAGTACGTTGTTACTGAATTACGTGCTGTTGAAGATATTCGTTTACTTATTGCAAGGGCTCAAATTAATGTTCATCCTAATTGTGACGCTGGAGGGTCATGAACAGTTTATTTGTTCATTTCCATACAACTTCTCATAAAATTATGTGAATGCGAGGAGCAATCACGTCTTAATAAGTAGTGAAGATTTAAATTGTTTACGTTATCCAGAGAAAATTATAATGTTCGTACATCATGAACAGTTTTTTTTAATTATGTCAACGGTTTATTCAATAATTTCTTTAAAAGAAAAGATTTCCCGTCAATTCTAGAAACGTTTTAACTCTTGTAGTGAAGTATTTTATTCATACTCAAGAGGATCATTCTTTGAACATATTTGTTAACAAGGGATGCATCGTGTCAATTCATAATTTCTTCATAAATAAATATATAACAGTGTTTAATACAGGAGTAAGACTTATAATTCAAAAGCGGAATGGGTGCAGGTCGGATGGGTGACTGGATTTGCTCTCCCCAGTGACGCCGAAGTCCACAAGCGCGGAGATCCGCATGCAGCCACACTGCGCTCTGGCGGCGCGCGTTGGAAAGAGCCCGGCGCGGCCTGGCGGCGCATTGTGGCTGGGCGCGTGGGCTTAGTGCGGCTGACAGCGGCGCTCTCTCAGCGCACGTCCCCCCTTCACCCGCTCTGCACTCGCGCTGTCCCGCAGGGCCCCGTCATCCCGTCTGCAGGGCCGTCCTCGCCGCCGCAGGGCCGCCCCCAGCCGTCGCCGTTTCCTCCGACGCTGCTACCCCGCCGGTGTGGGGAGCGCCGACCTCTCTTACACGACCACTCTATGATGCCTCCGCCATCATCGCCGCCACGTCGCAGCCACCGCCTTGACACCTGCACCGCTGCGGCATCCCCACCGCCGCCCTCTCCCGATCGCCTCTCCACTTCCACCGCCCCGCGGCCCCCACCGTCCTGCATCCCATTTCGACCTGTCACTTCCTCCGTGCCGTTATCCTCACCGCCCTCGCCCACACAGCCCAACCTACTCACACCGCCCCACCAGCCTCTCTTACGTGTCACTCCCACCTATCCCTCATCTCCACCGCCCTCACCCACATCGCCCATCCTACCCCCATCACCCTGCCACCATCAACCGCCCCACCATCCCCATCACACCACCTCCACCACCTCACCACCCCCTCCGACCTGTTTCCCCTACTTCCCACCATCTCCACCGCCCTCAACCCATACCATCGTTTGACCTAGGGGTCACCTCGCCTCTCCACCTCCCTCCGTCGCCAGTTCTGTCCACTTGCCTCGTCACCTCATCACCCCTTACACTCAGTGATCTCCTCCGCCCGCACTGCCTCTGCCGCTCCGTCGCCTCTTTTCCTGGCTCTCTTTTGCCTTCTCCGCACTAAACCCACCGCCATCCCCGTAACATCAGTCAATCCCAGGTCATGTCCACACGAAACACGGAACCCTCAACCCGACCACGTGCTTTCCTTTCCGCGCTCCCCGCATCTCTCTACGATTCCACTGCCTCTGTCGCGCCCAGGGCACAGAACCATTCATGGGGACCGCGCGCAACCCAATACCACTCTCCTCGCTTCCCCGCCGCGCCCTGGCTGCCCTGACCTTCTCGCCAGTCTCACTTGAAGCGCAGTTCCCGCCGTTGCCATTACCTTCGCCATTTACGGTACCACAATCCCTGGCATCATACAACCCATCTCACCCTGCTGTTCCCCCACCACATTATTCCCCTCGCCGTCCTGTTGTCCCTCCTCTTTCCTTCGTCCCTCGCGTCTCTGCCTACCCGCCATCCTCCCACTCCCACTCCATTTCCGCCGCTGCCACCACTCCCGCATCGTGACGGCTGCTGCTTCGCCGCTAGCGCCCCGCGCGGCGATAGTGTGAATGAATTCAAATTAGCGAGTGACAGGCGCAGCCGCCTCAAGCCGCTCATTGTGCTGGGCGATGGGCGGTTGAGGAGCCGGCTTCATCCGCTGTGAAAGGCGCTGGGCAGCGCTGGCGGGCGGTGAGTCCACAATGGACACCCGCGCGCTGTTGTCTCAGGACCACGCCTCCGCCCGCCCGCCCGCCCAGTCGCCCGCCCGCCTGGCCGCTCTCTCGCCCACACTCCCGCCCGCTCTCCCGCCCGCCCGCCCGCTCTCCCGCCCGCTCTCCCGCCCGCTCTCCCCCCGCTCTCCCCCCGCTCTCCCGCCCGCTCTCCCGCCCGCTCTCCCGCCCGCTCTCCCGCCCGCTCTCCCCCCGCTCTCCCCCCCGCTCTCTCGCCCGCTCTCCCGCCCGCTCTCCCGCCCGCTCTCCCGCCCGCTCTCCCGCCCGCTCTCCCGCCCGCTCTCCCGCCCGCCCGCCCGCCATCCTGCCCGCCCGCCCACCACCCTGCCCGCCCGAGTCCGCCCACCCGGTCGCCCACCCGCCCGGTCGCCCGCCCGCCTACACAACGCTAAGCTCAATGCATTTCGTGGAGCAGCGAGGAAACCGGCCGAGACACAGGGTCCCGTCAGTCCTTGACTGTTCCTTTCGTTAGGAGAGTCTTGGCATATGGACAGCCTTTCTCTGAGTGAATTGCTCGTTTAACTATTGGCAATGGTTGTGTTAGGCTGGGGCACGAGTAAAACCAACTTTGCTCCTTTTATTCCTAATGATGGTGTAAGTAAAAGTGCAGGGTGACACAAAATGTGGGCGGGATTATGTTGACACTCGATTAAAAACGTCACATGATAACAAAACGTAAATACTATCACCTCGGTTAGGTCAAGGTTATAACTTTTCCCTCGAGTTATTGGCAAATCTAACAATTGTCCGTTTCATTTAGACTTTCTTAATGTTAATAATAGTAAATTGCTTCAGGTATGCTATTAAATTATATTATTGCAAGACCATATTTAAGAAAGAAATTTAAAGTATATTGTTTTTAAACTCATTTTTGTCAGATTTATCCTTCCAGTAACAAATATATATTACTTAAAATACCACCTTTTAAGTTGGCAGGAGAAGGTGAATTCATTAGCTATGACTGATGCAATGATGTAGAAATGGCCAGCAATTCCCAGTAGCTAAAGAGTCCCTAGTGTCTATAAAGAGGAGCAGATCGCATTGTCAGTGGGTAGAGAACGCATTGTTCCTGTATTGAAGCATTGGACACGACAGCACACGCAAACAAACTCAAAGGAAAACAAGACTACAAAGAGGGTTTCAGTATTGCTGAACACTCAGTGCAGCAGACATTGCATCAGTCTGTGCATATCAATACTAAATAGGGGCAAAATTATGATATAAATGGTTTTATCAACACCTGAATCACACTATGTACTGATTTTGTAATTATTCTTTACCGTATTTATATTGATTCGAGAATTAATCACAAAAAAGTGAAGTTTAAACGATTAAACGTGTATTAGGTTGAAGTTGCTTCAGAATGAAGATAAAGATAGATTTGATAGCTCAAGAGGAAAACTTAGTATGGAGATCTTAAACCATTAAAACTTTAATTAGGATAGTTATTGCGTTGGCACAAAACTGAAATAAAAGACATAGCCAAAATCTGTAACTGACTAAATTATTAAAACGAATACCAACTATCGTTTTAATTACGTTGATCATTTAATTATTTATAAGGGATGTGGGCGTAGCGTAACACGCCAAACTGCTAATGCGTTTATTAATAATAATGCACAAATGTATGTTACGTTTTTATCACCTTTCATTCAATTAGAATTATGAATACAGCCTTCGACTCACTGAAAGAGCTTGATCTGATATGTATACAATTTCTAATTTATACGTATCAAATAATCGTATGTTTTAAAATTCATTCCCATTATGTTATATTTGTTTTTTAGTAAGAAACGGAGATTTTTAAAAATAACAAAGTTTAAGAGTAAAAGATCTCAAAAACTTATTTGATCCCCATCTTATTTTAAGGTGCTCGTGCGTATGTCTTCCATGTCTCACTATGGTGATCTGCACGGTGCTCTGTGGGTTCTCCCTAGCTTCATTTCGTATTTTCTAACTCAAATTGCATCTCCTTTTTCTTGTTCGTCCAAAAAACTCAACTCTCTCACTTCATATGACTTTTTGTCTGTCTCTCGATATGTTTTTGACCCTAGTGAAGAAGCAAATACGTAAAATGTTTCTGAAAAGTAAATAGTTATATTACTGGATTCTGAAGAAGTCTCTAATTTGGATGTAAAGAGATAAATTATTTTTGTTGCTGAGCAATGGGCGCATGTATATTTACAAACACAATGTACATTTCATAACATTATAAACTATAACAATTTTAGTAGACTTCTGTGATAATTTACCCTGATTACTCTGATTATAACAATGATTTGAGACCAATTATAAGTATAAAATAAGTTATTGTCCATTTACTGACGCTAAAAAAATAGTCGGTCGAAATAATTTCAAGTTGCCATGTTATTTTTCGGTTCTATAAAATGGAATTTTCATAATTTATCATATTTTTTTACAGGTATTAAATACAGGTACATGCTATCACCGTTATTTGTTTTGTATGCATGCTATATTTCTGGAATTCTAATATAAACTTCGTTTATTCTGTTGTAAAATATATATTTAACTATTTTCAGAAATTATATATGTATATTCATAACAATCCATCGTCACTTCGCGTCCACACCTACTTCCTTTACTTACCACTCTCACCTACTTAATCAACTTCTATCCTCCTCTGCCATTTTTAATTCTCACTTCTCCTGCAACTCTCTCCTATCGCACTATCACCTAATTGTCACATACAACGTTTTCACAGTTTACTTTATGTCGCCTGGAGCTATGGGGATACATGCCATCTTTCCGAGACTATTTAAGATTTAAATAATCCAAGTACGGCAGGGCAGAAGGAGCGCGGTGGGGGCGTGAGAGGGCGCGGAGCAGGGCGGCAGCGCGACAGGGGCGAGGAGAGCTGTAACGAAGCCGCTCAGGGGGGGGGGGAGGGGCGAGGCTGCCGGGCTTTCGAAAAGCCGCCGAGGGAGGCGAGGCGAGGCGAGGCGCGGCGAGGCTCTCGGCTTGCGGGCCGCGTCGCCGATTAGGACGCTATCAACACCCGGCGGCGCCCAGGGCGGCGGCGCAGGCGGAGGCAATGGGAACGGTCCAACGTGGACCGGGTGAGGGGGGCGGGGCCAGGGGTGAGGTAATGGGGCAGGGTTGTCTTGGGCGGTGTGTGGTGGTGAGGGTGGGCGGTGCGGGGAAAGATGAAGCAAGGGGGGTGGGCTGGTGAGGAAACTTGGTTTGGGGGAAGGGTGAAGAGGACGGTGCTTGAGGGAGAGGGCAGACATGAGGCGACGGGGTGGGGGAGAGGAGAGGCAACGGCGGGGGCGACGAGGTGGGGCGGGGCGTGAGGAGCGATTGGTAGGGGATGAGAGGGAGTGCGAGCGAGGAGGAGGAGCGGGTGTGAGAGGGTGGGGTGAATGTGCGAGTCCGGGTCAGTAGAGGGGGACTTCGATGGCGAGGGAGGATCTGAGGGCTACGACGTGTGCAGGGCGAAGGTGAGGGCGACAGAGCGAGAACGAATTAGGGGGCCTGCGGGCGACGGCGGTGGCTTGCAGAGGGAAGTTCTGCGTTGCGGGAGGCGGAGGAGGCGGGCCGGCGGTATGTCGAGCACGTCGCGCTGGCCCGCCTTCCCACCTGCGGCCCCATACGGCCGCGTTACACGCCCCGCCGCGGTGGGACAGAGCGTGAGAGCGTCCCCGGGGCCGCCCCGGGCCTTCGCCTCGCCAGCCGCCCGCGCCCAATCAGGTGCGGTCGCGCGCTGCCGCTCGGCAAGCTTTCCGATGGGCCCCGGCGCGCGGCCCGGCGTTCGCTCGCTTTGCGTTCGAATAGCGCTTTCGCCCGCGCCTCCGACTCCTCGCCTTCTCTCCTTCCCCGATCCTTCTAATCGTCTTCACGGGTCGCCCCGTTCCTCGTCCTGGTCCGTCTGCAGCTCCTGCCTTTGTGCTGTACCACCATGAGCTACCTCTCGGATTGTGCTAAGCCCATTCAAGCCTCACAATCATGCTGTATTAACATACCTATTGTTCTTACCCCTTGTAGCTTTGTTCACCCTTCAACTCGCTCCCTTTTCTGTCTCACATTCTCACTTTCTGTGTTCTCTTTCTATCTTTTCTTAAATGCATCCTTTACTTTACCATTGATTATTATTTCCTTTTTTACTACCTATTATTCCCTCTCTCTCTCTCTTAGCTTTCCTTCTTCCATCCATCGTCACTTCCCGTCCACACCTTCTTCCTTTACTTACCATTCTCACCTTCCATAATCAGCTTCTATCCTCCTCTGCCATCTTTAATTCTCACTTCTCCTGCAATTCTCTCCTCTCGCACTATCGCCTAATTGTCACATACAACGTTGCCACGGTTTACTTTATGTCGCCTGGAGCTATGAAAATCCCTGTCGTCTGTTTGCCGGCCTTTCGTCTCCTTCCCTATTAATTATTCTCTCCGTAGCTCCTGCAAACGCGTATGATGTGGGTAGACAAGGTTGACACTGCTTGCGCATTGAAGAAATACATAAGTATAATATTTTCATAATACTTTAATTTTTAATACTAATAATTTTTAATAGTGTAATGACTTGCGTCACCGAGTGAGAGTGACATCACCTTGGGTGTCATTCCAATGATTGATTGGTAGGGTGCCACGCCGCTGGAATCAAGTCGGCGATCGAATTTTGATGATTTATCCGCTTTCTGGAACTGCTAGACTTGGCGTTGGAATGTAAACTTATCTGCTAGGATGTCATAGGTTTCGAGTTCCGACCTTGCCAAGGTTTACAATACTAGCTAGATATGGGGGGGGGCAGGTGAATGCTAGTGCAGTACCATAAGAACAGAGCAGTACTTACCTTCCTCTTTTTGTGCTCTATCCTCTCTCCATAAAGACTTACACTTAACCCACCACATTATCACACATTTTGGGAGATCAGTCGGAAGCGCAAACAATATTTCGGATTAGGCTGTACCGCGCTGGAGATATCTCGATGGAGAAACCCCGTAATGCAACGTGTAAGCCTACTCTGGTTCTCACCACTGAGCGGAGAAATAATACCAGCATCACTATGAAAGCATGGATGGCATTAACAAAACTAATGACCGTACCAGTTTATGTGCTCGGAAATACGAAATAATCAATTAACCCTGTTATTTCTGTGCTCCTCGTCTTACTTTTTTTGCTTCACGTACGCGCCTCTGTCTCCGCTTTTTGCGTTATAACTGCCCGTCATACTCTGCTCGGCTCTGCACCCGTCGCGTCGACTCTGGCATTCCCGTAGCAGCGCACGTCACTGTTAAGCCCCGACTGCAGTCCCGACGCCCTCCACCCGCTCTCTGCCACTGCAGTCTGTTCCTGCAGCGCACAGCTTCATCTGCTATTCAGACCCTTCCGCGCCTCCTGCCGCGTAAATGCTTCATTATCTGGCGCGCCGCTACATATTCTCTGGCCGCCTTATTGCACGCAACTCTCCTGTCAAAATATCAGCGCCGTCGGTCGCCTCGTATCACATTTATCATGTGTACTACGTATCCACAATAGAGAGGTCCGGTGGAGTAGCTGTACGACCGTGCTGCTTTGGCCGTTGAATTCGATGTTCGGTTCCCGGTCGATTTATGTGGAATTGTGTCGACAAAGCGGGAACGCTGGAGATTTTCTCGAGGTTGTTTGATTTCCCTTGTCTCTTATACTACCATTGCTTCGTCAAATGTCATCATTTCATGATCAAAACTCACCTAACATTTCACCTAATTTTTCATTTATTCTCGCCTCTTTTCCATTAAAAGTTTTCGAATGCCAAAATGTGCTACAATACTTCCACCTCTTTTACAATATCTCGAAAGCGTTCTATGAAACGAACACCATTAAAATCGTTTCATCTTTCACACGTTTACACGTTAAAATTTACTGCAACCTTTCGTTTAGCTTATTTTCATTTCAGCCTCATTGCCATCACTCTCAATACACGTCCTTCCTTCTAACACTCTGCGAAACAAGTCTATTTCATTTTTTGAAGCACGTTTAATGCATACTGTAAAACGAACACGGAAATACATTTCTTTTTTCCCGCTTTTAAACACTCAATTTTATCGCAACCTTTGGTTCCGCAACTTCACATTTCACTTAGTTTACTTATCTCTTACCATTCACTTTTCCCGTTTTTACCGTTTTACCAAATCTTATTTCCACCCACCTCTTAAGCACTCTAATGCATGCTCGAAAACAAACACCACGACTTTCCATTTTCCCTTTCCTGCTTACAGACAGAATTTTACAGCAACCTCCCTTTCTGCACCTTCTCGTTCCAACTTTATTCTCATCAGTCACCATTCATTTTCTCCCATTTACCAACGTTTGTCACAAATTCAATCTCGTACCCACTCCAATTTGTATTTCGCCTAGGGAACAACCCTCCTCCACAACCCGACACTCTCTTCCCCCGCCCTCATGTGCGCCCCGCGTTGCTCGCAGCGCCGGGCGCAGCGGGGCCGTGGTCAGCGACGGTGGCGCCACAAAGCGGATTTCATTAGCGCCCGTTCGCCGCGTTCGGCCGCGGGCACTTGGGCGGCGCTGCACGTCTCGCCCGCAGGGCGATGCGCCCTGCTCGCCCCCTCCACCGCCCACCCGCGTTCCTTACGCGCAGCGCGTGCCCGGCCGGGCGGATGAGGCGGCGAACGCCATTGAATGCGGCCGAGATGAGGCCTCGTATGACGCCTCGTACTGAAACGTAATGGCACGGACACTTTGGAAATGCGAGTGTAGAAAAAAATCAATGTGTCGGCCCTTTTCGGCAAAACAGAAGCTCAGATTCAAAGACTGTCATTGAATGCGGCCGAGATGAGGTCTCGTATGACTCCTCGTACTGAAACGTAATGGCACGGACACTTTGGAAATGCGAGTGTAGAAAAAAATCAATGTGTCGGCCCTTTTCGGCAAAACAGAAGCTCAGATTCAAAGACTGTCATTGAATGCGGCCGAGATGAGGTCTCGTATGACTCCTCGTACTGAAACGTAATGGCACGGACACTTTGGAAATGCGAGTGTAGAAAAAAATCAATGTGTCGGCCCTTTTCGGCAAAACAGAAGCTCAGATTCAAAGACTGTCATTGAATGCGGCCGAGATGAGGTCTCGTATGACTCCTCGTACTGAAACGTAATGGCACGGACACTTTGGAAATGCGAGTGTAGAAAAAAATCAATGTGTCGGCCCTTTTCGGCAAAACAGAAGCTCAGATTCAAAGACTGTCATTGAATGCGGCCGAGATGAGGTCTCGTATGACTCCTCGTACTGAAACGTAATGGCACGGACACTTTGGAAATGCGAGTGTAGAAAAAAATCAATGTGTCGGCCCTTTTCGGCAAAACAGAAGCTCAGATTCAAAGACTGTCATTGAATGCGGCCGAGATGAGGTCTCGTATGACTCCTCGTACTGAAACGTAATGGCACGGACACTTTGGAAATGCGAGTGTAGAAAAAAATCAATGTGTCGGCCCTTTTCGGCAAAACAGAAGCTCAGATTCAAAGACTGTCATTGAATGCGGCCGAGATGAGGTCTCGTATGACTCCTCGTACTGAAACGTAATGGCACGGACACTTTGGAAATGCGAGTGTAGAAAAAAATCAATGTGTCGGCCCTTTTCGGCAAAACAGAAGCTCAGATTCAAAGACTGTCATTGAATGCGGCCGAGATGAGGTCTCGTATGACTCCTCGTACTGAAACGTAATGGCACGGACACTTTGGAAATGCGAGTGTAGAAAAAAATCAATGTGTCGGCCCTTTTCGGCAAAACAGAAGCTCAGATTCAAAGACTGTCATTGAATGCGGCCGAGATGAGGTCTCGTATGACTCCTCGTACTGAAACGTAATGGCACGGACACTTTGGAAATGCGAGTGTAGAAAAAAATCAATGTGTCGGCCCTTTTCGGCAAAATAGAAGCTCAGATTCAAAGACTGTCATTGAATGCGGCCGAGGTGAGGCCTCGTATGACTCCTCATACTGAAACGTAATGGCACGGACACATTGGAAATGCGAGTGTAGAAAAATGAATGTGTCGGCCATTTTCCGACCCTCAGGTTCAAAGACTGTGAATGCGGCAAAGATGAGGCCTCGTATGACATTTTGTAATGTTTTGGATATTTTGGAAACACGAATGTAGAAAAATCAAATCCATGTCTCGGCAAAACAGAAACCTCTATATTTAAATATGTTGATATGTCTTATTGGATTCATTGAAGTGATGCTTGGTATGACTTTTTGTTTTGAAACTAAATACTACGGACAATTTAGAATTGCAAGTGTTCAATAAACCAAAGTTTTTCGGATTTTTTGCCCAAATAGCTCTCAGATTTAAAGGCTGCCATTTAATGCGATGTATTTGAGGGTTTGTGCTACTTCTCGAATAAAGCATGTTACAATCTGGTAACATCTTACAGTCCGTGCGAGTTTCAGAAACGTCAATGTGCCGGTTCTTGTGTTCCATCATATCAGTACGAGATTCCGCAAAGTTGCATGTCTTCTTGTTCCTACATAAAGTCGGTAAGCACGAGTGTAGAAAGAAAGAATTGTTCGGTCCTTTTATTGCCTCCACGAAAGATCTGAGATTCAAAATGTTGTCCAATTGCTGAGAGACCGTGAAGGAAAGAATGAAAAATGTGTCTTTATATGACTTCTGTTTCTGCAATGCAAAGACTCCGGCACACACACGCATGTAATGAAACTATGACTTTGTTCTTTTTTTGTTCAAATGGAAGCTCTTAAACTCAAAGATGTTGCCCAGCTATTAAATTCCGCGGTAGCGCGGCCCTTTTTCCGGGGAGAGGGTGGTGTCGCGATATGGCATTCCGGCCCTCGCGACACGCTGCCGTCGGCAACTGACCAGTTGTCATTTGCCGACGCCAGCGTTCCGAGGCTATAAAATGGCAAGGACTTCGCACCTCGCCCCTCTTATTACGTTTCAACCTGCCGAAGCCAGCCGTCGTCACGCCACCAGCTCCCAGGATGTAGGGTCCACTACGCGGGTAAGTCAATAAACGTATTATAAAATATACTCTCTTATCTTCCTGCACGAGTTGGTGGGGTCCTCCCTCTCCCCCTCTACCCGCGACATAAGGTAACGCAATGATTTTACTTCTTGTAACTTCGCATACTTAAAGATGAGGAGCGTTTATGGAAATAAGTATGTCCATCAAATCAGACTTTTCAGAAACAGCGAAAAACTGATTGTTGACAACTTATTGCCTTTTCAAGCAATATAATATGTTATACTTCTTACCAGTATTGTTACAATAGTCTATTTATACTGCTATCAAATCAGCCATTTTTAATTATGACGATATTTCAGACTGAAAGTTAGTCATGTTTGCTTTTGCTTGGAAAATTTGAACATGTTTCTGCGCTTGCTCTGACAACAGCACCTGCAGTCATGTTTGCGTTTACATAAAATAGAGCTACTATTATCATCACATTTGATTGGGATAAAGTATTTTACAACAGTTTGTATGCAAATATTTTATTTTTCCAAACAATCAAAACTATTACAACAATTTCCGTTGCTAATTTAACCAATTTTGGCCTCTAAAAAATTAAAAATAACTAAAAAGAAATTAAAATCTAAGTGTGCAAAGTCGTGATCATTATCTGAACAATCATAACTATCTTTCAATTCTTGGCTATCCATTACAGTTTGATTTTCAACTATTAGTACATCAAGAACAAGGAAATTCCATTCGAGGACAGAAAAATCTGAAAAATTCTCCTCATTTATCTTCTAAAAGCTCAGTCAATAAAACTTCTATATTTGATATCTTAGCCAATGGTGTACCCATTTCAAGACTGCCCGCTGCGCAAGGCTGCGCGCCCAAGACACCCGCTGCAAACTAATTGTATCATATTTGTTCATGAAAAATCACGTTTCCAAGGGCTCATAACTATTAGTGTATGAATCTTCTTCCCTGTTTGTTCTTTTCTGAATACTGATTCGCTTTACATGTCTTATGTTCTGCTCATTTTTGCACACCCCAATCTTTTAATAAATCAAATAGGACGCTGTTCTGAAGACTTCACAAATGAAATAAACCACGTGGTATGAGCAATTACGTGATCGCGAATTTTGGCATCTATTGGTTAAAGGGACATGTTGTTTATTGCTTGCAACAGCGCTGTAGACATATTGAATTTTGTCTGAACCTCCTATGTTTGCAAGTAAAATTATATATATATATATATATATATATATATATATATATATATATATATATATATATTTGCTTTTGTTCCTCCACATCAGGACAGACAATGGAGTTGACGGTCATTAGTATTACTGCGATGCTAATTATTTTTTCCAATGGACAATTTTGATTGTGCTTGACAACTCCTCAGATAATCCAGAGTTTTCAAATATGAATGGAGACAGAATGTGCCGATCGCTTTACTACCCGAACGAATGTTCTCCTATTCAAAGCTAAAGCTCGGCTGTTTAGAAGTCTTCGTACAGTTATACTATACTGTTACCATTATAAGGTATTATAAGATATAAGGTTATAAATATACTTTTATGAGGTAATTCTAGAAAAGAAAGAAACAAATGAACGATTAAGTTTTTCCCAATGGCTTGTGTAACTGCTCAGACAGAATTGGCATAGTTACCTAAAAAAGAAGTTTAATTGTTTTCTGAAATCCTTCTTGTAGTAGAGGGGAACCTTCGTGTTTCCAAATGACTGTGTGTATGTACGTCAGAACCCGTTCCTTACTCACAGTTAGACCGTTTTCAGTCACCAAGAGGTGACCGAGAGGTGAGGTGTTAGTGACGACCTCACCGAGAGGTGAGGTGTTAGTGACGGCGTCTGCCTCTTGTGTTGTAGGTCTGAATAGAGAACTGCAAAGAACGAAATTTTGAGAGGAAAGGAGATAACAAGAAAACACGAAGGAAAAAATGAAAGAGAAAGAAATACAAAATAGAATAAGAAAGCTAGAAAATAAGAGAGTCAAAAGAAAAGAGATAAAAGTGAAGAGAAAATAGAAGAGGAAAAAAAAGAAAATGAGAACTTGTGGGAGTTGTTACAATAGTTACCCGCTTTCAATGACACGATCTCTGGGAACGTCAATAAACATAATATTAATGCAATTTAATACATTTGAATCCTCACAATGATATGCATTTTTCTATTCTAGCAGGTGCGTTTATAAGCAATAATCTCTCGTTAAAAGAATCTAGAGACCATTAAGCGTGTGCAACAAAAGTGTGGCATTTTATTCAGAGAAATACCGAAAAATATGTCTGTGCTAATCTCTCTCCCTCTCTCCCTCTCTCTCCTTCTCTCTCTCCCCCTCTGTCTCCCCCTCTGTCTCCCCTTCTCTCCCCCTCTCTCTCCCTCTCTCTCCCCCCCTCTCTCTCCCCCTCTCTCTCCCCCCTCTCCCCCTCTCTCCTCTCTCCCTCTCTCTCTCCCCCTCTCTCTCTCAAATTTTCTTCTCTTCTTCTCTTTCTTTACCTCTCATTTTCCGAGTGAGATACTTTTATGAAACAAACACAAAAACAGATTTGGAATTTTCAATTTTTCGTTTTCTAGCGATCAAAAGATGTGTACACCTAATCTCATGATGTCATCTAGGTCACAAATACGTACATAGGCGAACACAAAACCCCCTATTGTCGTCGATCCCCTGTGCGCGATCTCTGTTAGATATTGAGGCTACAAAACGGCGCCGCGATTTCCCACTGGAAAGGGCCAATAATATGGAACGATAAAAAGCCATTTAAACATTCCGACACTCGCCGACGGCTGGGCTGGGGCGCATTGTTATCTCGACGGATCGCCGCGCCCTGTGGAAGCCTTCAAATCGGCGCGCCCTTTGCGGTCGTCGGGCCCCGGAGCCCGGGCCCTGCGCCCGCCCGCGCCCTACAAAGGGCGCTAATCTGTGACGGCCGCTCCGGGGCTTAATTACTTTTCATTATGGGCGACGAGGACGGGGGGGGGCGCTGTCATCCGTTCCAAAGGGCTGCAAGCGCCCACGATCTCTCGCCGGCGCCTGCGTAGGGGCCAAGGCCCACGCGCTGGGAAGGAAGGCTACGGTGGCTGTGGGATAGCCTTTCGCCTTCGGTCTCTGCTATTTATTATCGTCTCTTCCTCATTTTGTTCTCTTTCTTATCCTCTATTATGTATCTTCCCTCATCCTCTTCTCTCCTCACTCTCTCACCACCGTTCTCTTCGCCAACGCCCGAGCCGAGCCAATGAGCACAGTACGACACAAGTGAGCAAAGGGATAATCTTTCTCTCCCTCTCCTCCTTTCACTCCCCCCTCTATCTCTACTTCCTGTTCCTCTCACTCTACTCTCTTTTTATTCACCACACTCTGCCGGTTTCTCTCATGTTCACTTGCTCTCTTTTTCTTTTTTCTCTTCCTTCTCCCTCCTCGCTGTTATGTTCGTTACTTTTTTGCCTTCTGTTTCTTCGCAATTTCACTCTCCTCTTCTCCAGCATTCGCACGGGTCTACTACACGCAACTACTCGATAGACCCAAAGGCTTGAAGAGGGAATGAATACAATCTTTCTTGTGACTTTCGGTACCTCGGTGCCTTTTGCAGCAGAGGATGAGATGAGGTTTTGATGGTTGGGTGTTTTCGATGCTGATACGATCTGAACTGTAATACATCAATGATGGAATGAGAAAATGGAAGAATGCCGAAAGACCTGTGCTGAACATCGTAATTTTTCCCAATTGATCGGTATTTGAATGCGGGTATTGAGAGGCCAAAGCAATTTTGAGCAATTTTATCTTTAAAACCACGGGTCACTCTAGTAGAAATTGAATTCTCTCTCACTTTTATTCTCTTCTCATGCTTATTTCTCCATCTCTTTCTTTCTCCGTCTTTCTCCTCTGATTCTTTCTCTTAGCCAGGGGTTGCACTGGACCAAGGAGATCCAGCTCTGGGCTCTGGCGATGGGCTCTGAAGAATATGAGCTAGAGATAGCTAGTCTTTCTTCCCTCGTCCCCTTTTCTTCATCTCCACTATTTCATTTTTTTCACCTGTGCCCGCCCCTAACCGAAAGCTACGCAATGTGTTCAGAGGCAATGGGCGCAAGCAGTAAAGGGGATAATCTATTTCTCATGATCTTCTCTTTCGTCGCAGTATCACTCTTATTCTCTTTGTCTTCGCCAGCAACGCTCGGGAAAGAACAAAGCGGTGATTGCAAGAAGATGTAAATGGTAATCGTGGAGTCTCACGGTCTCTTATCTTGCATCTCATTCATCGCATTACCTAACTCACATTTTATCTGCCAGTCTTTCTAACATATGCCGGGCCAAAGACGTAATAAGAGTGTCTATATGTTTGAATCCTTCCTCTGTTGCCTTATCTTCTTCCTGTATTTCATTTTCTTCTTTCTTCCTTCTCTTTTCTCGCCAGCTTCGAAAGTCACGCGAAGAAATATAATGTTTTCTTTATTTATTTCTTCTCCCTTTGTTTCCTCGTACTCTACTTCACCATCTCTTCACCAACACGTGCTCGCTGTCAAGAAGCTCACGCGATGGCTGCAGAATGAATAGGAAGGGACAGTTCTCTTTTATCCTCTAATCCTTTTCTCTTCCCACTCTCTCTATCTATTTCTCTCTCTTTCTCTCCTTCTTTCTTCCTCTCCACTTTCTGCATGTCGCTCCTCTTGCGTTTTCCTCAAAGCGCAGTGCAATGTGTCTAAAGGTGCTGACGTAAGGTAGCCTGAGAAGTCTATTGCCGCCAGAGAAGTGCAAGATAGGGCAGTGCGCGAAGTTTCGGGATAAAGGGAATGCGCGGTTCACAGTGTTTCGTATGCAACACAGAGCGGCATGAATTCAAGAAATGTTCCATGTTATACTTAATTGAGAATGTACGGTGCAGTAATGATTTATAGTGTATCCTAAGAGATAGTGAGCATTGAGAAATGGGGTATTTCTAAAAAGAAGTATCTTAACATTAATTTATGTCCCTGGTTTGTTCACTGTTACATTCTATCTAGAGGGAAATGGTAAAACAAAATTAGATTATTTTCATTGAGCTATTTTGCTGAGCTCACTGTCTGTGTGAATTCACAGTTTCTATAATTTCCTGCAATGTGATGTTTGTGAAAATGCTGGAGAGAAACAGATAAATTACTCATACAAACATAATTAGCCACCTACACCTACTCAGATGTACACAAACTACATACAGATTCTAAAAAATGTTTGCTGATAAATTAATATATAAATTTGCCAAACTTTTATAATGTTACTAAATCTAGAGCTGTAAGTCGACAATCATTCACGAATCACCAACGCAAATTCACGAAGAATCAGATTAAATATGCGAGTGTCAGACCACAAAATATGTTTTTCAACACACAGTATGGGAAACCACTGCCTCCAATTACTGTGTGTTGATTGCGGTTCGCATTTCCTAAAGTACACAAAATAATGGGTACCGGAATGGTCAGAAAATTTTGGCGTGGAGTTAATAAACGTAGCTGCTGATGCACATATTGAGAATGACCTCGAGAGTGTATATTGTAAATTTTCATGAAATCGTACTAAAATATTATTGTATTATTCAGAGCAAAATATGAAGCGATTTAGTCGATTACTCGAAAGAAGCGAAGCTTTCTGATGTTAGAGTTATTTAATGAACGAATCCAAAAACATTTACATTTTGATAAAGGTGATACAACCTTCTTTTCTCTACCCTACCTCTTCAAGAAGGCTTTCTGCAATGTACTAAATGGAATACAAAAAATGTCTTTCTGCCGGCGTACATGGTTTTTTGTACCGGGTGTCTATCTAAGATATATGCGAATGGAGTGCTTCAGGCTTTTGGGTGATGTTCGAGTGATTCCGCAAGAACTCTCCGCCCTGCATGTCGCGCACTTCCACACAACTTCTCTCGCAGGTGGTGTTGAACATGTTCTCCCCTTACGTCCACAATTCAGGTTCCTTCAAAACGCGTTGAAACTGGTTTAAATTATCGCGATTCTTTCAACATATTTTTCTGAAACGTCCTTCTCGTGTGAACGCGGTTATTATGTACTTTTCACTGCAATACCCCCCCCAAAAAAAAACATTTCAAGATGACACAACGTCGGGAGATCTCGCCGGCCACACACTTATTACAATCCGTCCTTGAATCTACAGTAGTTCACAACACGTCATAAAACACTCTTTTTTTAAAGAGGATATCTACACAGTGTGATGTAACTGTGCCATCCGCACATTTTGATTTCAAGCCGAACATACGTTTTCCGTTTCTTGTTAACTACTGCGAGAGAAGAGTAAATACTGAATCAATGATAAAACAAAAAAAATCTTTCTCGGTCGAAAGTGATCAAAACTCTTCCATGGGAACGACCCGCTCCACCAGGTTAGGGGGATCGCTCTTGCGGTACCACACCCGGGCTGTTGACGACTCGAGTGCCTGAGGGAGACAACGGTCCAAACTTCGTGCAGTTCTCATGTAGACGCGTTGTATAAGAAATTCAAACATAGTCTGTCCCACAGTGATTGATGTCACGTTCGTTATAGACATGGGATCGTGAGTTGTATTAAAGTATTGAACCGTGTTCTGTGTAATAAAAGCATCACATATACGTATTTTAACCAAACCAGTCCGATAAAACGAGTTTACTGGCCTAGTTGAGAAACTTCAACTTTACGGACGATTAACACTACAGAAATGTCTATTTTACGCGTTTTTAGAAATACGTGGGTAATAAAATAGTCTAGACAACTCGTATGAAAGTGGGATGGGCAATTCATGTCCAAATTCTTGGGAAATGTCGCTGAGACGCCCGAAACGCACCTTTTTAATTCTTGTAGTTACGTAAATAACTAGCTTTAGTGTTGTGGCCAAACCGTTCGATTACCACCGCTTTAAACGCTTTCTGAGCCACTGTGCGGCCCGAGTTGGTTCGGGGAGGAGAGGCCATCTTAACTTCCTGACGCATTCAGGTGGGCTCGAGGGTGGAAATCGTTTTTCAATATCGATTCCTCGCGTCTTGTTGCGGCGCTGCGATAAGAGGTGAGGACAAGATAAGCGGCCGCTATCGGTGCCTCCGCGGCTTCTCGGCCCCGGCACTCTCCATCTTCGCATTCTCCTCTCTCTCTCTCTCTCTCTCTCTCTCTCTCTGTGTGTGTGTGTGTCTCTCTCTCTGTGTGTCTGTCTGTCTCTCTCTCTCTAACTCTGTGTGTGTCTCTCTCTGTATCTCTCTCTGCCTCTTTCTTTCTCTCTCTCTCTCTCTCTCTCTCTCTCTCTCTCTCTCTCTCTCTCTCTCTCTCTCTCTGTCTTCCTCCCAGCCCACGGAGGCTGGGGCGCCCCGCGACTCGCATCTCGTGCGGCCAGATGGCCAGGTCTGTACCCAATTGTGGCGAGGAACGCACAATGCTGCAGAGGAGAGAGACGGAGACAACTGTGAGGATAGTGGAGGAGTAGGATATTGGAGGTCGATAGACTAGTATGTGCAGTGGATTGAAGCGGAAAGCATACTCGTCTCCGGTATTTCCTATTTAATATCCTTTTCTCAACGGACGGATGCGGTGAACCAGAAAAACTAGAAAATGGCACATGCAATAAAGTGGAGCACGAAGTTCAGAACATATGACGTTCTGAATTTAACATTGCATGGAACTGCTGCATCCAGTAAAACTGTAAAGTAACCTAAAGGCCTCCCAACGTGAAACTGAGTAAACAAAAGTATTAAGCTCTTCGTGAAAGAGAAAGTGCTGCCGGATATTGTACAATAATCATTCAGTTATGTCACATAGACAAGCGCACGCCTGGCTTTGCTGGGGCTGGGGATCGATCCCCATCCTATCCCTGTGGGAGGTCTTCCGTTTCCTCTCCTTCCTTTACACCATTGCTTCATCATCATTCACCTCACCACCATTGTCTGTATTAGTCCGTGAACTTCAATGGTTTCAGCTGTTCATCTGTACCATAAATAAATGTATAAATTAAATACACAAATAAAAAAAATGAATTAGCTCTCCCGCAGTACGCAGCTTGAAATTGCGGACTAGAAGCTGACTTAATCTTTATGTCCAGTAATGTTGAACATACGACACCTGAATAATTTTTTTATTGAATTAACTTAAGTCGGTTCATTAATAAAATTGAAATGATTCAGTAAGAGAATGTCTGCTTGAAAGGCGATGACGTGTCGGCGCCGTTAAGGGAGGATTTGATGAGCGGCGTTCATTTCTACCTGGGGCGACCGCTTCGTCGAGGGGGGCGTGGCCGCTGCGGGGCTCAGGCAGCGCGACGGCAGCGCGACGGCGGCGGCGCCCGGGCACACGGCGAAGCGGGGGAGGCCATTGAGGCGCCCGAGCAATCAGATATCCGCCCGTCCGTCGCCCACAATGCACCGCCCCGGCACGGCGCCCACGCCGCGCGCTCCGACGCTTCAGCCCCTCTCCCCACCCTGCCTCTCGCACTCCGCAGCCCGTTCCCACTCAATTAGCCCCGTCTGGACGCCCCGCGTGCAGTCGCCGCCTTCTGTCTTGCCCTGCCGCCTCCACAACAGCCCCTGCCTCGCCCACTCCGCTTCCGCCCCGCCCGCGCCCCCCTACCCGCCTCCGCCTCCGCCCCCGCTTCCGTCCCCGCTCCCGCTCCCGCACCCGCTCAAATGGCCTCGCCTGGACGCCCTGCTTGCAGTCGCCGCCTCCTGTCCTGTCGTGCCGCCTCCACCACAGGTCTTGCCTCGCCCACTCTGCTTCCGCGCCGCCTCCCCTCTTGCCCTGCCGCCACAGTCACTGCCCCTGTCCCGCCCACTCCGCTTCCGCCCGCGCATCCACTCAATTACCACTCCCTGGACGCCCGGCGTGCAGTCGCCGCCTCCTGTTCTACCCTGCACTGCCCTATCTATCGCCACTGCCCCCCCCACTCCGCTCCCGTCCACGCCACCGCCCGCGCCCGGGCTCAATTAGCCCAACACACTGTTGCCGTCGCAGACTCCCTGCCCGTGCCTTCCCGCTCCGTATCCGGACCGACTTCGTCCGTCCCCGCTCTCGCTTCCGTTTCCCTCGTCTCCACGGCTTTGTGTCTTCTCTTACCTTCGTCACCCCCGGACTTCACTACCATCACAGGCTTTCCTTCGCCGCCCACTCACACCGCCGTATCCCATTCCATCTTTCCCCGCCCAGCCCACCCATCCGCGGCCCACCGTACCTACCCCTTCCGGATGCACCGCGCGCAGTCATCGCCTCCGCCACAGCCCCTGGCCCGACCACTCCGCTTCGACCCCCGCCCCCGCTCAAATAGCCCCGCCTGGCCACCTCGCGTAAAGTCGCCGCCTCCTGCCTGCCCTGCCGCGGCCCCTGCCCCGCCCACTCCGCCCGCCGGATTAAACCCGCCCGGACGCCCAGATGCGGCCCCACGCACGGTTGCCGCTACCGCCTCCCCGCCCGCGCCTTCCCACCCCCGCTTCGGGCCCGCTCTCGCACCCGTCTTTCCGCCGCCGCCCCCTTGCCCACCCGTTTCCTTCCCCCCGTCCTCGCAGCGACTCCTCTTAGCTGCAACCACCCTCGCCGCCCTCCTGCAACCGCTGTGGCCAGGGACTTTGCCGTGTCGATGTCCTCCCCCAACCCTACCGCTCCCCATTCCGTCCAGCTCCACCGCGTTTCATCCCGCCCACCACCCATCCCGACCTCGCCCCCGCCCTTACAATCCCTAGCCCGCTGCATCCCATCCCAGCGCCCGCTCGCACACACGTGACCGCCCTGCGCCCATTCGCCCTGCCACCATTGTCTCTTCGCCGTGTGCTCCTCCGACTGTGCTGCCCCCACCACTGCCACCGTTGCGAAAGCAAATGCTGCTGCCACCGCCGTCGCCGCCTTAAGTACTGATACCATTGCTAGATCCACTTAACTGTTGTTGCCATATTCTACTGCCATCTCTTCTACCACCTGCACTCCAGTTGTTTTCACGCTGTTTTCAGCCACTGCCACTGTTTTCTGCCGCTGTTTTCTGTAGAATTATCCCACAAACCCTTCACTTTCGGTTTCGTAACACTTCATATTTTCTTTTGGCTCGTTTGTCTTATTTACTGTGAGTTTATTCACATCCATTTGCCAAATGATACTCGATATTCTTGTTCAATTGTCGGTCACACTCGTTTCACTGGACTGACACACTAGCATTTGCAAGTCGTTTTGGCCTCTGCGTGTTCCGAATCTCATGGCTATCACACCGTCAGCCATTATCTTTCCATTTTACACATGTCTTCTTTCAATACTCAAGTTTTTGAAAATTCCACTCAGGTCACATTTGATTTCCTGATGTCCTTAGTACTTTCTCGTATAATTATGTATATACAGAATAATATATGGTATATGGTAAGAAGAAGTTATGTAATGCTTCGGAAAATCGATTTATGAATGTCTTTCTAGTTAATTACTCGTTGAAATAAAAATTCGATTACAAAACATGATTTTCTGATTGAAAATATGATTAATTTATAAAAATATGGTTAATTTGCGAAAATATTAATTTATGAAAATATGATTTAAAAGGAAAACCTGATGAACTTCGTGAGATACCTCATTTAAGCCTTTTCTTCTTCGCGTGGTTTAGCTGTGTAGAATTCACTAACTGTCTCGAGGAAAATTATAGAGGCCGCTGTTCTGATCGGTAACCGTGCTTTCTGCGATCAATACAAGACGAATGCGTGAACAGAACCCTAACAAACGGGCGACTGACCGTAACGATTTTTCTTCCTTATCCTGTTTTTAAAAATTTGTTTATTTAATATCGCATTAACTTCGAGAAGATTAGAGACCAAACTATTGATTTAACGTTACGGTATGTGTGAGAGGAGTCAGTTGTCGGGAGGACTTCCAGGTAGCATCTTCGCGTATCCTCCTCTTTACACGCCCTCCTGAGTCACTGACCAGCGGCCAGAATTGGGACGGGATTGGGTGAGAGGTGCGGTTTAGGACCCCTCACAGGGGTTGGACTAACACCTACCTGTAAATCAGTCAAACACGTTTTGTTGGAACGAATTTCACATGAGATTGTCCGGGCATCTAACCCGGACCTCCTTGGTGTAAGGCAAGCGACTTGTCTGAGCCATGAGTTTGCTTCTTCTTTATCCTTGGTCATCCTTTTCACTTTCATACACGCACACGCACACACGCACACACACACACACACACACACACATGCACATACCAACAATTCCAACACTACATTATCTCAAGTACAGGGAGATTTGAGCTGAGAGGATATACCTGGAGAAGGACCCCTTCCCCAAGCAGATGTGTATGTCGCCGGTGGATCCCACAGTTCTGTGGGGAACAGGGCAACCCTGCGATATAACATGCACTATTGTTACGGGAATAATGACCACAGACGGTGGCTCGCACATAAACCGAAAAAAGAAACAATTAATAGTGGCGTGATGCAGGGAGGTTTCCCTTACATTTGCAACGAAGGCGTTACATCCCTTTGCGACCGCCACAGCACAAGAAGCACAATCTAACAACTCGCTCAATTTTTTATCATCTGCTGCAACATTATCGCTCCAATTGGCCAGCAAGCAACCGGTAACTAGTCGTGTGTGGTCTTGTGCGTGCGAGCTTGTTTGTGAACTCTCTATGAAACTGCCTTAGACGTATAGAAATGCATGCAGTGCAGAAAACTGTAGCAACAATACGACAGAATGTCTTTGTTCAAGTTTCCAAAAGATCAAGAGAGGTAGGTTAACAAAATTGACACATTTCCCCGTGAATGTTCCCAGAAGTGCCAGATTTCCCAAGGGGACAAAATAGCAATTTTAAAAATATTTGTTTAAAAAAACTATTGAATTCTCAAATTTTAAAATTTTTAAATGACTAAAAGTAAAGGAAAAATACGTAAAAATTAGTATACATAAATATTTTGTTGATATTAAATTACCAAATATGAAACAAGCACCATATCTCAAATTATTTATTTCACCCTGTTCATCTGAACAAAAGTTTTGAAGTAAATATTACGTTTTACCCGTTGTGTGCTATTGAATGTCTGAAGACGGCATTTTGCTTACCGCTTGGGGCGCTAGAATCGTTCCTGCTGTCAAATGGATGAACCTTCCTCACGTTAGTGTCGCGATTCTTCTGGTAGACTGTGCTAGAAGGTCGTGCTTGTGAATGAGTTTGTCGACAGAGAGCGCCTCGGACGGTACTGATGAAAAAGAAAGATTGGCGACAGGGTTGCCAGATTTGGCGATTTCTCGCCAAACTGGCGACTATTCTCAATTATTGGCGACAAAAATTTACATTTGGCGACTTGGCGATTTTTTGGCTACTTCATTTTTTTAATTAAACAATTCATATTTATATGCCTGCGATAATAAAAAGCAAAGCTTTTGAATGTAACCAATGATGTAGTAATTCTATTCTAGTTATGTTGGTACTACTGTTCTTGAATACTGTTATGTTGGACACTGCCACTATTGGTATTAAACACTGAATGGGTTTAATAACACTCATAGTGTATTATTGAGCTATTTCATCAGTAGAGGATGGTAATCGTGCTATGAGTTTGAGTTTGATTTGATTAACTTAACTTGGCTGATTCCCATTCAAAGATGCCGAAAGTTAGTCGATGCTAATCATATAAGAAATTTAAAGAAAAATAATGATTTCGATGCTAATCATATAAGAAAGTTTGTTTTGTTTTAGTTTTATAGATTAATGTTTAAAATATAATACATTTCATCCATTTTTTCAATAAAATATAGCATTTTTAATGAGATGTGTTTTTTATTAACAGCTTATACCGTTTTGAACTTTGGCGGTTTAATGGCGACATCTGTCGAATGCTTGGCGACTTTTGGCGACATGTGGCATTGTAAATGGCGACAAGGCGTGATAGTATTCTGGCAACCCTGATTGGCGATTAGTTGCGAGTACAGCTTTGGTCGCGGAGCATCGTTTAAAGGTTTAGTAGTGCTTGAGCTCTTATTACATCCACACAACAATGGTAAACTGTTATTGTGTAATTGAGTCGTGTGATATCTGGGAAGAAATACTTTAATTTTAGAAATTAATGTGAAGAAATTCATTTTTAAGGTAAGAATATTACTTGTATCTTTTGTATTTGGCAATTATTGAACAATTCATAAGTGTACCTGCCATACGAAGGTATCAAATTTACTATTATTTACGTTTCTTCATGTTGTTGAATGTAAACACCATTCATGTTATGTGTTTGAAAGCAAAGTTTGAGAGAAAGTTTACATACATAGTATTTAAGTGTATTATTTATTCAAGAAGAAATGAATTAAGTTTATGCGCATTGATTAACTTTAATGAAACTATAGAAAACTTATATCTCTTTTATAATAAAACATGTGTTCTGAAACTCCATAAATTACTATAAACTACTGTAATCCGTTTCGTATAAAAACTCAAGGTTTCGCGGTTATCTAGTACCAAATACCATCAGTCTGTCACCTTTTCTAGGACAAATGGTAAAATTTAAACGAAAATTATAGTATGTATAGGAATTTTGACATGGGCAAACATGTTATACGTGTATTGTCAAATCTGTTTTCAATATTCGACTGACACGGCCTAACAGTCTCGTTTCTTAATTATCCAATCTCGAATGTAATAAAACAAAACTGTTTAGTATATAAAAAATGGGTGTCAAGGCAAAAGTATATCACACCCCTCTCAACCTTACTCCTAATTCCCTTTCCCGTCATCTTTGTGATTAGCTTTTCTTTCCAACTTGCGCCATCCTTCCCTCACCAAACTTCCAAGAAGGCCGTTGTCACAAGGTCACTTCTTGAATAGCCGTCCTTAGAGCAAGAGAGTGTAGAAACATAAACAAAATTAAGTTCTTCAAAACTCTAATTTCGAGGCATTTTTGTAATTTCCATAGATATGTTTCTATTCTACAAAACGGGGTAGGTGAGGTAATGAAGTGATGAGAACGGTAATGAAGTAAAGAGAGGAGTCAGTGTTTTTTTTTATTTTCTTTAATTGTTTGTTGAAGTACAATGTTCAGTTTGCAATAAAAACTTTGCAATTGTTTGATGACATAATCGAATTAACTTAATCTAGGTTAAAATTGTACGTAATTAATCTTAATATAGGGAGAGAAAACAAAAGCACCTCAGGAGAATTATTCAACGTTTGCAAATATCTGGAGGAAAGAATGGAGAGGAAATCTGTTCTTAATTCTGTTTTTGTATCTGGGATCTTTTTCGGGTCTGTAGTGAGTTGATGCCTTTATGAAGGATAAGTTTGTGTAAAAGTTGTTTGATAGGAATGCAGGATAGATCATCTGACAATTTCATTCTGTAGCTTGTATGTCAGTGAAAAAAAAAATGAAAAGATATGAATGCTTTTTTTTACGTCTTCTTGGATTGTTCAATGTGGGGAAGTATCGCATTGTAAAATAAAGTTCTATTAAATATTCATTTTTCCAGTTCCATTGAAAATTGTTAGGTATTTTTATTTACTCTTAAACGGGAACTTCGGCAGAAATTACTACTACTTTAACCCATACTTGGAGCAATAGCTGTAACTTCACTTTTATAGTTACGTTTGTTTCTTTTTATTTTTGCCTCTCTGTATTGAGCACTAACCCTTCAACTCTGTGAAGTACAATGCTGCAACATGGGTTAGATAAATTTTCCCGCTTGTGATATCCTGTCTCCCTCAGGAAAATATCCTCGCTAAACGCATATAAAGGTTTCAGTTGCCTTTTGTCGTGTAGCAATTTTAGTCGCAAAAATGTGTTTTGCATCTGTTTGTAACTTCTGAAAATTTAACTTCACCGTGGCGAAGGTCCCTGTTTCTGCTCCGCAATTCAGAATTTTCCCGTTATTTCTCGTGACTATGTGACATAGCAAGCAGAGAAAAGGACTTAATTGCATTTGTGGCAAGACACTTACAATGAATTTGCACAATGAAATGTTCTCTTATGCGTATGTCCCTTACATTTGTTTCTTCTTCAATTACACAAAAATCCTGTTTGAAATAACCAAAGGTGTAATAGCTGCAACAGTTGTAAGAATGTAGGTCGCGCGTATGTCCCTTAATGCTTGCTACACGCCTTTGCACGTCAGGAAAGCATTACACGCCATTCCCTGTGGCAAACGTCGCGTATCGTAGTGACACGAGACATTAAACTAGAAAGAGAGAAATACGGGGCGCTGCAGAGGAAGTGACCTTCGCAACGGCTTCCAGGGTTGTCAAGGTCGTCCAGCTCGTTGAGCAAGTTGGCGCGGCTGTGGCTTTGGAGATGTGGGATGAAAGAGGTGGGGGGGGGCTCAAGAGGATAGGAGGAGGATAATATTGATTTGAATGAACGTGTGACTATTAAAAAATAATTAATTAATATATAGTGCTTCATTGTTTCTCCGAGAAAATGTGAACAATCACTCTCCTGTATAAATAATTGTTTTATAATACAGTTACAGCTTCTGTAGGATTTAAGTAGTTTAATTTTTTTTTGTATTTTGGGGCCATGATTATTAAAGTAGTGAACAATCGTATATCTATTTCGTAGTAATGTATATTCTTCAATGAGCGTAGAATGATAGCTATTATTCACGAGTTAATGTTTACGACACGAACGGCGCAGGAGCGAGTGCCGGAAATTCTACGAGTGAATAATAGACATATTACGCGAGTAGAAGACTATACTTTCTCTACGACTTTAAAATTGATGTTTTAAAAATACTACATGAAAACATTTGAAAATATTTTAATTTTTTGAAATAATGTTACATTCATTGTACTTTATACTTCATTAATTAAATATGTTCTAGCACTAGAATTATAGTATTAGCATTACTAGTTTCTTGTATATGAGTATTTTGAATGATAGCTGTATTATGTGTTTCTTATTGCAGTAGAGTATTTGCGGTAGACATTTTGTTTGATATAGAATCATCCACATAACCTTCCGCTACTACATAACCTTCCTAATAACCTCTGTATCGTCGAGAATAATATTCTCGCTCGGCTGGTGTAATCATTACTATATCCGATAACGTGCTGAAATGCTTACATTCAGAAGTAGTCGTGGAGAAACAAATTTCTATAAAAGCTATTTTATTTATTAAGTCCGTGAAGTGATTCTCTTTAGAGAATTATTGTCAATATTTCGAGCTCGAAAAAGTCTCTTTCGACCAAAACTCATTCAATATTTTCTTACTCACCTCTAAAGTAAATTTATTGAGTTTCTATCGTACTTCATACGTAATGTATTAACCCTCATATAGTCGTTAGAAAGATTTTGAACTGAAACAGAACACGGAGACTGGATGTAAGCTATCTATACATTTACTGGATGCGGAGTCGCAGTCCAGCGTTACTAATGGTTTCATTGTGTATTGTAATGTAATTTCAGGAAATATCTCTACCGAGACGTGATGTGAAGATATTTATACTGGAACTAGACTAAAATCTAACTTGAGAGTTGAGTATCCAAAAATAACATTTCAAAAATGCCTGTATCCGACACAGTAAAATATAAAAGCTTCTCTGTTCACACAAAATTTGTTTTTGCACGGATTGTGATATTCATGAGTGGCTTGGCTACACTACTAGGAGATAAGCAATGTTGCACCCATTTGGAGCATTATATATTTACCCCTCCCAGCTCCACAGACAAGACCGCGAGTATTTTTTATCAAACAGCAATATCCTGCTGCGATTAAAAGACTACGTGTGTGGAATGAGTTATATAGATAATTGAGTGCAGTTGAATGTTTTGAATTAAATGATCTGGATGATTCGCTTGGATGGAGTTGTACGTTGAATAATATTAGCTGTTACTGAAACGAATCATAATCATTTGTAAAAAGAAAGGGTCAATTATATGCCCAGGCTTGCATACTTCCTTGCTAACGGCGAGGATCCGACCATTAACCTGCACGAAAAACTAAATCCAATTTGTTTCAGCAAATGCAAACGTTTGAACGAAATTTACACCAAAAACAAACAACTTCTAATTAACTAGATTTGCATCACTAGTGCAACTGTTACTTACCTATTTCTACTTCATTAAATAAAGTAGAAACTCACGTAACAAACGTTCAATTCAAACGTACATATATTTTTGAAACAATTGAAAAATAAATAAATAATGTATTTACCATTAATTTGAATTAAGGTCTATAAAGTATTCTGTTTCAAGGAAAAAGACATTTTGTTTATGTATTGGGGGTGGAGCAAAACTTTTTTAAACATAAAGAGACTCTTGGATCTACTGCCTTATGCCTCTTGTTTCCTGTGGGCTCCCTTGCTGACATAAGAAACTAACTTAAAGCGTGTAGCAAGTGATTACGTGCTGCATTTTTTGTGTCACTACCATACACGAGTAAGTATATACGTCATATACGAGTATATTCGTATGTACGGGATATTCCACTCATGTTCCATATGTCCATAAACTGTAACTACCGTAGTTGAGAAAAAACTGCTTGGACGTGACTCAGAAGAACATGCATTCACCATATTTACTAAAGTGCTAGGTGAAAGTGTACTTAGAAAGGGCGGGTGTCATTCCCCGAAATGAAAGGAAAGCGTGGCGTTCTCCGGGCCCTGTAACCGACGAAAACTCTCCTGGCCTCACATCTCGGGTCCATGCTGTAGTTGGCTTATGTCGCGCATCAGGGGCACACAGAAAACACGAGGAGACTTGTAGAAGGTCCACGGGAACTTCTTATATCCCCTAAGTACATATACAGAATTGATCTGTCTATACAATACAAGTAACTTATAACGGTTAGTTTGAATTCGAGCTATATTTTATGTTTTGAATGTGAAGAAAATCAAACCCCCAATTATATCCGAATAGGATTGCCACCTCTCCGGTTTTAGACCGGAGACTCCGGTTTTTGAGCTTCATCTCCGGTTTTTGAAAACTTACCTCCGTTTTTTTTTTCAATTTCAATACATTTTCAAATTTTTTACAAAATAAATAGATTTTTCAACTTAAAATTTAAAGCTTTTTCTATTTCATCAGAAATCTGTCCTTTCCTTCTTCATTAGAAAGATAAAGAGCAGAACATGAAAATTGGTCTTGCGAATCTCGTGTTATCGCCATCCGCTGTCTCTTTCTTTCTACGCATATCAGACAGAGCGATTATGCGAGAATCGCATCGCGCAACAGTTTCAAGAATAATCCCTAATAATGCATCAGGTGATAAAATATTTACAGAGTTGCCTAAACTTGTCGGAAAAATTTTATCTATCCCAGTAAGCAACGCTCCTGTTGAGAGGATTTTTTCGATAATGTTTAATGTTTGGACCGATAATCGAAACAAATTAAATCTAAGCGTCGTAAAATCTGAGTTATTTGTAAAATTGAACTACGACTTGACTTGTGATCAATTCATTGATTTTCTTAAAAAACCTGAGCAAATATCTGCTAAAAAAAGCTCTGAGCAACGAAAAGTATAGCTGGAAAAAGTAGGATGTTAGCAAAGTGTAACACTATTTTGAATAAATGTTAATTATTTATAGATCACTAGAAACCAAAGATATGTAAATATATTTTAAAGAAATAAATAAAAGTCCGCGTAAATTTCTTTTTAGATTTCAGTAATTACCCCCCCCCCCCGGTCGCAGCGGTCTCCGGTTTTCTGGAATTGGCAAGGTGGCAACCCTATATCCGAATATGATTTTTTTCTCTAGTTGCCTCGCCTTCTAGGTGCCACTGCTCGCAATTGGTAGGGAGTAACTCAATTGTGCTTAAATAACATGATCAAATATGATTAAATAACATGATTGTGCTTAAATAACAAATACCGAGTGTGTGACAATATCCTTTTAAACGACGTCTAATTACAATGCAGCAGCCGACGATTCTGGTGGGGGGACAGCTGTTAAACAAAAGTTTAGCACATGAGCAGTGATACTTTTTAAGCGATTGATTACAAAGAAATAAAAGAGATTTTATAATGCCATGGCTGATAATTTGCTCGTGTTTCTTCTGTGACTAAGGAACTCCCCCCCCTGAAGAAAATTACCGATTTCGAGCCCCGCTCTTGTGAATTTCTCTCAGACCATTTCCTCCCCTCTGCTCCCGTGAGAGGAGGATTCGGTGCGAGGGAGCGCGCCCGCCGATTCGCAACCTTGACGTCCCCGGGGCAGACGCTCAATAACCTTGAGTACGCCACGAGACCGCCGCCGCCGCGCCACGCGTTGCGCAAACACGCGAGCGTCGCCGGGCGGCCATTATAGATACGGCCATAAAGACGCAGTAAACCATCTTCGCCAATCCCCTTCAGCGCGGCTGTTCGTGTAAACTCCGTGGTCGCAGCCGCTCGGGGCGCCGTCTAACGGCTGTCTCCGAAACGGCCGCGTCCGCCATTTCGCTATCTGACACGGCACATTCGCTCATCTCTTGTTGCGTCTGTTTTTAGTGCGCTCCAACGTGAGGTGTTGTAACTTGTTTTGTTCAATAAATTGTGTCAATAAATTCTCCACACCTTCGCCGCTGTATTTTGTATTTATTTGAACCCTCGGTTATCGCTTTAGACATTTTTATGTAGTGTGATATCAAATTTTTATAAATGTCTCGTGCTACCAATTTTTTGGGGGGAGAGAAGGGAGCTAATGTTTCATTTTCTCTGATGACACCAATCTAATTGTAACTGCTACATTTTCACATCGTATGCAGGTTTTTCAAAATCTTCATCACCTGAATCCTTTTCTTTCAAATAGGTGCAACCTTTACTGGTTGTATTCATCGATGTTTCATTCCAAAAAACTAATTCCTTCTGCACCGTATATCAGCTATCACAACCGCCTGTCATTTATGAGATATTTGTAATCAATATTATCAGGAATTGATAATATAAATTTTGATATCTCTATCCATATCATGTAGTTTTTGTTTCTGATTCTTGTAAATTTCAGCTCTCTAACAATATACATTTGTGCAAATTCTTAGTCTTCACAAATTTCAATACATCACATGACATTTTGTGATTCTAAATCCTGTATTCCAACCGAACCTTTTTTTTTGAACATGCACATTTACAGATCGTTCTCTTTTAATTCTCCCTAACAATAAACAACCCCTAGTTAGATTTTCTCTTTTTTAGGTTTTCTTTCATATCTTCCTTTTCTTCTACACAATATCTCCTCTGTAACTGATTTTGAACCTTCTCTCATGGCTCAAATATGTCAGCCATTTGAGCGATCATCTTTTGTTATTTTTCTCGTTTCGCTTCTCCTCTTACGACCATCGTAACAGAAGCCATCCTGACCTCAAATTCTCAATGTTGCACGACCGTGTCCGCTGTTTTGCCGTATTTTAGGCTGCACGCTACCAACGAACGACTCCGTTCAGAACACGTAACGACTTTTTTGCAATGAAGGAACTGTCGTGACGATAGATTTCATGGCTCCTTCAAGAAATAAGAAAGATCACTCGCGTAAACTTTAGAGCGGTAAATTAAAAATTCGCAATGAGAATATGAAACGGGAGGAATTGCAAATGTTTGTTAAAAGTTGATAATATAATTAAAAACTGCGGTCAGGATCTGAAACAAGAAGAAACACGCAACTTTCGGTTTACGTTCGGAGAGTGCAGAATAATTAGTTTCTTGTTGTTGACGCGTTTGACGCGTTCTGTCTCACGAAGTTGCTGGAGCTCGGGGGCTCTAAGACTAAGCATTTCGTCACTTCTTCTTACCCTCCTTGTTCTTAATTCTTGATTGACAGTTTTATTGAAAACCGTTATTGGGTTTTCCGGAATGAAAATTGCATAGCGGTGTGGAAATGAAAATGGAAATCTCATTAGTGTTGTAGATAAATACGAAAAGTATTTTGGAGTTCAAATGACTTTTTGGCACTCTGGGAGCAGGTGTGGCGAGGGAAAAACGGAAAGAGTAAAAAAGGGAGACGTTTTATCTCAGCGCTGCGAGAAAAAACAGAGTTTAATGTTCGTTCTTCTATACTGAGAAACGACCAGTCAGGGAAATGTTAACAGAAAGGGATACGCGATATTTATGTACGAATAATTATATTCTGTCTCATTAGGGCGAAGTTCGATTCGCTGTATCAGGAAAATGTAATACATATGGAACCAAAACAAAACAGAACAGAAAATGCATTCCATGATAATACTAGGGAACAGAAAGAAATTTTTCGTATCTCCAGGATAAAAATAGGTGATTTCATAGGAAACCAGTTTCTATCGTGTAAGGTTCAATATATATAAACATATTTAGTATTTGATATAAACCGAATCCTAAACTAATTTCCGCATTGTTATTACCGTTATTACTACAAATTTTTATGAGCATGCTTCATATGAGGTAAAAAGTTAAAAATGAAATAAGCATATTCGCGCAGTAATATGCAGACATGAAATTCTTTGTTGGTATTCTCCACAACATTGGTAGAGCGAGTGACAATGATTTGAGTTTCCCATTCCACCACAACCTGAGGTTCGTTGTACAACACTGGTTATGGTTTGTTTTGATCGCAAACACGACTGCCCAAGTATAAATAATTCGCAAATTTTGTCATTTAATAGATTTTGAAGTTTGTGGATGTATATCTTCCACAAACGTAACAAAACTGATAGGGTTGATTCGCTTACTTTCAATGCAAAAATGATTTGCACTTTATCGAACCGATTCAATTCTACACATCATGTGGCGAATTTCACTTTATAAAAAACACAAAACTGTGATGTATTAATGTATTTGCGGCACACAACACAGACACGTACGTCACGCGCACTACGGGTACTGTTCCGCATGACACCGACTGATTCAGAATCTGCCACCCCCACAGTTGGGTACTTGTATATGTGTGATAAGGAAGGGGATAAAATAATTCATTTTGTTCAATCAATCAATCAATCAATCAATCAATCAATAATTCACTGAAGCGCATTAGGAAATATAAGGGTGCACGTGACTTGTTTTCAAAACATTCACGAAGATCTATTAAGACGACAAAGATCTACTAAAAGTACTCGGTAATTGAGCATGACTTCCAGACGCAATAACAAAGACGGCAAACGTCGAATACAGAAGGTAAAAAATTCCATGAAAGTCTAATTTTGTTGATGTCTCATGAACGTGGTATAGATGAATTGAACAAATACTTTATTTTTAAATAAATTTTATGCGTATTGATTCTACATTTCTTACACGTGCAATTGACATTAATCTGCATTAATAGCAAAGTGTGGTATGATACGGTGTATTTAAAAAATGTGACGGAATATGACGTTTTGATTGTAATACTCATAATCTACGTATAAAAGTGAGTATGTTGTGCACTCGACCTTCCTGGAGGTAAAAATCGTGTTTCCTAGAGTAATTAGGCACCTTACCTTGTCAATCTCCTATTTCAAGCTAAAATCGTTTTTAAAGCTACATTAGACTATCTTTTTAAACATTAGTATTATCATTCGTAATTTTCATTTTCTTGTACTTACTTAGTGAAGAGTAGGTATTGCAATGTTGCAATGAAAAGCAACGATTTTTCGAAATGACTAATTAACTTGTGGGTCCCTGATACAGATAAGGTGGATAATGTTTTTATGTTATAAGGTAATAAACTTTTTTCTCTACTACATTGTGTTGTGAGAATTTGAGTATTCAGGTTTATTAATACAGAAAAGTTGGTTTTAGAGTAAACGTCCGTATATTCATCGCTCCGTGCTTGGGCAACACTGCTGGGAAAATCGTGTACTCAATTTTATCTAAAAGTGAGATAGCCGAATCGATCTGCCCGAATTCGAGGCCCCGCGAGTTTGAAAGGGAAATTTTGAATTTAAGAGTACTTTTTGATGAAGCCTCAAAAACATTTTTATTTTTTCTTAACCCGGCTGTAGGAACGTCGGGTAGGAACGTCGAAAAATTCTGACGTCAGTGGAAACGTTGGGTCTAATAGACGCGCTTGCTATTTGAGCCTGTTAAATGCACCAATTATTGTGTTTTATTGCGGTTTTGGAACATTCATTTAAACTTTATAGAGACTATTTCATTTCAATCCATATTTGAATTTTCATCAAAATAACACATACGAGTGGAAAAAAATCTTCATAATATTAGTATCTTATTTTCCTTTATTTTTACTCTAGTGTAGTTAGAAGTTACCTTTTCACTATAATCCAGATAATAATTATAGAATAATGAATGTATAGTTCATAAAAGTATTCCAGATATAAAACAAAAACACCGAAAATTTGATGTATTCATGAGAAATGTAGAAAAATAATATGGTTATTTATATTAATAATTATTTGTGAAAAAATAAAATTATATATCCCTTTCTTGGAAATGTTTACAATGGCTTTCTCGGATATTAATTCATTTGTGTTCCTCTGGAAGAAATTGTGTTGTTCACTAATGTTTAAATAAAGTGAGCATTTTTTAAATATACATTTTATTCAAACAAACAGATTTTCTGATAATTTAAATTGCATTAACAATAAATTTATAGTCGAGAAATAGGGTATAAACCTTTCGTGCAAAAATCATTTCGAATAATGTGTATAACGAGAAAAAATCATTTTGTCGCTTTTCTCAATTATTTATTTCAGGTAATTGTATACAATTGGCATTGCAAACTGTTTTAATTCTTTTACAATTACTGATCAATGAGACTCAATGCACCGTAGTAGAACTGAATCGATTTTTCACTTAGAAATCTTTCGAGACGTGTGAAGTTCGTCGGGAGTCGCGTTTTGAGTCTGTGGAACGATCAGCTGGAGCCACGCGATTGGTGTCCTATTTATGCGACGCAATGATGCTCGAAGAGCATTGCGCGCGGCGATGGTGTAACAGCGTATCGGACAGTTATACCCTAGTTGGCGTGTTCAAACGCGATCGAAGCTGTGGATTTTTAAGGGCGAAAAAATCCTTCCTACGGCTGCCTTCGGAGGGGAAGTAAAGCCGGCTGTCCCATGTTAGTAGATTAACTTGCATGTAAAAGATCAAGCCTAAATGACGCCTCTGAGCTAAATTCAAATCGCCTGTTTCTCGCCCAAGAAATACCTCCTTTTTTCGGTGGAGGTTGGTGAAAGTAACGTTGCGAAATTTGTGTGATCAGACGGAAGAGCGGGCCTGATGGCCCGAGTCTCGCCACGTAACATAATGTATTAATTCAATTCAATTCATTAACTCTCTCAGACACTGAATATGCGGCGACATTTTGTTCGACAACAAAGCGAATGTTGAACATTTGGGCTATATAATTCCAAACAAACTGTAACAAGTATTGTATCTCAGCTTCTGGGTCAATGACCAACTTCTCCGACTGATAATCCGGAACTCGAAACTACACGCCTTACCTCTTACTAGTCTTAGAAACTGTCCACCAGTAGACTGATTAATATTTATCATATATTATTTGCTACTCATCGTCACCGTAGCGTACGTCGCCTACCCTGACCACCTCGCGTTGGCTAATGTGCACTTTATTGCACGAACGCGACCACAGAGCTGAAGTCCCAAGCATTCTGAGAAGTTGTGCTTAATTCGTACTTTATCTATTCATATTGGACAATATGAACATTTACCGGATAATTCGCGAATTAACTAAATTCGAACATTTGGCGTGCATAACCATTCCTTACATAAACATTCATTTCACGTAATATAAACATTAATTTTATTCCTCGAATCAAATCTACCATCTGCGATCCCGCTGCATGGGCAAGACAAGTTTAATTAGCCGTCGGCCGTGGCGGCTGCAGCCACAGCGTGGCGGGGCGAGGCGGGGCGGGGCGAGGCGGGGCGAGGCGGGGCGAGGCGGGGCGAGGCGGGTCGAGGCGGGTCGGGGCGGGGCGGGGCGAGGCGGGGCGAGGCGGGGCGAGGCGGGGCGAGGCGGGGCGAGGCGAGGCGGGGCGAGGCGAGGCGGGGCGAGGCGGGGCGAGGCGGGGCGAGGCGGGGCGAGGCGGGGCGAGGCGGGGCGAGGCGAGGCGGGGCGAGGCGGGGCGAGGCGGGGCGAGGCGGGGCGAGGCGGGGCGAGGCGGGGCGAGGCGGGGCGGGGCGAGGCGGGGCGAGGCGGGGCGAGGCGGGGCGAGGCGGGGCGAGGCGGGGCGAGGCGGGGCGAGGCGGGGCGAGGCGGGGCGAGGCGGGGCGAGGCGGGGCGAGGCGGGGCGAGGCGGGGCGAGGCGGGGCGAGGCGGAACCCGTAAGCGCCTCATTGTCTCCACGTGGTCCGGCAGTTAATCCTCGAAAACGCGGCCGCCACTCGGCATATTGATCGCGGCGGCAGTGGCGCGGGAGACAGTCCGGTCCGGAGGTCCTCCACCGGAGACACTTGAGCAGTAGGAGAGCGTCTGGCGACCCGTCGCAGAAAAAATGCAAGGGTAAAATTGGGGCTGAATGTAGGTACTGCGCGGCACTCAAGCACAAAATCCTGTGGGCCCATTCGAAAAAAAAACTACGTTCAGATTTACTTTAAAAACTCGAGTTATATTATATTTTGAATAAATAGATATTAAAAGTGTGTTTATAGACAAACGTGTATTACACGTACAAATATATTCTATGAAATTTGTCCGAATGTTTTTTCCGGGGCTCCAGGTATGAGGGTCCCTAACCGCTTATTTTGCGTGGACGTAAATCCGGCTCTGGATAGCAATACCCCGTCGGTGCAGTGGCAGGGGGGAGAGAGGGGCTGGAGACAATCAATGCCGCATTTTAATTTTTGGTATTGAAGTGCTCAATCGTAATTTATCGAAATGGGTTGTATCACGTTCTTGATCTCTTAGGTATTCTTTCATTAAATTTTCAGGTAATTCAGGCAAAAGATTTTTTTTCATTCAAGAATTTCAGACAGGCTGATCAATCATGACTCTTCATTAAAGAGAATTACATACCGTATGCGAGAGCGAGAGCTGTCTCTCGATAAAATTCGTTAAAAAGAAAATACTGCCCCAAACTTGTTTCATGGCATTGAAAAAAATTTTCTCTATTGATTTTGTCTAGGTTTCAACAATAAATCAAATTATCAATAATATTAGTGAATAAAGATGGCAAAGGACCGCCAAATCTAAATATTTGCACCTCTCAAAACTAGTGGCAATTCGCGGCATATCTAAACATTGCCGCTTCTTCGAGTCACTAGTTATTACTTAACATATACTTTTTTTAAGTACATGGTATCATTTAAAGATCTGAAATTGAGAGGTAAATGGCATTTGCGAAAGAAATGTTGGGCTTTAATATTGGATGAGTACGAATATAAGTTTGAAATTTTTAATTTTCAAAACACTACAGGTTTGAATGAAAGTTGTAACTATGTGTTTTAAATGCAATTTCTTGTACTACAGGAAAAACTTCTACTCATCTAATGCGTCGCTTGTGATCATCCAATGTGCCATTTGAAGTCATCAGATGTGCCACTTGTTCTCACCCAAAGCGCCACTTGTACTCATCCAATGCACTACTTGTAGTCATCCAATGCCTCACTTGTCAGTCAAGCCAACTGTTATCAAATGCTCCAATCACCATCCAATGCACCTCTTCCCTTTATCCAAATCGCCACTTGTAGTCATCCAATACGCTACTTCTACTCATCCATTGCGCCACTTGTACTCATCCAATGTGCCACTTGGGATCATCCAATGCGCTACTTGTCATCCAAAGCGCCACTTACAATTATCGAACGCGCTACATCGCATGCGCTCCAGGTTCGCCACCCTTTACACTGTGACATATGAAGAATAGTGATCATCAGTTTACTTCAAACTCACTTCATTGAAACTCAGTTGTCGAAGTTGTAAATTATAGAAAGGAAACAGGATGCACAAGAATGCTATTGTGTGCTTGTCTATAGCCATCTTCGTTCGGCTTGGCACAAGGGAGCACAGAAAGAATAATTCTCGCTGACATCAGGAGTATAAACACTCCGGAACATGTACGTGTTCACAGGCTCTCTCATTTAACGGGGGGTTTGTTAAGCAGACTGATGGCTTACTTGTGTGAACATCACATGCATGGGAATATGGTGTGTTTTATGGCCCATCGTAAAAGGGAAGGTAGAACGCAGTATCGAAGAGGGTCTCGATGATCAGAATTTCGCGTGTTCAGTTACACGCGAAGCAATTCAGAGAGAGTGCATTATGATTTATGTTTTACGGAACGCATTGAGTGTCGTTAAGAAGAGCTTGTGACTAAGCAGCGTTAATAGGTTTTAGTTAATAAATTGTGATAAACAAAAGACGATCATCTGTGTCGTGTTATGTTAGGCCAAACTATATAGCAAAGGGAACTCCTGGCTTCTCTTGGGGATGGTAATATCAATTTTCTCGTCTTCGTTTAACTCTTTGAATATGCACTGTAACTCAGTGCATTTACTGAATCATGTGCATTCACATCTAAGAAAATAGTATCAATGAGAACGAGTTTAATAGATAAAACGTATTATGCTTGAACTATTGTTATTTTCGTGATTTTTGTGTTCAAGATAATAGAATATATCATATATAGAATCAATGCGCATAAACATCCATTGTTGCTAATGAGAAACTGATGTGTTGTGAGCGCCAGCTAAAAAGTTTTCTCGCCTGGAACCACACGGTCGTCCGCGTATAGCTACGGGCGCTCAAAGGTTCGAAACAACGAAGTTGGAATTCTTCAAGCGAAATTCATGGGTCGACCTTTCGGCGCACGTGATCTTTCATATTCCCTGATTCGTTTTTACTCAACCCTCTTTCTCCCAATGGCATCCTTTTGAATCGATGTAATCGACTTCTAGGCCCTGCCTTTTACGTTCCTCAATCATTTCCTCTTTCTTTCTTTCTTTCTTTCTTTCTCATTCTTCCTCCTCTCTCTCTCTCTCTCTCTCTCTCTCTCTCTCTCTCTCTCTTCCTTTCTCGAAGCGACGCTGCAGATTCTTTGCAACCGTTATGATATTCTCCCTCCTGACCCCCTCCTACCCTCTCCTGATTTGTTTCTCTTTCCATATTAAGAGAGACAGAGATATCTTTGTCCGTTCGCCCTTCTTTCTTCAACCTCCACCACATTCACATTTCCCTCTTCAATTCCTTTCTTCAGTTTCTCTCACACTCTTATTCACCCTCCTCCATTTCATCATCTTCGCTTCTCGCAACCTCCTTGCGCCAGAGTCTTCCTGCTTTTTTATCGCTCTTCCTCCCATCTCTCTCCCTTCTCTCTCTCTCTCTCCCTTCTCTCTCTCTCTCTCCCTTCTCTCTCTCCCTTCTCTCTCTCTCCCTTCTCTCTCTCCCTTCTCTCTCTCTCCCTTCTCTCTCTCTCCCTTCTCTCTCTCTCCCTTCTCTCTCTCTCCCTTCTCTCTCTCTCCCTTCTCTCTCTCTCCCTTCTCTCTCTCCCTTCTCTCTCTCTCCCTTCTCTCTCTCTCCCTTCTCTCTCTCTCCCTTCTCTCTCTCCCTTCTCTCTCTCTCCCTTCTCTCTCTCTCCCTTCTCTCTCTCTCCCTTCTCTCTCTCCCTTCTCTCCCCCTTCTCTCTCTCCCCCTTCTCTCTCTCCCCCTTCTCTCTCTCCCCTTTCTCTCTCTCCCTCTTCTCTCTCTCCCTTCTCTCTCTCCCGCCCTCTCTCTTCCTCCCCCTCTCTTCCTCCCTCTCTCTCCTCCTCCCTCTCTCCCTTCTCTCTCTCCCCCTTCTCTCTCTCCCCCTTCTCTCTCTCCCCCTTCTCTCTCTCCCCCTTCTCTCTCCCCCTTCTCTCTCTCCCTCTTCTCTCTCTCCCTTCTCTCTCTCTCCCTTCTCTCTCTCCCGCCCTCTCTCTTCCTCCCCCTCTCTTCCTCCCTCTCTCTTCCTCCCTCTCTCTCTTCCTCCCTCTCTCTCTTCCTCCCTCTCTCTCTTCCTCCCTCTCTCTCTTCCTCCCTCTCTCTCTTCCTCCCTCTCTCTCTTCCTCCCTCTCTCTCTTCCTCCCTCTCTCCCCCTTCTCTCTCTCCCCCTTCTCTCTCTCCCCCTTCTCTCTCTCTCCCTTCTCTCTCTTCCTCCCTCTCTCTCTTCCTCCCTCTCTCTCTTCCTCTCTTCCTCCCTCCCTCTTTCTCTTCCTCTCTCTTTTCCTCTTCCGCTCTCTCTCTCTTCTCCCCCTCTCTCTTCCTCCCTCTCTCTCACACACTTTCTCCCTTATTTTCACTCTTCAATTTTCCTTTCCTAATTACATTCTCTCTTCTTGCCTTGTATCTCTCTGCCACATCTGTCTCTTTCCTTCGCTCTCCCCCCCCCGCCCTTCCAGAGGCGCGCGTGGGCGCGGCCGTCTGTCTGCGGGCAGGGATTGCGGCGGCGCTTCAGCCGGTGCTCGTTCATCTCCTGAGCGAAATGCCAGCCAACGCCGCTCGCGGAGACGCACGGAGGGGAGGGGGAAGCGATTCGAGACGCAGCGGAGAGGATACGAGCGAAGGGAAGAGGAACGGAGAAGGAAGGGAGAATAGATTTTATTGATTCAATGTTAGTGATTGCGTGTGCGCCAACTGCTAAGGTCATTAGTCCCGTAGGTGTGGTACATGCTTTCTCGTCCGTTTCTTCTCGTCCTTTCTCGTGCGTTTCTAGCGACATGTTTCCCCAACCAGGTATCTGCCACCAGCGGGGCACCGCCCCAGCTGGTACAAGCTCGTAAGGTCCCGACTGGTCTACCGACATGTGTGGTAGTATAGCGCATGTTAGTACGTGTGTAAGTAAAGGGTGAGGATAGGACAAGGAAGTCGAAAAAAGATCTCGCGCGGTCCATCTACTATGTCAAACTAGTATCGAGAAATTCAGCCACCGTCGGGTCTCGAACCTAGGACCTTCTGTTAAGAGGTACTGCAGTGACATCCGTTGATTCCCTGAGCAGCCTCTCCTGGTGGTTTGAATTGGAGGGGAGTGGGGTGGAGATAATGGCAAGGAACGGAGCGAAGCAGAAGGAAAGAAGTTGTGTAACAGCGTGGAGCAAAACGGAATGTAGGGTTGACAGGAAAGAAGGAGAATAACTGAGGAGGTGACAGAAAGACAGGTTTGAGCAGAAGGAAGAGACCGAGCGTAAGACGACGAAGCGGAGCGCGGCGGAACGAAGAGAAGAAGATGGATCGCCGGAGAGCAGAACGAAGCGGTGCGAGAGTTTATGAAATAACATTGTTACATATCCATTATATTGCACGCTACTTTTATATTACTTCATAATAGTCCAATTTTAAATCTTTTTCCATGACTGAGACAAAGGCCTTCTTACTGATCATTGTCATGTTGTTATCGTTTATTTGATGAGAATGACAGTTTTTTATTTCGATTTTCGAAAAATTATTTATTTTTTATTATTAGATGATTGTTATTAACACAAGTACAGAACACTGAATTAATTGGGTTTTATTATTAAAGTAACGACTAAAACGCAGTGTGCCATTTCAGTATTTTAGGGTCTTGTTTCAAGAATGTAAAACAGTTTACCATTCCTTGGAATTTCCTTCAACAACAACTCTTCGTCTTGCATCACTTGTTATTTTGGGCCATTCTTAAAGCGAGTTAATTTTCTCTTCCGTCCGAAGCCGACAGACAGCGGCCGTTAAATTGTAGAAACTGAACGAGAAGCAACACTCTGCAAGATGCCATTGGCCGTTACCCGAATTCAGTGCAATCTGAATGGGGGAAAACTGAATTTCAGACGAATTTCAGAAGATTTCAGGTCGGGCAATCACCTAATACGCATTATTTTTAAAATGATTTTAAAATATAAGGAATTAATATAATATGATTTTTAACTTTCTTGCTTTGTTTAACAAGTATTGTGAAGCAATATTGAAATGTTTTAATTAAAGAAGATTTATATTTTTCAATGAAGTGGTTTATTAAAAGTAAAGTTAAATAATCATCTAATAAATTAATGTAGTAGTCAAATACACTAGAACAGCAATTAACCGATGCAGTGATAAGAAGAAAACACAAAATATTACATTGAAAAACCTGACAATAATATCCTTGGTATAGAAATAAGAGCTGCAGAACTAGTACCATTCCGATTTGTAAACTGAGTGATTGTCACAAATTTTATGAATATAGAGACTTCTCAATATCCCCATATCTAATAGTCCCATTCTTTCAATGATTGTTTTTTTCGAACGTAAAATGTATGCAATTTATGTACGTTTTTTATTCACAATGTGTTTTGTATTAGTGTACATTTATATTTAAGCTGTTGATATAGTTGGGCGGAGTTTGATGATCTAAAACGTTGACAAAATAATCAATTAAATGCCCTTAAATGTGTTAAATATGCACTAAAAAACAAGAAAAATGACATAAAAATGTATCAAAATCAGTTCGGATGAACAACTAAAGCTACATTACTTACACGTTACTGATGTAATCGGGTCTTCATCCATTCGTTCAAGTGTACTCAGCTTGCTAACTTTTGGTTTGGACTATTCTTTACCAGGAAATCTGTCTTTAGTTAAGCCAAATCGGCCAAAACAACAATGGCGCTGACAGGCCTGACATCTTTACATACAAGACACATACATACACTTAGATTACATACAAGTCTCGCTTTACATTGTTAGCCAAGAAATCGAATAGAAATTATGTGGAGAACATTTGATACATCTCGTAAATATTATTTGAAGGAAGTACCATTAAAAATATATTAATATCGATTAAAATAGCGAAAAAATCATTAAAAATGACGGGAAAAGGCAAAAAATGCCTTATAAATATGTGCCATAACCTTTTGTCCTAACATAAAATTGATTTCTATACTAAACGGCATTTTCTACTGTAAAAAGGAAACAAGACAGTTCAATAAAATCCGCCCCTACTTGTTATATTAATATCTCGTAACATTAAATTTTGATTTATCATATTTTTATTACTTTAAGCAATAATATTTGGTCCTAAATCTAAGATTTTTTGTTCCAGAGGTATTTTTAGTCCGATCTACCTCAGATAATCACATGTTTAGATCATATAAGAAAATAAAGTAACAACTTGTTTCTTCGACTATTTGCGGCAGAGAAATAAAAAGTACCATTCCTTTAAATCGTTTTCAGGTATTTTATAAAATATTTTTCTGCAATGCGATGAATGTGAGATAAATATTTTGAATAAGTTGAGTTGAAAAAAAAAGTTTGCTTTGGAACAAGAGATGGTCCCTACACCCTCTTCTCAGATGTATCCGCCACTGGTAGGGTTGGGCAGTATTTAAATACTTGTATTTGAAACGCGTATTTTAAATACATTTTTTATTTGCAAAATACTGTATATTTTGGTTTTTTGACATGTATTTGGTACATAATTTAAATACATGAAATAGATGTATTAATAAAAGAAATGCTTAAAGTAATTTAAATACAGTGGAAGATGACGAGGATAGTTTCTTTTTGTTTGACTCCCGTAGTCAGTGCACTTCATTGAAACAAAAATTGCAGCTGTTGAATTATAATCTATTCGTTTTAAATAAGAAATATAAATAATTAAAAATGCTAGACAATTATCCAGCGTTGTATATCAAATTTATTGTTCAGAAACTTTTACGTCTGTCAATTACTAATTCATAGTAATTGACAATTATAATGTAATTGTTGCAATAATATATTTTTTGCAATAACATAGATGTATTACAAAATGATTATATTTACTGGATTTTGAGTATTTGAAGTATTTTAATTACGTTAGTATTTAAGAAATCAAAACGTCATGTATTTTGAGTATTTAAATGCTTATTTACAGAGCATTTTGGCGAAGTATTTCAATACTAAATTTAAAGTATTTTGCCCAACCCGGACGGTTGGTGATCCACCTGCGGCGCTCGTGCAAACAGATCGACGCCCGAGGAGCGTCGCGCAACAGTGCGCGATCGGCTGCGCCTCCCCGCCACGCCCCCCTCCCCCCCGCCGCTGGGCAAACACGACAAAAGCGGTGTTGTCCGTGGCTCGCCTCCAGGAATCAGCGCTTTGCGGCGCGCGCGCGGCGTCGCGTCGCGTTTTTTTCTTCTTTCCGCGCGGAGGGGCGGGGGCGGGAAGGCTGCCCGGGGGCAATAAGGCCCCGGAGCAAAGACAAACGAACGCCCAATGATGGACGCGGCGCGGGAGTGTGCTAGGTGCGAAGAGGTGCTTAAAGATGAAATATGGGGCGGCGGTCGTTTTTCCTCTGGCGGCGGGGCTGGGGTAGCGTTTCCCTCTTGGCGGCCGGCCGCGGAGGCAGCTTCTTTCGCGACGCGGGGCGGGGCGGGGAGGGATGGGACGGAGAGGGGGCGGCGCGAGGCGGGGAAGGCCCTAGCGGAAGAAGGGGAAGAGGTGGACTAGATCTGAACGGGTCGGGGCAGACTGGGTCAGGAAAAGATGGAGAGAGACGCGTCTCGGAGGCGGAGTGGGGTGGAGAGTGGCGAGGTAGAAACGTAGTGGTAGGAACGTTGTCCTGCGAGGTCCTGCCATTGCGGGATCGTACAGAGGAGGGGATGTGGTATGGCGGAAACGAGGCTTGGCGGGAATGTGCAATTTGCGGAGACGTGGCGAATAGTAATGCGACGAGTCGTGATTTGGTGGGGACGTGACGTGGAGAGAACATGAAGTAGCGGGGGCGTGACGTTGCGGTACATGAATTGAATGGAACGTGACGATCTGGGGTCATGAGGTAGAGGGGAGTTTAGATGGCGGGGACGTGAGGAGGTCGGATCGTGAGGTGGCCGGGACGTGAGGTGGCGTGGACGTGATGTGACGTGGACGTGAGCGGGCGGGGACGTGAGGGGGAGGGATGTGCAATGGTGGAGTCGTGAGGTGTCGGGTCTGTGATGCGGCGAGGACGTGACGTGTAGAGACCGTGACGTTGCGGGGTTGCGAGGTGGAGAGAACGTGATGTGGTGGGATGTGTGGCGCGGGGATGTGCGGTGGCGGAGTAGTGACGTGGCGGGTAGAACTGTCCCGGGATTAAGCAGGGCTGTTCGAGTCAGAACGAGGCGCGGCGAAGAGGAGTGTGGGAGAGCTGCTCCGAGAGAAGCGTGGTCCATGAATCGGAGTCGAGCGGGACGGGCAGGAACAGGGGTGGCGGTGGTGCTGAGAGAAGTACAGCCGCGTGGAGTGTCTTTGGAGTGAACATAGCTTAGAGCTGACGTGGAGTGCGCCCTGAGGGGCCATTCGGATTCCGTCCGGCCACCGCGCCCTCCTCCCTCAAGGTGAAGTGTTGGCCGGGCTGTCTTTCGTCATTGCTTGCCACTGGCACGTCTGTTCTAACGCATGACTTTGCAAGTGTTTTGTGTTTAGGTGATTCCGTAAGCGGCACTATGGAGCAATATCCCTGAGTAGTGAAACGTAAAACCTATATTTTTTACCTGTAACTTTATAAAAATAATTCAGGATATCACACTATCCTTTCTTTTTCACCTGTATCCATCGAACCCCCCACGTCCATGTATATTTTAACACATCCCATACCTCTCTCTTCTTTCTCTTCTCCCCATCCCACATTATTCACTCCATTCTCCACCCCTCACCTCCTACTTTTTTCTACCACTCTCTTTTCTTTCCCCCAACCTTCCTTTCTCTTTTCTCCCTCCCCCTCACGGAAAATACATGTACTCCTAATCCCTCACCAAATACTCTCTCTCTCTCTCTCTCTCTCTCTCTCTCTCTCACACACACACACACACACACACACACACACACGCGCGCGCGCGCAATAACACATGCACGACACAAGCACACGTGGAATTTGCCCAGTCGGAGAGTGCTTTAGACGGTCGGAGAGCGGGGTTCACTCCGCTAAATCTAGTGGGCATTCATCGGGTCGGGAAGCTTCTCAGTTTATTTCGGTGGAGGCGGGCGTCCCAGTTAGACCCCGAAGGAGCTCAGTAGGCTGTAGTTGCTGCTCAGATGCTGCGTTGTATTGGCGCTTGGATTCAACAACATCGGCCAGTTTTACGCATAAGATGCATATCGATGCCCCACCGTAGAGCTTTACGAATGTGAGGACGCGAATACGATGGTATTAGCGACAACTGATGTCAATAGATCCTTCCTTTAAAGTAACAAGTTTTATAGTATATTACAATTGGTCACATGGGTGATATTCTCCTTACGTGTTGCTTTGTAGGGAGTAATATTAAGTTAAGTTTTGAGTTGAGAGAACGGTACTAAGATTTTAAATATCATTGAAAACCATTTGATTTTTTAAAAATATAACTTATTTATAGCGATAACGTTCAGTGAAGAACAATGAGGTCTACGTCATTTAAATCGTGTGGTTTTATTTCGATCTTGAATTCTCAATATGAAGTTATTAAATATGTTTAAGAAAAATCACATTCGATTGAAGATGAGGCAGTACTAATTACGATTATAATTAAAAAAGAAAGTTTTGCCTTTCAAAATGCATCCATTGCGATTACAACAAATATCTTTTTGATAATAACATCTCGGACTATTGTTCAAAAGTAAGCTTTTAAAGTACCTACCCAAAATTCAAAAGGCATACAAGATAAGAGAGTTAATTTTGCAACTTCAAGGAATAGAAAACTTATTAAATTTTCAAACAACTCTTATTATTAAAGAAAAAGTGTTATCTAAAAACTTTGGTATTTAAAAATCTTATTTTTATTAGATAATTTGCCATGACAAAGTTACAACATACAATAGTTTCTTAGTATTTCGTAATAATTTTGAAATATTTATAACAATATTAACATTTCAAGGTTTTCGATTTCAGTGTGATAGAAAACCCTTTTTTGTGCAAATACATAGTATTCGGACATTGATTTTTTTGACATATATTAGATGGGATCTCTCAGGCATAAACGTTTCCTGTGGGTTTTGCAATTATCGATTATTATTTCCTCTGGTAATGCCTCTCAGTGACAGTAATTATCGCTACAATAATGCCTGCGTTAGTTTCACACAAGGGTTGCTGTGCTATTTGGATTTAAATTGGAAATAAAATAATTCACAAACAAGAGATATTCGCGGCGCTCACCTTAATTCATTATCCGATAAAAGAAGCTTAGCGTTCGGAATAAAACAACTCTTTTACTTCTTGAAAAACTTGAACATTTATGAAAAGTGAAATTCAATAATCTTCCATATAATTCAAGTCTCACTACTTACTAATCTTTAATACTAATCTCTCTACTAGATACATAAAGAAATCTTGTTAATCCTCGCCACAATATAAACAGTAACAATAAACATTTTCTTTACACGGTAACAATAAACACTTTTTGCATTATCTTTAAACGCATCCATTTCAAGAATAAATCATTTGCGCGACGTGAATCGTGAGCGAAAGTGTGTAGTGCGCGAAGGAAGACCTTGAGGAACGCCAGTCTCGTCCCGCACCCGCCGCCCGCGCAGACGGGAGCCGCGCCACCTGCGCGCCCAGCGCCCTCTGCGGAGCAGCGGCGCATTTCCCGGGGGCCGCGCCCACGCCTGCAGCGGGGGCGGAGGGAGGGGGGTGGTCGGAAGCGAATGATGGATGTTACGCCCCTTATCGCCCTTGTCCCGGAGCTAGCGCCGCGCGATACACGCACGAGTCGATTCGCCGCCGCCGCCGCCTCCGCCGCCGCCACCGCCGCCTCTACCTGGGCGACGCTTGGCGGAGGGGAAGCGAGCGGGGCGGGGCGGGGTTGGTGGGTGTGGAGGAATTGGAGAGGTGATGTTCAGAGCAAAGGCTGGATTGGGGTGAGCGGATCGTAGAAGCTGGAAAGAGATGAGTACGCTCTGAGAAGGGAAGCTGTTGAAATTAGTGACGTTTGCCAGTGTACGTGATAGTTGGTACTAGTCAACTGCTAAGTTGTTCCGTACGTGTATTGAATTTATTTTCCTCAGGCTGGTGGTGATCTTGCCCTGCTGGATAGCGTGATCCCCCCCCATCGGCTAGTGGGGTTTACTCCAATCAGTGTACGTGATATGCCGATAGTTTATAGCGGAAATTGGGTACGATTTGTTCTAAATTGAAATGTTGTAGCTAAAAGCTGGAAGTCAAAATAATTGGAATGTCAAGTGACACGTAACCGATCTCTAAACACGCACGGAGTTGATGGAGCCTTGGCCGTCCCTGAGACGTTGTGATCTAGGCAGTGTCACCAACCTTATATGGGGTCCGTTGTGTGGGTATTTAAACGTACTAAGTTTGCTAAGCTGTTATTTAGAAAAAATAGGAAGACTTTGACGTACCATTAAATTCTTTAAAATAACAATATCCTAGTTTAATTTCTCTTATATTTCGATGTTCTGCATTTTTCTCACCGCCTTTGTTACTAAGTGGAAGTGCATAAAAGAGCCGAGTCTTCAAAATGTAATAAATATAATGTAAAATGTTTTCTTCGTGTTGTAGATTACGACTGAAGAAACATAATTTAGGTCTTCTAGGGAGCTGGATAGCGCTGCTGTGGAGGACTGACTATAGAGTTGGAAAGCTTTTAAGGGAACAAAATGCATTGCTATGAAGGATTGCTGGATATTAAGTTTTAAGCGTAACGTATGATGGGGGTCGCATTGGCGCAGAATATTTGTTTCCAACATGATCTACAAAAATGTACATTTTTCGACTTAAATTTATTTGATGGTATCCTGAGAGAATATTCTCTTTCCTCCAGTTGGAGAATGGAACCTTGTAAAACGTATGTAACTGTCATATTTCTTTAGCCTATTGTATACTAGTAGAGAAGGTATAACCTGCTAAACGCCGAATTTTGGTTTCTAAAAATAAAATCACCTACGGACGCAAATGTATATGAAATGTATTTGTCATTACCATTTATGCTGCAAATGTGAAGATCGTTTGTGAATTTCTACAAATAATAATTTTGTGTGAACAATTTATTATTTCAAATTATATTATGTGGTTTTACAGACCATCTCGCTTCAGTTCGAAATATTCTAGTACCTAATTATTTATTCAGATAAAAATTAATTAATTAAATTTTGTAATTATACGTTATTATGATATAAATATCAAAACAATAAATAGTTGGCAGACAATCAAAAGCCACTTCAAAGCTTATTTTTGAATATTAAATTAAACTGGCCATTACATACCATAAATATGACACTTGCACACATGATAAATATTCACGAAAATCATTTATTAAAATCTAAATTAAATTCTCAGAAAATGTTAGAATCAATCTTTGCAGAAAAATTTCGTCTTGTATTTCCTATTCCGGTATATTGCGTTATAAGAAGATTCGAATACATAATGAGTTGTGTTACTTCCATGATAAACCGAAAATGTGTGGCGTAGTTTAACTAAGGGCTGAGTCTGTCACGAAAAAATGTTCCTCACTTGTCCTTTCATTTCATTCATTATTTCCCTTCTTTTTCTTTCTTTCTTTCTTTCTTTCTTTCTTTCTTTCTTTCTTTCTTTCTTTCTCTCTCTTTCTTTCTTTCTTTCTTTCTCTCTCTCTTTCTTTCTTTCTTTCTTTCTCTCTCTCTTCTTTCTTTCTATCTCTTTCTTTCTTTCTCTTTCTTTCTTTCTCTCTCTTTCTTTCTTTCTTTCTTTCTTTCTCTCTTTCTTTCTTTCTCTCTTTCTTTTTTTCTCTCTTTCTTTCTCTCTTTCTTTCTTTCTTTCTTCTTTCTCTCTTTCTTTCTTTCTCTTTCTCTCTCTTTCTTTCTCTCTCTCTCTCTTTCCCACGCGCGCACACACACACACACACACTTCATTGCACAAAGGAGGTCGAAATCTGTCTTATTTCTTCCAATTAACCTGATAAATACTTTGATGACGTAATTGATGCACTATTCTTAAATTGTGATTAAACTCGCTTTGAATAAATACGTTCATTATTTGACGAAACAGGAGTATTGCAAGTGAAAAAAGCTGAAGTTCTTAAAATCGTAGTGTGAATTAGAATAATTACTCTAAGGCTCACTAAGCAAAACGTATTGAATTATTGCAGGATTTCATATCTTTTTGAAGTTTATCCAGTAGAAAACAATTTTTATCGTTCGATTTATTCATGTTTGCAACATATTAGTAAATAATTAATCATTATCTGCAATATTTAGGAATCATATTTACTACATGATCATTTCCATATTATTTTTTGTAATGGTATAAACGTCAGAAATACATGAATATATCCAACATATACGTGTCTCTAATTTTTGTCACAGGGTTCTATTAAAGGTATTTAATGTCGATGACAAATGTGGTGACGTAAACTCAAAAAGTTATTTTATTCAGTGTCCTACACATGTGTTGCAACACGTAAAACACACACCACATTTACATAAATATTTAACATTTATATTTAGTTTCTTTTGTTTTCAATTTGTTGTTTCTTGACAATCAGAAAATGTATGTGAATTTATAGATGGTAAATCGTGCAATTGAAAGAAATTATTTGATCTTAGGATTGAGATTTTTCTCAAAGGTAATCAAAACACAAAAAAAATATTTTGGATCGCGTTGATATATGAAAATCCTACATCAAATAATGATATATTTTTTTCATAAACAGGTGACCAAACACACTGTGCACACCATCGCTCTGTCTCAGAGTACGATGGGTACAAGCAGTTTCACAACTAATAGATTAATCCAGAGGTGCTTCAGAATGGCACAAACTTTCTTGTGCCAGTTAGTTTCCTACTCTCTGCAGTCTGGGCTAGCTTTTCTGTTCTCACATACCCTCCTTCCTGCCTCCGATCGGCGTTTAAAATACTCCATCTATTTTTTTTAACTTTCTCAGTTTTTAGTTCCCGTAATAGTGGAATTGAAACTGCGTAATTTCTCATTCAAAATAGTGCAGCCAATGATATAAATAGTCATTTGAACGTATATGAAAATGGGCAGGGAAATGTAGCAGGGAATGGGAAGAAATTTATGGGGTGGATATATATTAAAGAATAACACAGCCAAGAATGTGACCAAGCTAGAATCTCACACCGAAGACTGAATAGCAGAAATTTTACCCTGAGGTGACTTAGGGCGAGGTGCTTCCGAGCGCTTCAAAAACCTATTTCGCTACCTTGAACATCGCACCGAGGCGATGGTGATTGGCATTCAAAGCGTCGCGCAGGCTGGCACATTTCGGCGCCTCGAGCGTCGCCGTCGTCGACGTCGTATGCGCGCCCTCGCAGCACTTCTCCCATTCCCCTCCACCCCCTCCCCCTCCAGCGGCGAGAGGAGAAGTTGGCGAGGCGGAGTGTCTCGTTGCGAGCACCTGCCGCCGCGCCTCCGCACCTTCTTAAACGGCGCCGCCCTCCCCCCTCCCCCCCACCCCCACCCCCACCAACCGCTTACGACTCCTCCCCTCCAGCGCCTTTAGGCCCGAAGGCTGTCTAAAGCGACGTTTATGTGACGAGATCTTTCTACACCACACTTCACTAGACAGTGAAGTCTATCCTTTTCGTTGGTTGATTGGTTGATCTATTGTTTTGTTATTTCGAGCGCGTCAATTGATGTGGTCATTAGTTCCGTAAATGTAGTGCAAGTTATTTCTCGGAAGCTGGCGTTGTTTCTACCCCGCAGGATCGTGAGATCCTGCTCTGATCCTTCCTCTCTCCAGGTTCCTTCCCAATGGAGCCCCACCCCAACAGGGACAAACACTAAGCTCCCAACTGTGGCTCCCGACATGTACGGTAGCACTAGATGTGTGTGTGTGTCAGGGTAAAGGAAGGAACAGGATGAAAATAGAAAATCGCGCGTGCTCCTAATCAAATTAAAGGAGATAAAATAATCTAATCACTAGACAAAAATATATTAAATAATTGGATATTATAGAATAAGCTTGCTCCCTCCCTCCCTCCTCCCTTGCCCTGTTGTTAGAGTATTACTCTGCATTTGCCTGGTAACTGACGGAGAAACTAAGGAAATTTCTGTATCGAATCATCCGGCCACTTGAATTCTCCTTCATATAACGGCTGAATTCGACCTAGTTCTGTTACTAGTCTTGAAAATCCGCCAACGTCTGAACTCGAACTCTGAGTGTTGTCGGTGAGAGACACTGCGTTGACAACAGTTTTTGTTGTGAGCTATCTCAACCCGTTGCTGTCTACTTAGCTGACTTCAAAATTGAAACGACGGAAATGCCCTTTTAGAGCAGTCAGCCTCTTCCATTCTTATTTAAGTAGAAGAGTTGTCCGTCCTGGGTCAGTCTACTTGGCGTTGTCGAAGCTTCTTCCATCATAGGATCATGAGGCCGTGGGATTCTCCCATCATGGGACACCTGTGATTGGCTGATTACTCGTCGCGTTGCCGATGGGTATACCCGACTAAGATTACGGCGTGAGAAACATATCTACAGAAACACAGTAATGTAAGGAGCAATATAATCCTCACAGAATAAACTTGGCAATCTACTAGACAATCACTGACTTCTTGGCTCTCGCTGACTTTCTGATCGGATAAAACTACGGATATGACAAATGAACAGTGAGTGTCAAGAATAATGCACTACCAAGCAGTACTACTGCTTCAATAGGACTCGCGGAATCTTCAGCGGCTCGCATTAAGATAGGTGGCGAGAGGGCTGTCCTGTCCCACTATTCCTCTGCTCGTTAAGTTCCAAGACGGACCACTAGTTGGAAATCGACTAGCAAAGGCAAACAATTATCACGCAGAAGTCAGTCACCTAACACAACCCCATGTTTCGCAAAGTTTTCTCCAGTTTCATACATGCGGAGAGATGTTCTTTCATAATAGCGACTAGTATCCTGATATCCCTTTCCTTCATCATCGTCACGAAAGGAACTTTTTTCTATACGTAGTCTTTATGCGTGGCACTATTAAAAACTACGGGTTCAATGTTGGCGAGAATTGCACCCGGCGTAGTTTATGTTCAGAAAAAAATTAAGTATCTGTGATATTATTAATTTCTTGATAAGCTACGTATACTACAGTTAAAATATACAAAATAAAATACTGCCATGTAGATCACATGAGGTTTCCCATAAAATACCTACCTTTATTATCTTCATCCCAATCTTCCGGAGTAAGCTTTACCATCGTCTATTATCTTTAATATTATATACTTCATTTCCATCTCTATTACTATCGGAATCTTTACCTCTTCCCTCGCTATTGATTACTATTTCACCATCACCACCTGATCCTGCGTCCCGAATCCCACCATGAAATTTAATAGTAGTCATTAAAGTGATACAAAGATAGTCGTGAAGTAATCCAAAATTCAAATTTTAGAATTATGAAAGTAGCTTACGAAACGGATTGCGGTTTCAAAAGTCTGGTAACGAATGCACATAATTTATCTAAAGCTAAAAGTGCATAGCAATAATCGGGATATAATGAATAACGTTGAATATTTTGCTGGTTTCGGAAGCATCGCCATATTGCTAGCGGTCTGTCCAGGCAGTATTTTAATGAGGTGGTGTCAGAATTGTCTGACACTCTGCGTTAACGCGGTGATCTGTGTTCGAGGTTTGTTGTAGGCAATTGACACGTTGTACAATAAGCAAAAAAACGTGTGTCTGAGTGGCGCAAATAAACTGGTGCTGGTGGGGAACGTTGAAGAAATTTAAACGGTTTGAATAGTTCTTATGTATTACTAGGTAATCAAATTGTTCGCTAGAACACTAGAGTTCGAATCACTACATGTCGACATTTCTCTTGTGTTAGGATATCTGGAGTGGAAATATTAAATCGCATTATAAATATGTACCCACAACGCCTCGAAATAAATGATTAAATGCACAACAGTACCCAGAATTACGTGTATGTAAGATGATACATAAATTTTAAATATATTCCCGCTCAACCATTTTTCAGATAGTAAAACAGTGTGTAGAGCAATTGTCATAATATGAGATACAGATTTTTCAGTTTCACCTGAGTTCCATTGAGCGGACAAGTGCGGTTCGATTTATCAAAATCCTACCGGCGCAATTCTACCCCTCACCTTGCGAACTCTTCCTCGTGCATCCTCAGATGTCTCGCAGCAGCGGGGCACCGCCAGTTCTCCCGATGGTCTTCCGACCATTTTCCAACGTGTGTGGTCGTTTCGAGTATGTAAATGTGAGTGTAAGTAAGGGGTTATGGTGGGCCAAGGAAAAGGAAGTAAAGATCTAGCGCGGCCCATTGCCCGTTTGTTAGAGTATTACACCGTATTCACTTGGTGGTGAAGCGAGTAACCACAGTAAACTCTACATCAGAGCTGCCGGCTACTAGTATTCACCTCCAGACAGCGCCTACGACTAGACATATTGTCCGATTTTCTTTAGAATGGGATGATTTGACAGCTAGTGCTGGCAACACAACTGACGATTCTGTGGTCGTTGTGTCCTTGGACGTATTAGACTCTCCTTCCTCCATTCGTTCGTTTGCAGTTGGCTAACTTGTAAATAGTTCCCTAGCTGTGATGTCCTCGTCCGACGAAAATATAGTGCGCCACGAGAAATAATTGAAATTAGGAAGTGCAGAGCTTTGTGCTCTTCTGTAAAAATTCTTTCTTTTTATAAAAATTACATTGAATTTAGTTTTTATGTGATAAGTATTATGTTTGTTTTAAAATCGAGTCTTGAATATGAGATGCGTACTCGTGACTGTGCACGTGTTTACTACTCTGAAGTACATGATGTTCACTTGTTTCGCGAACTGTCACTTCATCCCATTCTTAGGAAAATCGTTCTATTCCAACGTAGCTGTCGAAAATCGTGCCGTCGGGACTCGAACCCTAGGACCTCCCGGTCAGACGCTCAGCAGCTGTTGCCCTGAGCTACCTCATCCCGTAAAATTTATCGACCGTCTCACCGTGCAGCGTATGGTCGTTGAAGATATCAACGTTCGGCAAACCAAAGTTGAACTTGCAGAAATTCCACTGTGTCTATCCCACCACCAACTTTCGCTTTGATCAAAAACCTCGCCTCGTCATCGCCTCCACAACTCCAGTCGACGCGCGCGCCGTCACAAGAGCGTCTCCTCTCCCGCCTTCGCCTGCGCGTCGCCTCCGCCTCCGCCTCCGCCTCCGCCGCGCCGCGCCGCGGCGCGCGTGCCTCGTTAGCGGAGTGCCGTAATGGCAGAAGCAGCAGCAACGCGGCGGCGTCCTCAGCCCGTCCTCGTCCTCGTCCTCTCCGCCGGCGAAGTTCGGAGACGCGATTCCAGCCACCGGCAGCGGCGACGCTAATGAGGGGGGAGAGGCGGGTCGAGTCGGGGCGTGTTGGCGAGTCGGGGCGTGTTGGCGAGTCGGGGCGTGTTGGCGTGTCGGGGATTGGCGTGGCGGGGATTGACGTGGCGGGTCGAGGCGGGGCGTGGCGTGTTGTGGCGGGGCGTGGCGTGTTGTGGCGGGGCGGGGCGTATTGTGGCGGGGCGTGGCGTGTTGTGGCGGGGCGTGGCGTGTTGTGGCGGGGCGTGGCGTGTTGTGGCGGGGCGTGGCGTGTTGTGGCGGGGCGGGGCGTGTTGTGGCGGGGCGTGGCGTGTTGTGGCGGGGCGAAGACGCTTCGCGCGTGTAGGGTAGCGCGCTCGCAGTGCGCGGCAACGAACAGTGCAGCCAGACAACCACGCGACGCCGCCATTCAGTGTTCCAGGTGCGACCAGAAAGGAAGTATCCCTAGGTTGTCAACAAAAGAAAAATAATTTCGTGGAAAATACGATATTGTAGCGGATACGTCGTATGTTGCACTATTTTTTCACATATTCTCCCCCAGAATTGAGACATTTGTGTCTTCGCGAAATAATTTCGTTAATGAACTGTATTGCACCAGGCACATTATATATACTATATAATTGCTTTATTTTTCACATGTTCACCACCAGATTTGATATATTTGTGGCTTCGGTGTACCGGTTAACAAGTCGCACTGCTACATCATGCGGACACATAGATGCGAGTTCGTGTGTTCAATACCAATCGAATCTGTTGATTTTAAGTGCGAAAAAAGTTCTCTGTATGCCTTCCTTCGGAGGAAACGTAAAACTAGATGTACCATGTTGTATTTTTACTACATGTAAAAGATCCTTAAGCCTAAAAGAAGTGTCTGATCGAAATTATAATAGCCAGTTTCTTCGTCCGAGTAATACCTCCGTTCTCTGCCAGAACGGTGCAAGGAGCATAGTGGAATTTGCCTGACGGAAGAGCAGGCCTAGTGGTCTGAGCCTCGCCATGGAAAATAAGCCATGAGTTGAATTCAATTGAATTGTCGTAGCGTGGGATCAACATTTCTATCTTTCGTTGAAGTCTGCCGTCTGTGATAAGTACCAGTGTTTGCCAGCCGCCTGTGGCTCTACGTCACGGGAATTTTCATAGTACTTATCGGACAGGAATTTTTTGAAGTGTAAGAAAAGATTGTAAACGCCGGGGGCGAGATCCGGTGGATGGTCAAACATCTCTCAGAGGTACTACTCCAGAAGATGTATTATGAACTGATCCATGTTTAGCCGACCGTTCAACCAAAAATTATTGTTACTGATAGTCGGTAATTTAAAGCCTATATCATTATTAGTTGTTATCCGTTCAAACCTTCTGTGTTTTCTATTTCTTTTATTTGTTTTGTCATATCCTGTAATAAATGATAAATAAATTAGAAATGAATCACCAAGAGTCGATCGATATAACAATTTTTTCAATAGTTAAATTATAATTTAGTTACAAGTAATAATTCTGATAGAAATCGACGTTATCCTGACTTTCCCCTAAGTTTCCACAATTTGTGAAAATACGTGCGAACACTATAAAACCTCACATTATTCGAAATCTAGTAAGTTCCTTCACTCTCTTTTTACGGTGTCAAACTGTAACCATTATAGTGATTTCTCTCTTAAAGAAAAGTGTAAAAAAAACATGAGAATATTTGCCCAATGTTCGACAGCAACTTGAAAGGACATTTAGTGGTCAGTAATACAAATTGATTAAAGTATTTCATAAAGGAACAGCAAGGAATATGAATTTAAAAAAATAGGAGCGATATTAAAAGTTAATATTGCCAAAATTATAAAGAAGTTGCAAATGTGTTGAAGCAGAGACATAGATAAACAGTTCCTGATTCTTCTTTGCAACTATTCATCAAAATATTTCATAATGAACTGATCTCCATTCTCGATGACGTCGCTTTAACACGTGTCACAACTCTCTACCAGGTTATTGGGTCTATATTGCTTTCAGCAATATAGCTACTAGACTTTTCGAGCATCGCCAACCCAGTTGGAAATGCGAACCTCGAAACAAATATAAATTCGAGTTTTCAATTCCAATATTACAATATTGAGTAAATTTACATAAAAATTGATTGAATTTGTGAGTGCATACAGTTGTAGATAACAAGAAAATTCTGAACGTTTCATAGATACATCTGCAAGCTTAATTTTGAAACTTGCACTGACAACCGTAAATAAATCGTACTTCAATATCTGGTGTTTAAGGCAGAATGCACGAGAAAGATATCATTCGGAAACTCATATCACGGAGGAGTTGGGAAAGAGTGTCGAATATATTGGACTGAAAAGTCTGTGAGAGACAACAGAGTGACGAGTAAATTTGAAGGGCTAAGAAATTGCAGAAATGCGAATCTTCATAAATACTGTGATAATGGCATAACATTTTAGATTTGAAATAAACGCATCAGATTGATCAGAAATAATATGGGACATGTAAAACCATACTCCAAAACAGAACTCTTCCTTTTGTGTAGATATTTGATTATTGAAAGAAATGAAGAAAACAAGTGACGGGCAATAAAATACACGAGTGGGACTCATAGTGATTTGCTGACTCCTTCCCATTTGATAATAATGTTTGCAAACATTTACAAAAATAAGGTTGAAAACTACATAAAGGATACAAAGGAACATCAGAGAAGATGCAGAAGATACCTAAATAAATTTTTAAGGAAAGTAGAAATAAGTAAAGGAACTCAAAACCGACCACGAAACTACTCAAGAACAAAATTCAAGTGAGCGAAGAGCACATAAAATTTCGCTCATGAAGTTCACGAAAAGTACACAGACAGACGTTTCTTGCCTGCATGCAACACGCCTTTGACCACAAAAAGCGACTCGAAACCATAAACTTCAGGACGAAAACAGCTCAAACGGGAGCATAGGAGGGATGGGTGGAAAAGCGCGTGGCTAGCAGAATAAGCCCTTCGGAGGAAAAATGCATTCGAAGCAAGAGGAGAGCGGCCGAGACGATTCGGCTGGCAGGCGGGGGAGGAGGACGACGCAATGGACTGAACTCCGCCGAAATGTGCACAACGAAAACAAAATGAAAAAATAGTAAGTATATATAATTTTTCCATCTCGTCACCTTGTTGGACGCAATTACGCTCAGAGAATATACTCCGCAATCGTAAAGAAATACAAAGAATCGTTAAACAAATTTAATTAAAAAAATAGTAAGACGAGAAAGTACAAATAAATGAACTCCAGCTGTCCTTATTTTTTTCTATTTCGTATTTCTTTTTTTCTTTTCAAGGGTATTGAATGATTGAATGCCTATCAAAAATTGCAAATACGTCAGTCTTACCAAAGTGTCTCTGAGTTGGGCATCTCTAGAAATTAAAAATAATATAGTTTCTCATAATGTTTTCTTCAAGACGACGAATTGAAAGTAGCACGTTTTCAGCTGAATAAAACTGCTTTCCCTCTATAAGTGATATTTCTGTTGTCAACTTTTTGTTCAATAAAAACTGTAGTTAATGTTTAACATTTTATTTTTATATTACATGGAGTAGAAATATTGCACCATAGACTGATGTAGGTTTTTGACATTCCTGAAAACAAATGTGTGTCTGAAATCGTAAGTTATTACCGTCTTCATCCTCAGCTTAAGGAATTGAGCCTTGTGGTCCGTTCCACCTCGTCGTGTCACCATTTCTTAGTTTTTCCTAACGGTCTTCCTTTTGGCTTCTATTGCTATATTGTTTTCTATACAGCTGTGCTCTTGGTCATAATTATATCTGGCTTACGAGTACTTGTATGTGACCTGTATTATTAAACGATTTTAAAATGTATTGTAGTAAATTGATAATGCTTCTCCATTAATAGAATATTATTATTATTATTATTATTATTATTATTATTATTATTATTATTATTGTTGTTGTTGTTTTGTAGTTATTATTATTGTTATTAAATTGATACTACTGACCCTTTTTTTAATGGACGCGTGTGACTCACTTTCGCCCCACTGCGTGCGTGGGTGGAGCGAGGCGGCGGTGCCAGCTGAATGGCTGTTAGATGGAGGGCATTCGGACGTGCGTGTGGGTCGGCAGGGGTAGGGTGAGGAGGCGGAACGTGGCAGGGTAGGCGGCAGGGAGGGGCAGGACGTGGCGGGGGGAATGGGTATGGTGGCGGAGAAGGTAGAGCGGAGACAGTGGGGTGCATGGGTGGGGAGGTGGTAGGGAGATGTAGGATGTTGGGGGTCGGGGCGAAGCGGGTGAGGTAGTGGGAGCGGGGTGAGGTAATGCAGGGGAGGGGAGGCGTCAGGGTGAGGCAGCACGTGATGGGTGGCGTGATCGTTGTGGAGTGGGGATGGGGCAGGGCCGGGCGTGAGTGGAGTGGTGGCGGGGAGGGGCAGAACGTTGCGGAGGCGGAGCAGGAGTGGGAGCGGGGAGAGGTAACGCGGGCCAGAAGGAAAAGTGGGAGGAGAGGGGGGTAGGGTGGGTCAGAACGTGGTGAGCGGGGTGGTCATGGTGGAGTGGAGACGGGTCATGGCCGGGAGTGGGCGGGGTGGGGCAGGACGTTGCGGGGGAGGGAGTGGAAGTGGTGAGGGGCGACGCGGTTCGGGAAGGGGGGCGCGCTCGTTAAAAATTCACGAGTGCGTGAGCGCGTGCGGCGCCGGGGACGGGCGCCCATCGCGCGGAGCGAATCCGGGCGGATTGGCTCTGTTGGGCGACGCCCCATCGCCCCCCGGACCCCCTCCCCCGCGCACACAGCTCGGCACAGGCTGCGGCCGCCTTCTCAACGACCTCAACTCCCGAATCACAATCACGGAACGGAACTCGTCCTTCCCTCTCGCGTCACCATGTCATCCTTCCGCGCTGTGATCCTGGAGGTCCTACGGTTCGAGTCACGACGGTGGCAGATTTTCGACACTACCTTACTACTCACATTACCACTCAGTCGCTGGTTGGAGGAGAATTCCAGCGATTGATTAGAGGGGAATTCTAGCGGCCGGCTGCTCTGATGTTTGCTCTCTCCGAAAAATACCAGACGAATGTCGGATCCATATGCTATCAGGTCGCGCGCAATCTTTCCTTCCTCATCATTGCCTTATCCTCTCTCCTTCTACACGCATTTTTAATTTACAGCACTATATTACTACACATGTCGAAATACTAGTCGGGAGCTTAGAGTTTGTGACCGCTGGGGTGGTATCTCACTAGGGGAAATACAGAAGAGGTAAGTTCGTCAAATGACGTGTAGGTTGGCTCCGTATCTCACCATTCAGAGGATGTGGTGGAAGAACACCGCCACATCTCGGTATTAAAAATTATTTCATTAACGGGGCTAATAACTATAGCAGTTGGCGTAGCCTGAAACATGAAACAATCAACGCTCTTACCTTCCTGCCATCTCCAAACCACCTCCTCCTCTGTCTCAGCTTCTCGTCTCAAATCTCGCCGCCTTCATCCCGTTGTTGCCTCAAACACGCTGTTCCACCACGCTACCATACCTCTTCACCATGATATCAAATCGCACCACCTTCACTCGCTCCTTGTGTTGTGTAACTCTGTATTCTCAACTCCTTCGGCACAATCTCTGCGGGCGCTATCTCTTGCTTCACTCTTCTCCGATGGCTGTGCTGCGATTGCGGCACACCTCCGCCTCTACCGCGACAAATTCTTTCTCGCTTCTCCCCTCCTGGTCGATTTCCTCAAACCTTCTGACTTTCTGTCGCTTTCTTTGTTATTTTCTCTTTTATACTGAACAGATTCCATTGTGACATCACTATCTTTAAAAATATATTTGTAAGAGATTTTACAAAATATTTTCAACTTTTGCATGTTTTCTTAATTTCAAAATGTTTTATGAAAATCGTTACTACGCCAGATTTTTCACGTAACTTAATTAAAAAAACTGTCTGCTTGGAGTGCAAGTGATATGGTGCCAACATATAGGCAATCTGCCATACAACGTGACGAGTGTTGTCCCGTCAGGGGCCAATGCTACTTTTTCTATCAATTATAATTGATCTGAATTAAAAAACCTGACGTTATGAAGTAAAATAAATATCTGATTATGTTTCAGCGGCCTCAAAAACATGTAGGTAAAATTATCTGACCCCTCGGTTAGAAATATCAAACATTGTGTATATTTTAGGTTATGTCAAAAGCCTGATGTGACGGAGTAAAATAAACACTGAATTCGAATTTAGAGATTTCAAAAACTTATAGAAATCATGGTCTCATCTCCAGACACGAACACATTTTTTTGTTTTGCTGTGTTATTTTAATACTAGGAGGTGGCGATGCTTTTCGTGCGCTGAATGTAGAGATCCGATGTTGACCTACACGACAGCTTACGAACATTTTCTTTTGGGCTAACTCCCCCAACATAGCACCCCTCAGCAGGATCATGCTCTAAGATCCCGACACGTGTGCTAGTGTATAGCATGTAAACGTGTGACTAAGGAGACAGAATAGAAGGATGAGGAAGGAAAAATCGCGCACGGTCCTTGGCTCGTTGGTTAGGCTACTGCTCCTGCAGCTACATGGAATTAATTGGATGGAGACACCACGGAAAAACTATTTATCAGGACAACTGGTCGTTAGAATTCTCCTACTGACAGCGGCTGGCTTCAACCTAACTATTCAGCTTTATAATTTCAAAATCTAGCGTCGGGATCAAATTCTATGATTTCCCAAACAGAGTGGCTGCGTTTACATCAGTCTTGCTGGCTCTGTGCAAGTTCGATATATATGATATTTAACTCATATAATTTCATATCATATGATATGAAATGAGTGAGGGTCAATCTATAGCCCGGTTCTACACGAATATATTAGATGAACAAAGTTTTATGTCATTTTTCTGTGAAAGGCTTCATTGTGGCATAGCAATTTCTTGACTATTTTTCTTCTTCTCCGGTGTGAAGGAGGTTTGACCCAACTTGAGTTTCATTGCTGGGGATATTTCGAAATTTAGTCGGAGAAAAAAACTCTCATTTTCTTCGTATTCAAGCGACAAAAAACCAAAATTTGTGAATTGATGTATTTGAGAGGCTGTAATACAACAGCCATGTGTCGTACGTAGCCCTGTCATCGCGCCCGACATAACAAAACCGTCAGAACCTTAGCCTGCCAGTCGGTCGTCATAATTGCATCGCTCTCGCTGTTTGTGAATGATCTTCTGAATCTACGACATCACTTCGATTCGTGAAAATACTATGACAGTTCCGGTGACATTCAGGCTAAGATGAAATGGGAAAATTTTTGAAATATTTTCTGATGTTTTTATTCATCTGAGACCAAAACTCGTAAGAAATTCCTTATTTATTATGAGGAAGACGCTTGTCGGTTTTGTTTTCGCCCTATATGACTGATTCCCCTATTATCTTATTTTAATGTTACAAAACACAATGCACAATTTCTGTAAATGAAGGTGTAGCCAAAACCATTAAATCTCATGTCATTCACTGCGCCCTTTCCTCAAGCAGTTTTGAAGTCTTCAGTCTGTACAGAGGGGCAGTGGGCTTGCAGGAGCACGCGAAAAGCGGGACCGAGTGTCGGAGTGCGCGGGTGCTGACGGAACCGGCTGTTGACGTGGTAGTGGTGGTGGTTTCGGTGGTTCTTATGGTTCCGAGCGGGCGATGGAAAATAAAGGTGCCGTTTGTACAAGGTGAATATGAAATGTGTTTGAATTGCCTCTTCCATCTTGGGTCCTCTCTGCGTCTTATTCAAGTCACGATTCCCACGTGTGACCGGCCAACGCCAGAGAATATCCTGTTCCGGTCGGGATCGGTATTCTAAGTCTGTAGGCGTTCGCGCAGGAAAGGCTAGCGGGGCCATGGCCTGCTGAAAATTTTGGAAGGGGCCCGCAGCCTAATAGAATACAACATTTTCTTTCTGACAATGTTCAACCCCACAATCCGTCCCCCTCTTTTAACATGACAATTTGAAAAGAGATTGTACAACATTTCTAAATGACACTCCTCACGTCATCTGGCTTTAAAATTGTTCGACATACAATAAAGTGTATTAACTGTTTCTTTCAAGCATTTTTAGTGTTCTTGAAGTATTAATACAATTATTTAATTCTCCATGAAGTTTGTTTTGTTTGTTTTGGTCACAAATTGGCCATCTCGAGACCACGCAACACTCCGGGGCTCAGTTATATTCAACGAGGGAAGGAGCACGTGACTTTTATGGGGGTATCAGTATTCTCACGCTGAATCAGATTCACACTGAATCAGGGCTGTTAAGTCTTGGAGGTTTCCTTGTAGTATATTATCAATTTATTTATTTATTAATGACTAGAAAGGCAGATGCCGCCCACTGCTGCTGTTGTTTTAGGCTGCGAACGCTTTTGATGTGTGACATCAATCCACATTTTCCCCTATCTGTACAGTTAGTACTTGTTGAAATTACGTTGCTCTTCTCCACGTACTACATGATTTTATTATAACGTAGTATTTGCCATTTCTTTATTAGGCATTACCATTTCTAATAATTAGAATTTATATTTGTCAGTTCTCTCATCATGCAATTTTGTACGCATTTTAGGCAGTGTGTTTTTTTACAATCATAAGCATTTCTTACCACATTCTTTGATATAACTACTACGCACCGCGAATCTTATGCGGCTTATTGAACGAAGGTACACGAAATTCGTTCTGCGTCGCCTTATTTGATTTAATTTTTAGTTAACAATGTTTGCTCTCTTTTGAGCAGTTTGTTGATACGACAGCAATTGACCAAACTATTGTCACTATATTTCAGTTTGCGACACTATTTTTCCTCGTGATTACTCAGGCTTTATATTATTTTACAGATGTGAAATACGTACTGTGAGAGTGTAATAAAACTCTTATTTGATGGCCGTTTTTTTTTCATTGCAGTCAAGTGTATAATTTTCATTGTTCCTGCAATATCATTCATTTTGAATTCCTGATTGCGTTTCAGAAACTGTCCGTACTCACCTATTCTCCTAAACATATTTTGGTAACAAGATTTCATGCATACACTGTACGTATATTATCTTCTCCCCGCTGTTTTCCTTTGCCCAACGTCTGCCTTATCGTACCACCTAAACTGCTCTCTCATATCCTGAGACTACGTATCCGATGTCGGCCAACGTAATCACAGCAGCCGGATCTTCCAGGCACTCCTCGCGGCTCTCCGCCGCATTTGCCTTAACCCGGCAGATGACCTAGAGAGGGGGAGGGGGCGGGCGCCGGCTGTAATTGGACATCGCCCCGGCCGGATCGCCCGCCCGCCCAATCGCATTCCATTAAAACTGGGCGCCCGCGGGGAAGCGGGGCGGGGAGGGCGCTGCTGCTACCTGGACACAATGAGAGAGAGAGAGAGAGAGAGAGAGAGAGAGAGAGAAAGATACCTACCCAATAAATAAGGCATGCTTGGGGGAGAGAGGAATGATTGGAAATGGAAAGAAGATTTGTATATGAGACGAGGGATAGGGAAGAAGTGATGAAAGAAAGAATAGATATTCAAACAAACATACTAAAACGAGGAATACATAGAGAGGCAGAGTTAGGATGTATGTCAGTGTGTGTGAGAGAGAGAGAGAGAGAGAGAGAGAGAGAGAGAGAGAGAGAGAGAGCTAAAAGATTTGCTATCAAGTGTGAGGTAGACGAGCATTAGGAGACAGGGAGATGTAGAACGTTTTTGGAACAGAAGGAATGAAATAATATGGAGGGAAGTGGAAAGAATGTATTAGAAAGAAGGGTAAACGAGAAAGAGAGAGGTGAACAGTGGAATAAAGAATGAAATAAGTAAGGTAATGAAGAATGAGATCGAATGAGAAAATCGTGCAAAAAAAGGAGAAAGAATGAAAGAAAGAATTCGAAATTTATATGAGTGGAGGGCAAAGGAGAGGGAGAAAGGGAATGAAAGTAAAAGGTTGTGTGAAATAATGAAGTAGTTGCGGGACAAGAAATTGGTGTAGGAGCGGAGAATAAGAGAGTGAGAAGGAAAGACAGGGGTGAGGGGGAGAGAGAGGAAGAAAGAGAGGGAGAGAGAGATAAAACAAGAGGAGAAGAGAGGACAGAAAAGTATCGGAAGCGATAGTAAAAGTTGTATGTGCACCCACGTGACTATGTGTAGGTGCACAAGAGAGAGAGAGAGAGAGAGAGAGAGAGAGAGAAAGAGGGGGGAGGGAGGAGAGAATGAGCTGGGCGAACGTTTCGTTCCCGCGCATCGGAGGGCAAATATTAGTTTGTATAAAAGCCCACGACGCCATAAATATGTATAGCGTGATTAGCGGCCGCGTCGCGCCACGCCCCGCCGCTCCGCGCCGCGATCCTCGTGGAAATGCCTCGCGGGGCTTTGGCGGGCGCGCGGGTGTTGTCGCACCTGCTCGGGCGGCGCCCTTCTCCTTCGGCGGCGAAGGGCGCAAAGGGCGCGCAGGGATTTGGCCCTCGGACCGGCTCTTCTGCCAGCCAATGAATGCGCGACCGCACGCCTCGCCGCGGGCAGTGCTACCTCGCGGAGCCGGAGGTAGCTCGCGGTGGCTGGCGCCATCCATTGAACACCCCACGCCTTTCAACTTCCTGGTTGATACAAGGGTCTGAAGTTTCATCTACAGCTATGCAGTTTGGCGAAGCTTTTATTTCGAAATGTGGATTTCAAGCTGATTCGTTGCGAAATATACAATATCTTGGCGTTGTGAATGTTTTGGTCAGTCTATGTTGAAAGAAATTGAATATTATTATTGGAAGAAAAAAATCATAGAACCAGGTATTACTCGTAACACATCAGGACTCACTTGTTTCGTTTTGGTCTATTTCTCTCTGCCTCTTTTGTTTTCTATTCCTCACATTCTCATTCGCCTTTGCTTGTTCACATTCCTTGCCTTTTCTCTCTCTTCTCTATTTTCTCCTCTCCCTCTCCCTCTCTATCTCAGTATCTCCCTCTCCCCACTCTGTCCCTTACTGTCTCTCGTCCCACTGTGTCCCTCACCCCACTCTGTCCTTCACCCCACTCTCTCTCCTCTCCCTTCCTCTCTCTCCCTCTCTCTTTCTCTCTCTCTTTCTCTCTCTCTTTCTCTCTCTCTCTCTCTCTCTCTCTCTCTCTCTTCTCTCTCTATAATAGAACTGCCATTCTACGCGAAGATAAAATATGTGATTTTTTTTCGTAAAAGGTTTTGAACACACGGAGGAGAGAGGTCTGAAAAATTTGCTGCATCCCGAGTTAATACATTAGAAATATTGTATAAATTTACTGATTCATCTTGTTTACGTTTAAGAATCCCATGCTGAGTTTTTATAATTAGTCAAAACATTCTACTTGTGTCGCTTCAGAAGTACAAAATCTGTACATTCCTTCATACGGAAACAAGTGGCCAGCAGCAGCTGAAATAAAACACACAGAAATGATTTTCCAATAAGCTGTATGTATAGAATAAGTAAGAATAAATATAATTCTCTTGTACAACCAATTAAATATTTTAGCAAACTCTTCACAAATACTGCAAAGCCGTGTGTAGAACATACGGGTACAACCTTTCTTTGTATGTCACGAATATCAAAAATGTTGTTTCATATTGCAAAACGTAAATTACAAATACTAAACCGGGCGGCCTTTTCCTTAGAACTAGCTGTTGTCTGACGCAGTGACGAACTAGTATTAGAATTCCCTCGTGAATGTATTACGAAAGTCGGCAAAATTTTATTATCAAATGCGTGCATTTTTCAGTTATGGAAACCGTTTCATTGTTTTCGAATTGCCCCGAGTCTCTGGGTATCCAACAGAACCATTGACACCTCTCACATTGGTTTTCTTTTAATTACTGCGCGCGTTGTGAATTAGTGATATACTCGTAGATAAATGAATGTTTTGTGCGCACGAAAGTATAAAACAGTATTTTTGTTTGTTTTTGCGTAATGCGTCAATGGCACGCATTTCATTAGCGTATTTTTATTAACCCAGACTAATTATTATCGCTGGAATTATGATTACTGCGTATGCCATTGTTACAGCTTATGCATTTTGAATGGTAATATTCGTATGCATTTATAAGTTAATTTTATTCTATTCGTTGCGTCGCGACTGATATATTTCACTAGAGGCAGTATGTAAATCTTTTTTTTATCTAATTTAAATTTAAATCTAATTTTATGTTAAGTTAGTAAACAGTTAAGAAATAAGTCATAAGTCGTAGTCAATTGGTAAATAACAGGTCAATATAATAAATAAAATAAAAATGGCATAGTAATAAGCACATTAGGGGGTGAAGGGAAGGGGGGATCGAAAATGTAAGGGCAGAGGCGTTGGTGCGGACGATCTTCTGTGACGCCGTTTGATTTCAGGTGCTGAGGAGGCCAAGCACTGGAAGGAGACGGCGGGACGCCCGCGCCAGAAAATAAATAGTTAAAATAAACGTCGGATAGATTAGAATGTACTCGGCTTCTGACGGCAGGTTTTTCCCCCTTCAGGGTTTTATCCTGAGCCGTACCTTATGGTCTCTTTTCCGCTGCTTTGGTGCGATGGAGAGACCGTTTGGGGTGAATACCAGAATTCGAAAGATTAGAACGAGAAAGGATGTAGGTATTGTAATGGCTTAAAGGCCTTCGGCCTAGCCACATAGGATCAAGTAATCTAATTTGTTAGTAATAATTACCTATTAAATAAATAAAAATGTAAATCTGTACATTTCGTGATGTATGTATGAATATATGAAGTATATAAGATATGTAGCAACAAATCTAAAGGGATGATTCACATATGGACTATTTCTCAACTCGTAGGTTGCACTAATATTGTGTGATCATATCCTCCGTGAAGTATGGATGCTTTCAATCGTCATTGTGACGTGGTATGACGTGGAGAACTTAAAGAGTCCTCTATGTAATTCTCTTGAACGATGGATTGAAGAAATGCGGGTAGAGTGGGGGTGTTAGTTACGAATTTGGCACTAGATTTTATGAAGCAAGCCAAATTCTTTATATTGTTTTTAGAAAATAACGTATAAATGTTCTCGCTTTCAAAAGAAAATTTTGTATTTCGCATCAGTGAAGATGTGTATGGAATGTTGTCTCATCAGTGCTTCTGCGAGCTATTGCCTTCAAGTGTTTATTGTGCCAGAGAGGGGGAAGCAAGTCCATCGTTCAAGAAAAGTTGCGCTAGTAATATCACCCTTCGAATCTTTGTTCTGTCCTTATTTCCTGGTCTCACTTGGAATTGTAAAAAGTCGATAGTGTTAACTCTACCTTCCTACGGACTACGTCGATGGCGCTCCCTACATCTATCCCCATATTATCGTATAAAGGTGCAATAGCTGAGTAGGACAATGGGCTACCTTTGGCTTGTACTTGACTCAGACGAGCGGTGTTAGTTGAAGTAGGTCTATGCCTAGGTTGCAAGGAGCCATAAATAGAATCAGATATGCCACTAAAGTCCACCCGACCATGAATGAAAAGGAACTATTCTACATATTAGTATAACAGATACTATCCTACATAAATTTTGATGTGAAAGACTATTGGTAAGAAAATATAATAATCAAATCGACTGTAGAGTTTAACCGTATTTAAAATTTAAAATGATTTTTTTCTGTTCAATCATTCTTGAAATTGAGCAACTTTTTGCGTTGAAGCTGGTGAATGTATGCGCTACGCGAACATAATCAATTTCGATTCGCGAGTTGGGCGCATTAAAATGCAACGGAGCTTCACGGAAAAAGCGGTGCGCGGTGCTTCGGAAAAAATGAATATCCAATTGAGTGATTGGAAAGCAAAGAGCAGACGAAGCTATTGTTCGCTCATTTGGTTCAGATTTTTTCTAGCAAAAAGTGGTATCCGTTATGAAGCAAAAGTTACTAATATCATTGCGGGATGAGAGTTAATAATGAAAACTGCTCCGTTTGTGGCTTTGTTCAATCTCACTTTTTCTTCTTCCTTCTCTTTTTTTTCTTCCGCTGCCTCTATTTCGTATGTCAGTAAATGTGATCTAATCATTTTCGAAGTAGTTTCTGAGATACCCATACATTTTACAATATCCTGTATTGCAAAATTTACTTAAAAATAGTGTTGTTACAACTGCACACGCTTTTTCGCATTATTTGTAACAGTTACGTAATAGTATTTTACTTCGAACCTGCAACAATGTTTCTAAGCAACAAGACAATTTTGAACTATACAATTTTTGTCAATACAAAGACTTTATTGAATTGAAGAGTTGCAATATTTTTGAGTTTTCTGCGGTGAGGACAAAGTTTGATCAATACTTTCGAGCCACGTTAGAGAAACAAATTGAAAAGATTGTTTATACTTCAGGTAAAGTCGCTCCAAAAATAAAAATATCAGAGTGAAACTTGCAGTACCCGAGATCGTTTAGATAGATTGCAGAAAATCGTTGGGGTTCGGGCGTCGAGGACGGGCGTCGGGGACGGGCGTCGGGGACGGGCGTCGGGGATGGGCGTCGGGGACGGGCGTCGGGGACGGGCGTCGGGGACGCGTCGGGGACGGGCGTCGGGGACGGGCGTCGGGGACGGGCGTCGGGGACGGGCGTCGGGAACGGGAAAGAATCATCTATAAACCCTTGAAGCCAGACCGAAACGAGTCAGGATAAGGAAGCAGAGGCGAATTGTATCCGCAGCCACATTGCCCTGCACTTGCCCCACCCGCCCACGCACGCCCGATCAGCGCGCGATGCACGTGTGCTTGCGCTTGTGCGGACAGACGGGCGTAGGTGCTGCACTGGGCAGAAGGGCGAGGGCGGTTATGCGTGGGGGCGTGTGCGCGGGTGGGGGCGGGCGGCAGGTGGCGTGCGTCACGCGCGTGATGTAGAGGCGCGGGCGCGCGACCCCGACACGCTAACGCGCTCATTACGAGTCGCGCAGGTGCGCAAATATTGCTGGGCCACCGGCCCCTGCGGTCGCCGGCCAAGAGGGCGGGGCCGAGGGCGTCGGCGCGGCATGCGGGCGCCCGGGACACGCGGCCGCCCGCGCAGCAGCGGGCAGCGGGGTGGGGCACGCTGGAAACGAACGCTACGTTGAGGAGGGTTGTTATTGGTGCGTGTGAACATTTAATGCTGTGTGAGAGCGTTGGCTTCCGCGGCCGGAGTCAGTATTTACTAGGCTGTCCGGGTGACGCCGCGTCCATGGCCAAGGCACCTTCGCCATGGACGCGGCATCTCCCGGACAGCCTAGTAAATATTTAATGCTTTATTTCGCGTAAGGCGGCTGGAGTGAGGTAGATAGTTACGAATTCATGAGCATGGCTCCACCGAGATCGTCATTTATTTGTATGCTATATATACTCTAAGTAGGGGGATCATGCGGGTCTGGGATCAGGAAGTGAGTTAAGATAAGCTTATCTTATCTTATCGACTTCCTGATCCCAGACCCGCATGTCCCTCAGCGGCCCATGACGTCATATATACACTGTGGAGCGTGGGGCGGTGTGTGGAGATGCTCTTATCTTATCTTATCTTATCGACTTCCTGATCCCAGACCCGCATGCCCCTCAGCGGCCGATGACGTCATGGGAGGCGACGGGCGTGGGCGGGTGACGTGGTGGTGCGGCGCGTGCGCGCGCTCTGGTGGCGAATGGTGGAAGCGTGTGTGTGCGCGCGCTCTGGCGGCGAATGGTGGAAGCGTATGTGTGGTTGTGTAGGTGTGCGTGTGTTTCAAAAATGCCTGCCGTCCGAGGGGCGGATTCGAACCAGCCTGAGTCCCGTTTCCTATTGGGGGGGGGGTTACCCAGCGCTTTGGCTCTGAGCTACGGCGACATCTCGAGCGGAGCTGTGTGGTTAGGGGTCCTGATAGTACACGCGCGCGCGCGCGCGCGCGCGGCGGCGTCGGCGGCGTCGGCGGCGTCGGCAGGGGGGACCGGCGATAAGGGCGGCGGCGGCGGGGACGCCGGATGTTGTGGTTGATAAGACGATAGCGGCGCGCGGCGCGCTGGCTGCTGCTGCTTGTATCGCGGGCGCCCTCATTAGCGTTGCGGTTGATAAGAAGATAGCGGCGCGCGGCGCGCTGGCTGCTGCTGCTTTTATCGCGGTCGCCCTCATGAGCGGTCGCGCGCGCCCTCTGTGAGCGACTCGGGGAACGAGAGGAGGATGGCGGTGGCGCGCCCTGTGAGCGTCGTCGGGAGACGTAGGCGGCGGCGCGCGCGCGCATTTTGAATGTCCACCCTATAGAAGTTCATAGCGCGTGCGCCAGCCGCGCGTCTCACTCTCTCTCTCTCTCTCGAGCCGAGAGAGCGCTGACGCTCGCTCCCCCCCCCCCGCTGAAAAGACTTTTATAATGGAAATAAAAAAAAAAAAAGAGGAGAAAGGAAAAACCCTACAAGGCGGTGACAGGAAAAAAAAACAAACAAATGAAAAACAGTACATGAAAGAATGATTTGTTTTTTTTATTGATAGAAAAACAAATAAAAATCAAATTATACATAGGCGATTTTAAATTAAATTATACATAGAATCCATTGGCGTAGATGTCTTTCTGAAGGCTTTGCCGATATCTTTTGAGATGTCTTTCGATCTCCTTTTCTGATAGATCACTCAAATTGTTGAGATGGTAATCTCTGAACATTTCGCCGATTGCAACGTGTTCGTAAAGAGTAAACCCGTTGAGGTCAGCATTGCCGTCAGCACCGTGTTCGAGAAGCAGTCTACCGATGGAATATTGCTCGAAGTGTATCGCATGTTCCAGCGGCGTCAGCCCTTCTCGATCACGCACGTCAACAAAGTTTGCGTCACCGCCACATTCTTGCAAACAGCGTAGCACCACGGCGGTGTTGCCGACTTGAACGGCCAGATGGAAGGGGGTGAAACCCGTACGCGGGAGCATCTTGAAATATTTCTCGATGCGTGTCCCCGCGACCATCACGAATAGCGTGAAAGCGTATATTTTTTTTTTTTGTTTGTTTAAAAGTCCTCTCTTCTACACGCGATGCACTTCCACTTCGGCGGCGGCGGCGACTCGATGTGAGCGTGTTCGAAACAAGGCAGCACTTCTTCTCGCCGACACCGCAAACACTTCCACTTCGGCAACGGTTGTTTGTTGTCGTTGTAATGACGAAGACAAGGCAGGAGTCGACGAATGTCTCGGTCCCGCTGCACGTCTTTTGACAGGCGGTGGAAGACAGAAGGCACGTCCTTCGCGGCCCAATGCAATAGCAAGTCGATAGGAAGAAGCTGCAGAGAGCGATCGTCGAGACCGAGAAGTGAACAACCGTCGTTGATGAAACGCTGCAAGACAAGTTCCAACTCGAGATTGCGTTGAGGTAGATGTGCCATGCGTCAGCTGATGATGAAACTAGTCACTATCACTACGGGCTGGAGAGTACGCCGGAGGCGTATTTTCGAACGGGCAACACAGCGTCTGGATGGCTTGACGCACGCGAGAGACGCGCTGTCGCAGTGCTTCGCCGTACGGATCTTGAAGGAGGTAGCCGAGAGCTTCGAGGACTCCTAACACTTCCGCGTGCACCGTGAGAATAAAGTCTTCCGGTTCAGGCAGTCTCTTTTTACCAACGCCTTCCGCCTCGTATATGATGTGAGGTGATTGCTTATCATTGTCTAGAGTAAAGGGAGGGGGGTCCCCCAGCTCGAAGGAGACGCAGGGTGCGTTCAAAGCTTTCTGGATAACACAATAGCGCACAAATAAGCCGTCAACTTGGCACTCACAGCACGGGCAGCAGGTCACGTCGCCGAGAACCATCATGATCCATAGCACTTTCTCGTGACATGCAATCGCGAGATCGTGAAGAGTTTTTTCCTTATCTTCATCGTGTCCGTCATCACATCCTTTTTTGTTGTCCTCGTGAAAGCGTCGGGCAGCACACATCACATCCACGGCGACGTCGCCAATCGAGCGATAGGCGTCGGCGTAGTAGGGGCGTTTTGGACTGTAATTGTAGACGATAGTGGCGAGATCGGCGGCGGCGTTGCCGAGGCTGACCCAGTTCGCCATCATCCGCTTCTTCCACGCATCATACGCTTCTTCGTCTAAGCGAGGTCGTTCCATGGCGACGGGCGATGGACGAATGACGTGTTGAGACCTCGCCCTCCCGTCTTCAATGTGTTTGCAAACGCTCTCCCCCTACTACTAGTTGAAAGTGACTCATCATAAAACTCCCTACTACTAAAAGTGTCTATCCATAAAATAAATAAATAAATAAATAAATAAATAAAAAGTTTAAAATTAATTCTAACCTACATGAACCCCGCCTGCGGGGACGAGCGTGCACGCTGAAGAAGAAGAAGAAGAAACGGACGGACGCGTACACTGAATGCGGAAATGACCCCATGGGAGACTCGTAAATTTATCAATCCAATAGCGTTTGTCGTCGGACACAGACAACGAACGCTTGTTTTGGACAAAGGAATAATTGATGTGAGATTTGGACCGAATAGTACATTGTTTGTCGATTCTACTTTCGTTCCGAAATAAACAGTCCAAATAATTTTGAAATTTATAGCGTTTGACGACCGAACGTTGCACTCCCTTCGCCCGAGAAGAACAAGCCCGAGATCGGGTTTCGATGGAGTACATTTTTGGACGTAAACCTACGTAGCCGAGCAGGAGATCGTTTCCGCATTCGTCCTTAAACAGCCCTAGCACCTTTTTGTTGCGGGGTGTCACGCCAAAGGCGTTATCGGGACCGAAACAGGACGTATCGAACCAGGATGGATGCCGATTCATCTCAGCGTACACACTCGTGGAAGTAGAAAGAATGAATGAATCGGTATCCATGTAAAGAAGGTGAAGGTCACAAAGATGTTTTTGACAGTACTTGTAAAAAAACTCGTACATTCTATGTTTGGATATTTCCAATATACAAAACCCCAAATAGATGGGCTTTGTGAGCTTCACCTCCGTTTTCCCCAACTCGATGGTCATGAGATCGCCGTTCACGTGGTGACTACGCACGAAAGCGGGATCGGCGACGAGACGTGGGGCCCCCCACCTCCCCTCCCACTTGTTCACGAGATAAATGCGCCGGTGGTTGCGCACGTCCTCCATCGACTTGCCTTAAATCGAATTGTTCATGAGTTTAAAAAATTTATCTTCGAAATCGGAGGACGCGCGCTGTCGACGCGCGTTGTTCAGGTCCATGTACGTGGCAAGCCAAGGTCGTTGCGAAAACGAGAGAACGCGATGAATTTTTGTGAGTTGTACTCCCAACTCGAGGGCCTGAAGTAAATTTCGAATGTGAACGACGTAACGACGCTTGGGCAGCAGCGTCGCCAGCAACTTGACTTGCCCGCTCTTCGAGTCGGGGGGAACGCGGGTTTCCGGACAGGGCGGCAAATCGCTCAACCGATCGTGGATGTCGTCCGGGTAGTCGAGGTCGACCTCCAAAACGTATCCCCGATCGACTTCCGCAGCCGCCTCTGCGATGTTCAACCGCTCGATGTCGATTTCCGACATCCACCGGAAGTCGCCCACCGGAAGCGGATGTGACATCGAAAACCCATACAAGTTATTTGCGTCGACGTAGGCGAGATAAGATGTCTTATCGCCTGGCCGGAATCGATCGCCCGCAAAGGGGTGATTGGCCTCGGCGTGTCGACCGATCACTTGCACGAGTCCCCCCCGGATGCCCCGCTCGAAAAAGAGAACCATGTCGATATCCGTGAGTAGCTCTAGTCGAACGCCGGTGGTCTTCAACATGGCGTCCCACGAAAGCCCGGGAGCGGTGTAGTAAAAGAGAGGATCGAGCCCGTACACCTCCAAACACAAATTTCGAAATGTTTCCATCGTGTCGGTTTCGAGAAGGACGTCGATTTTTAAATACAAATCAGCATACTCGCCCAAATTTTGAATGGAGAACGCGTCCCACACGGCGAGCGCGTGCGCGTACTCCGAATCCGACACGGGTGTGTCTGTGAGGCGACTGTAAAAGACCTCGGGCGGCGGACACCTCGTTTCGTCCAATTTGGACACGTCGTTGACATAATCGTAGGGAAACACCCCCTTCCTTCTGGCCAATGCAAAAAGACGATCGTTAGGAAAAGCTGCCCGGGTGAATCTCAAATCAGCCGAATCGAGCGATCGACTTAAAGAGTCGAGCGATGCACCTAAAAATTTCAAAGAATCTAAAAAGCGCAGTTCCACTTTCCCGATTTTCTGGGAAATCGCCACGAATCTCTCGTGATTGTGCGGAACCACGCGCAGCCCGTCGTTGTTCATACAGTTCTTTTCGCCCCAGGCCTGAAGGAGAAAATGCCAATCGTAACCGCTCCCGTTGTGCATGACGACGGGGATGATCTTCGGTGCGGGAAAGTTGACGTTACACGCTTGATGAGCCGCGCCGCGAAAGACACCCGAAAAATGATCGTGGTCCCTGACGCGAACGGAATTCGGAAGAAAAGGTCCTTTACATATGTGGCATACATCGGAATTTTGAAAAGCCTCCTCGTCCTCGTCGTGCATCACGAGGGGAGAAGGGCAATTTAAAAGTTGTTCGTAATCTTTCGCGAGACCTTCTAGGAACGCTAATAATTGTATCGCGACGTCGGGACCGTGAAAGGCGACCAGCTGATTCCGCGACTCATCAAACGAGCACACCACTTGAAGCGCCGCCGAAAAGGGTTCGTGAATTTGATACGGTTGAAGGAAGGATCCGTTTGACGAGGGCTCACACGAAGACACGGGGAGCGTGAGCGCTTCGAAATCAACGTAAACCGCAATCGGGCATCGTTGTTGTCTTTCGACATGGCGAAATTGCATGAAGCGCTCCTCCTCGCTCGTCTCCGCCGGAAGAATCAAACGTGCGGGGGACCCCACGGATCTACAATCGATGTCGTGAGCCTCGAGATGCGCTTGCGAGTAAAACACGTTCAAACATCTGTCGCAAACGAAAACCCTACCCTTGTGATCCGAATGTTGAGACTGAATCAGTTTCCCTAAATCTTTAATCCAAACGTAATGGGACCGCCCACCGTCGCCATGCAACAACAAGAAATTGAAATGGTTCTCTTTCTTCGTACCCGAAAAGTGAACAGGACCTACGACTTTCCAAGATTTGTTGGTCGAATCAAACTCTAATGTGAAAACGTTGAAGGAAAAGCTAGGATTTTGACGTTCGAAACGTTTAATCTCGTGAACGGGCAGGGGCCAGGAGATGCCGCGCAAATCGAGACTGTTTTCCAATTCATCGAAAAGGGTTCGATAGTTTCCAGTACGATTAACATTCAAAATTTTGATGTGTGGGGGCTTCCGTTTATGAACGAGAGCTGAAGCCAGCGCCCACAGGAAACATTTCTCGTCTCGATTTTGCACGTTGATCACAGCACGACGTCTCGCGACGGTGGCCGGAAGAGGCAGAAAAGAAGAGGCAGAATGCGCGATAGGTTCGAACAAGTGAGCCGAAACGTGAAGAGCAACGATAGAGGCCAACGATTTTCCGGAATCTCTCTCGGAAAACTCGTCGAATTTGGAATTGATAGGATGCGCGATACGAGAAAGGAAAAATTCCGAAATGTTATCCCCTCGCGATAACACCGCAGTCCGTGCCGAAAGAAAGATGGGCTGCAGCACCCCTACGATTTCGTGCGTCTCGACGTTTTCTTTCTCGATCAAAAACTGACACTCGAGTTGGGCGAAAATTTTGAAAGTAGGTCGGTCGAGAGCGTTATGGAGCTCTTCAAACATCTTACGATGGAAGGGAACACGACAACGGTTGAGAAACTCGACCGGATCCGCGATGTCGCGTGGGGGAGGAGGATTCGAAATGACACCCCGAAAGACACGACTGTTTAAAGACTGCGCGACGTCTGTCCATTGGAGAGCGTTTGCAATACACGATCTGCGTTGTTGATGCCGTTGTATGGGCTGATCTATAGAAACAAACAAAACAAACACACACAAAACATAAATGAAAAACAAGTCAACACATCGCTAATGCATACCACTACTATAAAAGAAATGTAATGTACCATCGTACCTTCCTCACGCTGTTCACGAACGTGACGATGTAATAGAATTTTCTTCATCTCGAAACACGAATGAATCAATCACACCGTCGTTTACAATCAAGCAATATATAAAAGGTGACGAGCATAGCATAAATACATATCATGACGACCGTAATGAAAAAACAAGTCCAAAGAATGTCCGCGCGGTCCATGCTCACAGCGAACGAGCGACTAAAGACGGAAGGCTGCAGACGCGATGATTTATAACTTCTCAGTATCACAGTATCAGGGCGCCAACATTGCGCAACATGACGCCAGAGATACCCGCACAGCGCTAACGAGCGGAAGACGACAATCGCTCGATAGCAACCGCAAGCGATAGCGATAACCCTATCGAAGCGACAACAGTGTACCACAGAGATTACAACTCATGAGCGGAAGACGTCAGTCGTTCGAGCAAGCGATAGTGATAAGCGTATGTCGACAACATGATAATAAGTGTACGTTCTATTTAAACCGCAAGCGATAGCGATTACATGTTCAACGCTAATGAGCGAAAGACGTTGGTCGCTCGAGCAAGCGATAGCGATAAGCGTATGTCGACATTCTAATTGGACCGCAAGCGATAGCGATTACATGTACATCGCTAATGAGCGGAAGACGTCGGTCGCATAATCGTGCGATAGCGATACGAACAGCACGCCGACCACATGATAATGGTCGTCATTTCTAATGAACGCATTAATATCTTTCGAGAACCGCAAGTGATAGCGATAAGTAAAGCACGCTCGCGTAATCGTCAGTCATAAAAGGGGCCCTCATCTGAGCGACGCACAGTCAATCGCAGTGAACTCGACTCGATCGCCACGACACACAGAGAGAGAAATGACGGAGAAGAGAACCGCAGCAGCAGCAGCAGCAGCAGCTACCACGGGTGACGATGTGGATGTTGCGGCGAAACAGCGAAAAGTGTAAGTAACATGCAAAACATCTGCAAACGCCGCAGTAAACATATGCGCATAGTTCTCATTTTTTTTATTTATTTTTCAATTGACAGGAACACTATTAAATATTACGTAAATTCACAAGATATACTGGGAGAGGAAATAATCGTACCAGAATCCGACGACGAAGACGAAGAAGAAGAAGACGTTTTTAACGAGAATAGACAGGCGCTGGTGCCAATGGAAACGGCAGAAAAAATGGGAGAAATGATTCTCCCGTTTAATCCGCCAACAAATAAGGACGAAACGAGAATTCGATATTTCAATGCCGCAGATGCAGCGGCTGTGCGATTAATACCAGGCAACCCAAACTGTCTGGTATTAATCTATAAAAAATTAAAGACACAAGAGTAAGTATATAAATTATCAAAGAAAAATTACACATAAACTAAATATGTTTTAATTTTATATAATAATTAATAATTTTATTGCAGTCCATGGTCCGAGATCGAAAGAAAGGCTGAGTCCGAAAATATGAGACTCAAATTTGAGAATTTCCCTAAGGGGCTCTTCTTTGAAATAACTGACATCAATCTCGTCGACACAGGAAAATTTGAAAGAAAATCCTATGTTGCAACTTTAAATAACACATTTGGAGTCTTCCTTCCAACCAGGTGTGTAAAATCTCTTTAAATTAATAAATCTATTTAAATAAATGAATCTAATTATAAAATGTGTACTTACCTTTTTTTTCTTTCAGATTTACGTTCGAAATAACACAAATAGGAAAAGAGGCGTTTTTACAAGAACGGCCTCATCTCACATACCTGGGTGTCAACGACACCAATAAGGCCAACGTGGTGTTAATTTTCAAATTAACAGACTTATTTAGACCCAAAACGTGGGCGAACATCAAGTCATTATTTATGCAATATAAAATAATTTCAACATAAGCTGTAAAAAATGTATATTTTCCATGCCTTTTTTGTGAGAGTGTTCTAGAAAACAGCTGTACATCTAGCGTCAAAAGGTTTATAGGCCAAGTGAAGTGGAAGAGATTGGTATGTGACACATTTAGTATTTGTTCCATCTCTCTCTCTCTCTTGGCAGCATGCGTTGTCCTCTTCAGTACGTTGTAGTCCATTCAAATGCATAGCGATCGCGCGTTGTGTTTTCATCTCCAACCCATCTACTACACACACTAGTCGCCTGGTGTTCAAAGGGGTGCTCTTTAAATACCACACGACTAGAGAGTGAAGTGGTTGGAGTGGAGATGAAAACACGACGTGCGAACAATGCGTTTGAAGAACTGAAGAGGACAGCGCACGCAGTCAAGAGAGAGAGAGAGAAAGGACACATACTAAATGTGTCACATTACACAACTCTTCCACTTCACCTGGCCTATAAAAAAAACCTTTGGATGCTAAATGTACAGCTGTTAACAATACTATAATAATATACTGTAAACAATTATAAATAAATTAGAAATATTATAGTCAACAACTGACCATGTCTTCTTGATTTCCTACTTCATTCCTCAAATCCAATAGTAAAAAAAAAAAGATGTTTCAAATTATTATTTGGTTAAATCAATCAAAAAGACAAGTTTCAAATTATTGATTAAATGAATATTGTCAATTACCAAAGATACATGAAAACGGTAAAAAGGCTTTATCTGCTAGATTAAAAATAGAATAGTAAAGGGATGATTCAAAATATTATTTGGTTAAATGTATAATGTCAATCAAAACAAGGTAGTGACAGGAAGTAAGGTAGTGACAAGGTAGTGACCTACAAAGTAGTGACAGGAAAACAAATGCATTTAATAGTTTTTCTTTATTATTAAAAAGTCACGATTTTTTTCTAAGTAATACATTCCAGCATTCCGCTTTCGCAATATTTACAACGCGCAATTCTTTTTAAGTGACACCTTCCAGCGTAGTATAATCCACTACGCTGCAGCCTTCAACGATGTGGAAGGCATCATTTTCTGCCTCAATCGCGGGAAACATCGCGATCTTCAAGACAACTATGACCGTACGCCGCTACATTACGCGTATAGGTCGAGGCGACTGCATCCATTCTTGCATTTTTGATATGCATTGGTGCTGCTGAAGACGTGTTGGCCAATCGACCGGAGGAAATGCAGTATTTGCAGTGCAACTGCAACAATGAGCCACGCACCGAAAATCAAAATACAATCAAACGGCAACTAACGCGTGAAACTGTTTAAACATTGTTTACTGCAAATGTAACTCACTTTTTAGGATGTTGACGGTCGAGTTGACTCGGCGGTAGAGGATGTTGACACCTCACGCGTCAATATCGGCGGGAAGGTTCTCGGTCTCCGCAATGGCACCAACGGACCCTGTAAGCGCCAGCTGCGTGGCGCCCCGGGTCGCTGCTGCCCACTGGCAGCGCCCTCGACGGACTGTGTTGCGGGCGGCCTGGCACCGCCCTCGACGGACGGTGTTGCGGGCGGAGCTGACGTCGGCCGCACAGTTGCCACGGGCCTGTCCCGTCTGTTGGTGTTGTCACCGGCGTCGAACACAGATGTGATTGCCGGCGGTGACGGCGGCGGGGACCCTGCCACCAACACGATGTGCCGCGGCGCAATCGCATGACGCGCCAAGGAGTCGTAACCCTGGCGCACGAGACGCGAATACACGTCCAGCGGCACGTCGGCGTGACAGTGTCTTGGCGCTCGAACGCAAGCATCACATTGCGGTGGACAGACGCAGTAATCGTGCTGCAAATACTGCATATCAACCGGTCGATTGCCCAACATGTCTAATGCATTTTGGTCAGCACCAACATAAATCAAGAATGCGACCGCTGTAGACGCCCTCGACCTATACGCGTAATGTAGCGGCGTACGGTCATAGTTGTCTTGAAGATCGCGATGTTCCCCGCGATTGAGGCAGAAAATGATGCCTTCCACATCGTTGAAGGCTGCAGCGTAGTGGATTATACTACGCTGGAAGGTGTCACTTAAAAAGAATTGCGCGTTGTTAATATCGGTAAAGCGGGAAAAATGTAACAAGTTCTCCATCGTTAATACACAAGTACACGTCTTTACACAAGTACAGATCGCCGTAAACTGAGCGCTTTTCTGCCCAAGGGTAAAAAACATTAAAGTGCGAAGCATATCTATCAAAAACATCCGTTCTGTAATTGGAGCACGCAGGTGCAGCGCACGCTTCATCAACCGCAGCAGACCTTGGTCGCGGGAGTTAAGAAATTCTTAAGCGCGAGGGTTATCTATCAAAAACATCCGGTCTCTAATTGGAGTACGCAGGTGCAGCGCGCGCGCGCTTTATCAACCGCAGCAGACCTTGGGCGCGGGAGTTAAGCGCGCGTGAGACGCAATAGATTCGCTCGCTCCTTTTAGACAGCGCACGCGCTCTGGTGGCGAAGTGTGGAAGCGCGTGTGCGCGCTCTGCCGGCGAAAGGTGGCTGCATCGACGCTCTCGCTCTTGCATGCGACAGCTAAGCATGCGAGCCGTATCGGCCGCAACATCCGGCGGCTGACCTTGTACTGCACGCGCGCGCTCGCAGCTGCTTTTCTGCTTTCCTGCGTAACGAAAACAGCATGCATAAAACTAATAAATACTCGCAACCCTAAAAACAAATTGACAGTCGCATCTGTGCAATGGACGTCTTCGGACTTGCGGTCCGGTCGCGTCACGCCATCACGAAGCGTTACGTCGATGATCAAATCGATGGTGTCGTGAAGCGCATGAAGAGAGATGATAAGACTACAGAAACCCTGATAAAAGAAAGCGAACTCGATGCTTTGGAGCGGAAGCTCTCTACGCGTTTCGGAGAACGGGAAACCGAATTAAAGGAGTTTGCGAAGAGCGAATGCAAGGCGCTCGCGGACGCGCACGAAAGTAAGTCTGCGGAAACCGTGAAAAAACAAAAAAGCGAACTCGATGCTCTCGAGCGAAAGCTCTCAGCGCGTCTCGGAGAACAGGAAAGCAAATTAAAGGCGTTTGCGAAGAACGAATGCAAGGCGCTCTTGGCCGCGCACGAAAGTAAAATTCCTACCAAACTCTTGGACGCGTTACCGCAAGTCGGTTCGTCCGGTAATTTTAATTTTCACGACAAACTGATTCGCAAAGTAGGCCCTGGCACGAACAGCTCGGACGTGGTGATTAAGGCGCAATTGGACGGCACGCTGGCGGAGGCGAAAAAGCACGCGGAGAGTCTTTTTCACACGCATAAAGAACTAGCTAAAAACGACTATTCTATTCTCGAAACAAAGATAGCAACATTGGAAAAGGTCGATGTGAAGAAAGAAGTGCAGGAGGGCATCGATAAACTCAGGCCGAGTTTAGCTAAAGCTATGACGATTCGTTTTATTTCGTTGCGCGAGGACTTCGATCGCACGCTTAAAGATACAGAAAGGACAAATAGAAACGACTATTCTGTCCTCGAAACAAAGATAGAAAATTTGGAAAAGATATTGGAGAGTTTAAGAAAAAGAGTTTAAGGAAAACTTTGGAAAAACTCGAAAAGCGTGTGATATTGTTGGAGGTTGCGCTTTGCCGAGTCGCGGAATCAGCTTTCTTTTTCACGGAGACCTGTATATATATTTCGACACTTGAGTTCAATGTATTAGTATTGTCATGGTTCGCACCGTGTGTAGAACGACAACGACGAGAGATTGTAGAAGACTACAGGATAGAGCGATACGGCGGAGAGGGCGCACAAGAGCGAGGAGAGTCGATTCTCTTTCGGATTCCGGTGCGGTGATTACCCCGCCCGCGATGGGTCGCGGCATGTTTTTGAGAGGTCGGTGCGTCGGCGGTCCTTGTAAGAAACGCCGTCTGCAGGGGAGTGGCGTACGGAGGCGAAAGACGACGGCGCGTGGCGGTCGAAAGAGTAAGAGAGGCGGGTTTCTGCCTGCCCTCATCCCTCTGATTCCGGCCATTCTCAGCGGACTGAGCGCGCTCGGAACCGTCGCAGGCGGCGCTGCCGCTATCGCGAACGCTGTGAAAAACGCCAAAAATAAAAACCAAGAATTAGCGGAAATGGTGCGTCATAACAAGATCATGGAAGAGACCAAAAAAGGATCGGGCGTGTTGCTAAGGGCCGCGAAAATGCTTCGCACGAAGAGGAAGACGAAGGGGAGGCGGGGAAGGGGGGCGTCTCGAAAAATAAAAAACCATTGAGCGGAGTACCGCGCCGAGCGCTCACGCACGAGGAAATGTCGCGTTTTGCGAAGAAGATTTTGAACATTCCACATTTTCGCGGCGTGTTTACGCGAGATGCGCTGCCCGAAAGAACGAGGGCGAAGCGTGAGTGCGGCGTCGTCAACCTCGACGACGCCAGCGGCGACGGTACTCATTTCGTGGCGTACGTGAAACGAGGCCGAACGGTGCGCTACTTCGATTCGTTCGGACTTCCGCCCCCTCCCGAATTCCTTCGTTACGCGCGCGGACACCGCGTGACGTACAACACGCGTCAAGTTCAACAATACAACGCGAACAATTGCGGAAAGTTATGTCTGCAATTTCTTTTTCACGAATGGAAGAAGAAGAAGATGAAGAAAAAGGAAGATTAATCACCGAACGTTATCACTTTGCTCGAGACGTTCGTGTCATGCGCACGTACACTTTAATCGGGAAGGGACCGGAGATCTCGGTGAATTTTGCACCGGGCGTCGACCTGTCGAAGGACGTGTACGAGATAGCGTTAGTGCATCTCAGCACCGTTCACACCATTCGTAACGTAAAGGACGGTCACAACAAACTCCACTACGAAGTTGTCGAGGGAGGGGAGGGGGGACCTCCAGCAAGCTATGTGCTGTCCGTCCCTCCGGGCACGTATACCTTAGAAGACATCCATCATCATATATCGAACATTCTTCATCAACAGTTTCCCGATGAGTTTGCGAGGAAGAAGCACTTTTTCGATTTGGAAGCGGACCCGCACTCGAACAAAGTGCGCGTCAACACGTCCTTCAAGCTGAATTTCGAGCACGCCGAGTCCATCGGTCCTCTCCTCGGTTTTTCAAAGACCGTGTCACCCACACTTTTCGGCGCGTACGTGACGGCCGATGCTGCGCCGACGATCGTGAAAGATTTCGAAGTGTTCGTGACGTGTAACGTGATCGAAAGCGGGTATATAAACACTCGAATTGCCCACGTGTTGTATCAGTTTCACGTGAACGATTTACCTGCCGCCATCGTCGAAGAAAGGCCGACCGAAAAAATCTTTCACCGCGTCACGCGACGTTGGATCGACGAGTTAGCGATTCGTCTAGAGAACGCGGACGGGCAACTGATTCCGTTGTACTCGGAAACTCCGTTGACGTGCACCCTACTCGTACGCCCCAGAAGCAATCCCAATGCCGCTTTCTTCTAAAAAAAGGACACCGAAAAAAGCACTATAAAATGCGGGTCGTGTCGCGACCGAGGCACAGAGTGCTTTGTCCGCTCACCACGTTAACACCGTCCAGTCGACAAACCTTACGAGCGTTGGGTTACACAGTTGTTCTAAGGAGGAGTAAGAAGAAGAAGAAGAAGAAAAACGAATAATGTCGTCGAAGAGAATGAAGACCAGCCATTCTACTTCAACGGAATTTGTCGACGAACACGCGATCGACATTCTCCGCAGGGAGAATATAAAACACCACATCGTCAACGAAGCTGTTCACGAACACTTTCCGTACATTAAATCGTTTGGGCAAAACGATGAAATTCGCATTACTATCATGAATAAGGACGCCGTTCTCTTACCTTGCGAGAGTTCGCTCGTTATCGCGGGATCTGCGGTCAAAAAGGGCGCAGCAACTCCCACGCGCACCAACTGCGAATTGATCAACAACGGTTTCGCCTTTCTGTTTAGCGAAATTCGTTACGAAATCAACAACGTGATCGTCGACGTGGTGAAAAATCCGGGCATCACGACCACGATGAAGAACACGTGTTTCCTTTCGCCGGCAGAAAGACGATCGTTCGGCAACGCCTGTTGGACCGAAGACCTTCTATTGTGCGAGAATAATCAAAGCAACACCAGATTCATGCTCAGTAAGTACGGGGGGAAATTTTACGGTATCGTGCCATTGCGACTGTGGATGGGATTTTTCGAAGATCACACGCGTATCATGACTGGCGTGAAACACGACCTCGTCCTCATTCGAGGTCGTCACGATAATCGATGTCTCACGACGAAAGTCGAGACACCGGACGAAACGACGATTACCGTGACGGACGTGATTTGGAGAATGCCTCATTTGACGCTGAGCGATGCTGCTTCCCTCGCGGTAACGCGAACGCTGGACAGTCGGCGACCGATCCCCATACAATTCCGACGATGGGAACTTCACGAATACCCCAACGTTCCAGCTGGAGGAAAGGGGCCGTTTCAGTGGACGGTGAAGACTGCCGCAAAAGAGGACCATCCCCTGTTCATTTTCTTTGGCATGCAAACGGATAAAGACGCGAACCTGAAAAAGAATTCGGGTGAATTCGACGGTAACGATATGACAAGAGCAAAACTGTATTTAAACGACGAGTTTTACCCTTATTCCGAACTTCTATGCAATGTCAAATATTATACCGGCGATGAAAAATGGCACCCGTATCTCTATGAAATGATGCAAAATGCGGAACGTTCTTACTACAATCGCAATCCCATATCGACCATGGAATATTGGTATCTGAATACTTGGTTTCCTGTTATTGTATGGGACGTCTCCGCCAGAGCGTCTGCCGTACTCCCCTCGCAAACCGACATCAAGATCACGTGGGAAACGGGTACAGCCATGCCTGCTAACGTCACAGGGTATTGTCTCATTGTCTACAAAGCGGAAGTGCAATACGCACCCATCGACGACTTTGTGGTGAAGAAAAACGTGATCGTATAAGACGTCGCGCGTTTCGCTCGCTGTCTTCATTCCGTGTCTTTCCTTCACGCGATGATGAACGAAGAAGACCAAGAAAACGTTCCAACTGTCTCACCCAGTGAAGACGACGTTGGTTCGTCTTCTTCTTCTTGCGATACGCAACTCGCTGTTTTCGTTGATCTCAAAGAAAACATGGAGGAGGAGGAGGAGGAGGACATGAAGGTGAGAGCGGCGTCGCCATCACCCGATTTTCCTTCTGCATGCGGACATCCCTGTCCGATGCATTGCACATCGAAGAAGAAGAAGACGAAGAAGACGAAGAAAACCAGAAAGGACGCAAAACCAAAAGAGCGAAAGCTCAAAAAATCAACCCCATCGCGACGGCGCAAAACGACGACAACGGAACGATCGACATCCACTTCACCGGATACGGTCTGCTGCGATCTTCTTCTTCCGCTGGACGTCAGCGGATGCGCGCGCAACGCGGCAGAATGGTTAGCGAGAGCTGTCCAGATGGCGATTGCATCGATGTCTACCCCAACAGACAATCATAACTGTCATGTGTAATGTGTCACTTTTGTATGTATTATCAAGAAAATTTTCAATAAAATGATGTATTGCTATTCGGATGTTTTCATTTCTTATCCTTATCACACACCGAGTAGGGTATCCCTTACCCCTCCTTCTCTCTCTCCTTTGACGGTGGCGATTTAAAAACAGTTTCCTTCGGTAGCACGCCATCAGTCTCTCTCTTTCTACGCAAGGCGATGAACGTTGTTCAACAATCGGCGACACTGCCCGTCGTGAACGTGACGGCCTTATGGCGCGGCAAAGACGACGAGAACAAGAGCCGACACGGACCCCTTTTCCCCGATAGCGTGCGCGCTCTTATCGTGGGACCTTCCGGATGCGGGAAGACAAACGTGGTCGTCTCGCTTCTCACCGGACGCTTCGGACTGGCGTTCCGCAACGTGTATTTATATTCCACCACAGACACGCAGCCCATGTACATGTACTTGAAGCAAGTCTGTGACGGACTCCTTCCTTTTCGTTCGTTTTCGCAACACGATAGCATCGTGCCGCCAGCCGAGGCGTCGCCCGACAGCGTTTTCATTTTCGACGACATCGCCACCGAAAAACAAGACTGCATCAAAGCCTACTTCGCGGCCGGGAGACATAAACACACGGACGTGCTCTATTTGTGTCAAACGTACACCAAAATTCCCAAGCAGTTGATTCGCGATAACGCGAATATGATTGTCATCTTCCGGCAAGACGATAACAACCTCGAGTATATCTACAAAGAACACGTCGGAAACGATTTTCGGACCTTCAACGATTTTAAGGCGGTGTGTTCCAACGTGTGGAACGCCGACCGTTTTGCTTTTGTGGTCATCTGTAAACCGAGTGCGCTGCAACGCGGTCGATACCGATCGGGCTTCGACCGGTTTCTCGTACCGACGGACGATGGCGGCGGAGCTGATTTGAAGGTTATATAATATCTTTTCTTTCGCTAGAGGCTTCACTCTACGTCATGGTGTACGTGCGACAGCATTTCAATGCCGCGGGAACGCGGCGGGGCGACGGGCGACAGTATCGCGGAAGAGGATTTATAGGACGAATGCTGAATCGGGCGATAGACAAACTGCCCTTCGAACTTCACATTCCCGGCGGATATCAATTTTGCGGGCCCGGTACGAAGCTCACGAAGAGACTGCAAAGAGGCGACCGCGGTATAAATCCTTTGGACGAAGCGTGTAGAGAGCACGACATCGCTTACCACAACTACAAAGGCGGTGAGGAACGCAAAAGGGCAGACGAAGCGCTCGCCAAGGCCGCGTGGGAGCGCGTCACGTCCAGAGACGCGAGTGTCGGTGAAAGGGCGGCCGCGCTCGGTGTAGCGGGTGTGATGAAAGTGAAATCCAAAATAGGAGGACGCGTGAAAACAATAAAACAGCTTCGCGAAAACGTGAGAAGAAGAAGACGAAGAAGAAACGTAGACAGTGAAACGAGCCAAAAAAATAACAAACGTTCAAACATAGACTTGAAAACGCTGAATGCGCTTGCGAAAACGAAAAGGAGCTTACGTGGAAAGACACCTCGCCCTCCCTCTTCCTCCGCACCCGCTCCCCTTCGACCCATGACGTCGGAAGAGAGATTGAAAACGGAGGTGGAGAAGGCACGCGAAAACATTCGCAACAAAATGAGCATCTTGCAAGACGCAGAAACGATGCGCAATCGATTACTCGATACGTATCTCACAACGCCCGTCTCGAAAGCCCTGCACCGCCGGCAAGGAGAGGGCAAAACGAACACTCCACCGTCTTCCACGAGCATCAAACACGAACCAAGAGTGGAAGCAGGTTCCTCCTCCTCCTCCTCCTTCGAAACACTCCCGGCGTTGGAAGACGAAGAAGACAGCATAGAAAGACATTGAGATGTTCGCAGACAACATTATGAACAATTACAGCGCTATTTGTCGAATGCTGCGATCGACGTAGGCGATACGACTTTCGGACCGTACTATATAGGAGGGCGTCCTCACATCGGTAACGCCTTCCTAGAACTTCACCCGGAAGACGGAACATTCTCCGTGCAAGGTCACACCTTCTACCCAGAGCCGGGGCTTCTCGAACTCCTTTTTGAAGACCGTCCCGACATAAATGATGTCACGAAAGACGATTTGAAACAATATAAAACAATTCTGCAACTCACTTCCGCGCACAAGAAAAACTTCAAATCGAATTTTGCGTTTAACACGAGAGGCAATCCATGGAAATATCGTAATATTATCGCGAATCTTTTCGGTGGGGGGGAAAGACAAAGCAAAAGACTTGCAGAAAGAAAGAAGAAATGGGGAGTGGAAAAAAAGAGGAAGGGGAGCGGTCTACGTTTTGTGACGACGCCAGACTACAAATATTGGCGCGATCCGAACACACTCGTGGAGAGGCTACGTCTGTTACACGCTTCGAAAGCTGCCGGTAACAACGGGCTCGACGGTGAAATAGTAGAAATAGAAGATGAATTGCGTGACGCCGGTATTATCGTCTAGCGCCTCTGACCATGCAGAAGAAGAAGAAGAAGACGACGGTGTTGACGACCGTTCGACAAGGACTCGCTGCGGAATTGCACGCGCCTGCCCGACGTCGTTACGCGAGACGGCGGGTGATCACGAAAGGACTCGATGATCTATGGCAAGCCGACTTGGTCGACATGCAACCGTACTCCAAAAGCAATCGAGGAATGCGATACATTCTCACCGTCATCGACGTCTACAGCAAGTACGCCTGGGCGGAAGCGATAAAGAAAAAGACGGGAGCGGAAGTCGTCAAGGCCTTCGACCGCATCGTGACGTCGAGCGGGCGCGTGCCTCACTTCCTACAAACCGACAAAGGCAAGGAGTTTTACAACACCGCGCTCAACAAGTGGCTCCGAGAGCGTGGCATTCATCATTATTCCACCTTTTCCAACATGAAGGCCGCCGTTGTCGAACGGTTTAATCGAACGCTCAAGGAGCGGATGTGGAGGCGTTTCACCGGCGAGGGGACGCGACGCTGGACCCTTATGCTACCCGCCCTCCTCCGAGATTACAACAACACGAAACATCGAACGATCGGCATGAAGCCGAAAGACGTGAAAGACGATCGACTCATGCGCACGGTGTACGGACAAGTGAAAACGCTCGACCCGCGTCTCCTGAGGACACATCGCTTTCGCGTCGGCGACGTCGTTCGGGTGAGCACGTACAAAAATTCGCCGTTTCGGAAAGGCTACGAAGCGCGATGGGGCACCGAACTGTTCAAAATCGTTCGTGTGCATCTCTCGAATCCTGTCACGTACTCGCTGGAAGATCTGGAAGGCGATACGATCGAGGGTCGCTTCTACACCGAGGAATTGCAACGCACGCGATTTCCCGATCAATATTTAGTCGAGCGTGTCGTACGGAAAAAGGGTCCGCTTCGCCTCGTGAAATGGCTCGGTTTCGACTCGCGCCATAATTCGTGGGTGCATGCGAAAGACATTCACGTTTAGAGAGAAAAAGAGATTTACGTCACGACCCATATCCGGTGTCGTCATAGCCTCACGCGATAAGACATCCGCCCTTCGAGATAACGTGCCTGCTGACGTCACAGGCGTGTATAAGAAGGTCGACGACAGCGCGACGACCGTCAGTCTCTCTTTTTCGGTGTGCGAGAGCGAGTCACATGAACGAGACATCATCGCGCTGTGTTATTCATTTCGATTTGTTTCCGCTCTGCTTGATCTTGCTTCTGTTGTGCCGTGCGGGCGCTCCTTTGCTCATGTTGCGATACGTGAAACATTCTATATGCAAACTGTTGAAAGAAGAAGACGACGAGCAGCGAGAAAATGCTTCTTCTTCCCTTGAACGGAACATTCCACAAGAAGAAGAAAAAGCATATCGAGGCGAGAACGAGGAAAACGAAACATTGTGGGCGACAAGGCAATCGACCACGCTGTGGCGCGAAAACGAAGCCGGTAGAGCCGGTAGAAGAAGAAGGAGGAGAAGACGTGAGCTCACAGCTGTCGCTGATATACAAGGTTTTTGGATAGGCGGACAATTCATTATCAAAGTGCTAACCGTCATCCGCGCCGTCAAAGGCGATCCTGAGGAACGGTTCGTTCGGAAATTCACCTTTCGCCCACCGCGACCTTTCCATACTTTGACCGACGACGACAAGAGACAAGTGTGGTGGATCAAAAGGTGCCATCACGCCACACCGCCGTGGAGTAGCGGACGTTACGATTATCAAGACAGGACGATTGTAATGATGAAAGCTTTCGAAGGTGTCTCGACGATATACGTCAAGGGAGGACAGAAGAAGGAGTGGCTGCAGGAACTTATCCAAGGAAAACACATTGTCGATCTGGAGTCGTACGGGTGCCCTCCGCTGAAGGAGTGCTTACGCGCGTACCGCGAACTCTACGCATGCGATGACATCAGCCTAGCAGGGCAACACGTCATCGCTCTGTACGACTGGATGAATGTTCATCGACCGCAATTATTACATCATGATGTGTAGGGGGGCGGAAAGGGAGATTATGCAAGCGGTCTCTTCCGTTCGAGAACGATAAGATTATCAACTTCCTGGGCGTTATAATCACGTTCTCCGCCGCTTCGCTCGTCATTACGATGCAGAGAGTTCCGTCGTACGCATCTGATCGTCCGCTCATCCGCTCCGTTGCCGAAGTATTAGAACACACCAGACAAGAGATCAAACGAGAGACGCGTGAAAACATCGAGCGCGCTTTCAGAAAGTTGCGTGAAGCCGATTACAAGCTTACGCTTCTCGACTCGGATGCATTGAGCCAATTGCCGATCGAATTTTTGTGTCATTGGCCCGCGTCCCACGAGGTTGAGCGTGTTTTCGAGAAACTCCCTGAAGACATTCAAAACTTAGCGTGCGTTCAAGAACTTCGTTCGTGTAAAGAGCATTGGAACCGCGGACGCACGCGCATCGACGGACCGCCGCCGTCCAAGCGGAATTGTCGCTTTTGCATCTATCTCCGCCAGCCTTGCACGCAACACTACTCGGAGGAGAAGAACAGCACCGCCGCCACCGCACCGTCGAGACGGGATTGTGTGTTTTGTAAGAGGAATATCGTGACGTCGCTGTAAGTGTGTGTGCGTATTCACCATGAACTTTATAGACAGCATCATTGTCGGTATCACCCTTGTCAACTTTGCTTGCGTGTTCGCTGCTTTTATCTGTTTAATGCTTTGAAGTGAAACAAAAAGAAAGAAAAAAAAAATGGAAACGCCTCCTTTTGCGGAAGTTCATTCCAGCGAATCAAACATTCCGTGTTGTAGCATCTGCCAAAACGATGACACTCATCCCCCTCCTGTGATGGCGCGCACGCCGTGCAATCACTTTTTTTGCGTGGAGTGTATAAAAAGATGGTTAGACGTGGGCTACACGTGTCCTGTGTGTCGTCGCGAATTAAAACCTCCCCCAGCCGAGCACGAAGCTTATCCGAGTCTAGACGAAGAGATCATGGCGTCGATGGTGGATGACACATACATCATGCAAGCGTACATCCATCTCTGCAACGTCATGTGCACACTTCCCGCAAACGATAGAGAAGCGGCTCTACAGGTCATGAACGCTCTCCACGTTGAGATATCTCGACGACGTGTCGAGGAAAGAGCTCGACGACGAGAAGATTTCAATTTCCGTTTCTCCGGCTACAGACCCTGGGTGTATACCCCGTTCTACAGTTCTTTACATAATTATTCCAGCGACGAAGAGTCGTAAATGACGACATCCACGGCCGATCAATCGTATGGTGGGGAGCAGGATGTGACGTCGCTGTTGTTTCGATTATCGCAGTGTGACGTCAGCACTGATAAGATGATCTTTTAAAACGACGCGATGACACGCTGCGGACGCCAGTTCCCCATGAGCGTCAGTCAAGGCAACACGATGGTCTTCTACGACTCGGCTGAGGAGGAGGAGAATCAACAGGAGGACGAGGAAGTGTACGATGACGAAGAGATCCCGACGAACGAAGAGGAGGAGGAGGAAATAGAAAATTGCAATATACCAGAGTATGTCGCCACCAAAGAGTACGTGAACGATCAACTCGAACACGCGCGTCAACTATCAGCGCAAGATGCTAGTATAGCATTGCAGCACGAGCTCCATCAAGTCAAGCTAAAATTACAAAGCGTGAGCGACACTCAATCCAGATGTCTCCGGCAATGGACCGTCAACGATGCATTTAACGCCGATCTTTACCGCATTTCGAATACGGCTCCTCCTCAAGACGAAAAAGATGTCGCCAACAAAGCGTACGTCGACCGCCACATCAAAAACATCAAGACGCATCTAGCAAAAATTCCAAAACTCCGGTGCAGCAAACTGGGAAACGTGAACGTGATGAAGAAACGACTCGTCAACGTGGCGCCGCCCGTCAGAAAGGAAGACGGTGCCACGAAAGCTTATGTGGATGAGAAAATCAAAAAAGAAATCGCTAAATTACGAGTGTAGAAGAGAGAGGACTTTTAACATGGTGGATTCTATGTATAAAATGATTTTCATTTGTTTTGAAATCGTCTATGTATAATTTGATTTTCATTTGTTTTGAAATCGCCTATGTAAATTTGATTTTTATTTGTTTTTCTATCAATAAAACAACAAATCATTCTTTCACGTACTGTTTTTCATTTGTTTGCTTTTTTTTCCTGTCACCGCCTTGTAGGGTTTTTCCTTTCTCCTCTTTTTTTTATTCCCATTATAAAAGTCTTTTCAGCGGGGGGGGGAGCGAGCGTCAGCGCTCTCTCGGCTCGAGAGAGAGAGAGAGAGTGAGACGCGCGGCTGGCGCACGCGCTATGAACTTCTATAGGGTGGACATTCAAAATGCGCGCGCGCGCCGCCGCCTACGTCTCCCGACGACGCTCACTGGGCGCGCCACCGCCATCCTCCTCTCGTTCCCCGAGTCGCTCACAGAGGGCGCGCGCGACCGCTCATGAGGGCGACCGCGATAAAAGCAGCAGCAGCCAGCGCGCCGCGCGCCGCTATCTTCTTATCAACCGCAACGCTAATGAGGGCGCCCGCGATACAAGCAGCAGCAGCCAGCGCGCCGCGCGCCGCTATCGTCTTATCAACCACAACATCCGGCGTCCCCGCCGCCGCCGCCCTTATCGCCGGTCCCCCCTGCCGACGCCGCCGACGCCGCCGACGCCGCCGCGCGCGCGCGCGCGCGCGTGTACTATCAGGACCCCTAACCACACAGCTCCGCTCGAGATGTCGCCGTAGCTCAGAGCCAAAGCGCTGGGTAACCCCCCCCCCAATAGGAAACGGGACTCAGGCTGGTTCGAATCCGCCCCTCGGACGGCAGGCATTTTTGAAACACACGCACACCTACACAACCACACATACGCTTCCACCATTCGCCGCCAGAGCGCGCGCACACACACGCTTCCACCATTCGCCACCAGAGCGCGCGCACGCGCCGCACCACCACGTCACCCGCCCACGCCCGTCGCCTCCCATGACGTCATCGGCCGCTGAGGGGCATGCGGGTCTGGGATCAGGAAGTCGATAAGATAAGATAAGATAAGAGCATCTCCACACACCGCCCCACGCTCCACAGTGTATATATGACGTCATGGGCCGCTGAGGGACATGCGGGTCTGGGATCAGGAAGTCGATAAGATAAGATAAGCTTATCTTAACTCACTTCCTGATCCCAGACCCGCATGATCCCCCTACTACTCTATTTTTTAACATTGCTAATTAATGTTGTTATACCTATTCTATTTTATAATTGCATTCACCGTTTTGACATGCATTCCTCCACCAATGAGCTTGAAGAGCTGTCCGTATATTTTTGTAGATGAACCACCTAAAAAAATATCTGTTAGGTAGCGACATCTGAAATCATCATTTTCGCGTCATGTTTTAGTGGAATCAACGTTGGGGTGACGTGTAAAGTCATGCACTCATAGTCATTGTTCTATAACATTCATCTTGTAATATGTCACCTTAAATTGTTTAGTTTTCTTGATTACTATATCACTGGAGTTTATAATTGACTTCATTCTTAAAATAATCTGTATTATTATATAAAAAGCAATAATAATATACAATGAACTGTAGCTGGCAGTAAGTTACCCATCGATACTTCCATGGCATTCTTAAAAGAAATTGGGACAACAATGTTATTGACGTTAGAATATAATTAATACAAGTAAAAGGAACTGGTTAGTGAGAATGTTATGTATCAGAACGGCAAGAGAGATCCTTAGTTGATCGTAGAGCTTTAACCAAGATACACATAAAAAGTATCGGGACACGTCCAAAATGTTATTATGGTGTGGTCCTCTTTTTCATGGAGAAGATTTGCACCTTTTGTTGTTTTGTGTGGCACTATCACGTCTTAGGCCTACGTTGATGTTTTAAACACCTTCTTGCTTACCACTTTTGAACAATTCGGGGATGGCGATTGTACCTTTCAACACGATCGAGGGTCGGCCAACATCCTATTGAACTCCAGCATTACCAATGGAGGGTGCCACGAACTGGTAAGTCATTTTCATCAAGGAGGTTTAGAAATAAATTGCTGGAGTGTATTTTCAAGCATTTTTGATATTTCGAATTTATTTCTGGGATATTTTATTGAACTTTTGGCTCGACTTGCTGCGTTTGATATGTAGCAAGGCGCTGATGTTGTTCTTCATAATTTTGACCGATATGAAATATCACACAAAAAAAAGGTATTAATGAAACAATTTCTGTGTCTCTATGAACTTGCGGAATCCAAATCAAAAGCACTGCTACCAAAAACATTTTTCTGTTTTGCAATGACATTGGCGATTTGGGTATTAGTTTTTTAAAGATATTCTGGCTTGTTTGATATACTCAAAATCCTAACAATTACTACTCTCATTCAGAACCTTCAGTTTTAGATGTTTTCTTTCAGAAACCTTTTCGCTTCCAACTCTCGCATTGGCTAAAAGCCTTCGACAACTTCCACACCCGCTCGTACGTTGCAAGTCAGATTACCTGCTGAGCGCTCCCTTCAATTGTTGGCTGTAACCGAGTAATTTCTCCTTCGCCATTCAACGTGCTGTCGTGACCGGGCCGGTATCGGTTACCGTTCATTTTGAGACCAACACAAAATTAAGAAAATGACAATAGTAAATAATTTCGAAATGAACAGAATGACAGTGATTAGGAGAAAATGACTAAAAGAGAAGAATTAAAGAAAGGAACGAGTACGAGGAATGTACTAATAAAGTATATTGTAGCGAAACCGATTTCGTCATACTTTTCGAAACGAAATTCATGCTGGAAAAATTAAATATAACAAACTCGGACCACCCAGAATTCTACCGGAAGCTTAAACAGATTGCAATGCACGCGTAGTCTCACTTATCGCGGGGGCCATTACCGCCTCCTTCCCATTAAGCCGGTCGTTTTGAGGACTGCTGGTGACAGATACTGTACACGTGCGCGCGGCCAGCTGCAGATTTTGAGACCACCCACTTTCGGGGGAGCCCAGAGCAATACTTCCGTCATCGAACGCGCCCCCCTACGCAAGCGAGGGCTAGATTTCTAGAAGGTTCGAGAACAGCCCGCATGCTCGCAGCCTGCACAAAGGGTAGAAGTTTCCTTTGCTTCTCACGCTGCGATTGGGTTAAAATATTTCACTGCGACACAACTTCTGACCAATAGCGACACTGCTATCAAAGGGAACCAGAATACGTAAGAAATTGGGGTGGGGAGGAGAGCTAACCTGGTGCGATTTCGACGGAGAGAATTTGAGAATAGCTGGGGCATCAGTCGGGAGAAGACGCAGGGCAGTCGGGGGAGAAACATCTTTGGGGGGAATATTTTTCGGTCAGAGGCAAGTTCACCTCTGCCGAACTTAGAAATTACCAGATTTGGTTTGAGTTTTGGGCTAACGGGAGTCGGGAGAGAATTACTTCACCGGGAGAAAATTATTCGTCGAGGAGAGGCCAGTTTGTCTCTGAAAAGTTTAGAAAGATTTCGGAAAGAGCTAAAGCTACTAGCTGACAACAATTGAGAAAATTAATTCTCTGGGGTGGGATTTATTCGTCGGGGAGAGGCAAGTAGACCTCTGAGGCGTTTAAAAGCGGGTAGAGAAAAATTGTTTCTCTGGGGTGGGAGTTATTTGTCGCTAGACTTTCCGAAGTTCTGTTATAAAAATTAAAGAGACATTAGGCTGATTACTACGTTTCGGACATTGAGATCGCCCAGTATCAACCAGTATCGACCAGTATCAACCAGTATCAACCAGAATCTTCTAGACGTCGCTGCAACGATCTCCAAGAACTTCTAGTCGCCTAGACATCGCGGGCAGACCGCCCGGGACACCGCCTCCCCTGGTTGAATGAGCGGAGGACCGCTCAGCTGACGCCACGCGCCAAGAGGGGTGAGGGACGGCCGCCGCCGCCCCCCCCTCGCCCAAGGCCGCCGCCCTCCTTCCCAGTTGCCGGCCGAGTGCCTGCCTGGGCACATAAAGGACCCTACGAGGTTGATGACCTGACGGGTATTCATCTTCAAAACTTATGTAACGCAGTAATGTGCTTGGCACGTCAAATTATCATTCTGTAACGCTTGTAAATATTATTTGTAATAAGTTGACCTTCTTCCTAGTTATAAGTCTTTTTCTATAATTACTAACATGCCTAATTTTCTTTTCTCTATAATTTTTTCTTTTCCATTGTTAGTGTAAGAATTGTAATCTCCCTGGTGCAATTTTGTTTATTTTTTTTTTGCTCAGGAATAAAGTGAATCATTTTACCAGTGAACAAGTGTTTATTTTGTTGTGTTTCTCTTGTACTGTGTAACTGTTCCTTCCATCACCGATCTGAGCTAGTGGCAGGGTCGCTAATCGATTCCACAGGTAATCGTTAGTGTTACAATATATTTATTAGGATGCATTGAAAAATTTTCGTGCGTAGGAAATACATAATATAATTAAATAAATCAAGAAAAACAATGTAGTAAATGTAGCGAGTAAACAGCCAATAGTATGAAGAGAAGTTCACGACAAGAGAATATGATCAGAATACGTCGAAGAGATACGAATTTACGAAGTTTATAGACAGAGAAGAAAGCAATTGAAAGGCGAGAAGTCCTATTAAACGGAAAGGACGAACATCACCATGCGAGAGGAAAGACACGAATGGCAGCCTGTTGTCGTGAGATATATTAGTTCTGAGTTCAGTAAACTATTACGCGAGAGTAACTTTTAATGAGTGTGCTAATGAAGGTACAACAGTAATGTAGAGCAAATTTGGTAGAGTTCATTTTAAAAATTCGGACTTAAATTTTTTAATTGAAATTGGAACGAATGTCATTATAGACGTCACAGATGACATGAAGGTGAATTGGAATTACAACAAATATCAATCTTGCTGTATTAATCAAAAAAGGAAGTGAATGGACAATAATTACTTCAAATGCGAAAACGAAGTCATGTGCCAGTTCATTTTCAGTAAATATTAAAAGTATGAGAGAGAATCAGACGATAGCAATAGCCATGCGTAATCCATTAGAGAACGTATGAATTGATAAAATTCCATGATATGAATGAATTACCAATGTTATGGGAGAACGAACTTTCAATTACTTAAATGAGGGTAAACTGTTGTGTGTGCATTGTTTGCTGTTTTATATGTTCATCAGTAGCGTTAGCGGTGAGGCTCTGATAATACCTATTGTTTATTCCATGGAACATAATGGATTAATATACGAAATTATCATCACAAAAAATCAGACATATACATTTCCGAAAAAACCTATTGTGGTTATTTTAAAGTAGATCAATTGAATTCAAAATCTCATAAATGTCATATCGTGAAACCCTGAATTGAACTGGTCTGTCGACCCACGCTATTTAACATTTTCTTTGATTAATAAGCTATTTCCAGTCCAAGATCAAAGTAGATAAATAGTAGTTTAAATAGTAAATAAATCAAAAAGATACACATAAACCGAAAAAGTTATAAAATAGAATAAATAAATGTGTGGGAAAGCCGGGTCTTAATTTCTTTTCCAGCAGTAATTGTCAAATTTAAACTCGGTTAGCAATTGGTAAGTGTATGATTAGATAAAAATAGTTTTAAAATGCAAATAATTTATCATCACTTTTCTATATAACGGAATTATTCAATTTTAATTTTGACCTATTTGATTATGAATGGCTGAATGAAATGAATGAATGAGTGATTGAATAAATGCATTGGATCTCTCGTCACAAGAACGTATCTGACTTTCCAACTGCAACAAAGATAGAACTTCTGTTATATCCTGGTGAAATAATTCTTCTATTTAAGATTAGATGACTTATTTTACGCAGCCATAGTTTACTACTAATGCTATTCATCATACATTTAATTTTTTATTCACCTTCGTTTAGTTGAATTTGCTGAAATTAAAAACGGTGTGCACACGGAAGTATCCAAACTAAATTATTGCCTCTGACGGAGAAGTCTAGTGACCTCCTGGTACCACGAATTAATTTGTTTTTGCTGAACAGTGACATACGCTTTGTTTTGTGACTTACAATTCATTATGATTTATGCTGATAATGGTAATGTAATTCAGTGGTTGAGTATCATGACACTTTAAGGTAATGAATTGATTCGGTGCATTTATCCACAACAGTTATTTGCTACGACAGTTTATCTCTATGTACACTTTTACTTCATGAAATTTTACATGGAAAAGTATATATATATATAGTACTACAAGTATTACAAGTCATACATTTATTGCGTTTTATTAAATTTTTTATGGATAATTTAACAGATATTATGCTTAAAAATATATAATATGTCCTAAGAAGCATTGTAGTGAAAGAAACCATACATAGTACTCTCTTAAATCGTAATTAATACACATAGATATTCATCCCTGCAGAGTTAGATTAAATGCATCGCAAAGAACACTATTTCATTCGAGAAAAATATTGCAATAATTTGCTGTGGAATAAAATCTATTAGCACGTGTTATTTGGGTAATATGTAAAGCTTCATTTTTTTAAAATATCTATACTTGCAAAGGGAATGAAAGAAAACGCCCTTGAGCAATGCAAAAAGACAAAAACATATAAGAAGAAAGACGAAATACTTTCTCAACCGTTCCCCGCTACATCTCACAATACTGAAAGTGAGACTGGTGAAAAATACCCCAAACAGACCGCGCTAAACCCTCAATAAACAGCAAATCTAACGTTGGAGCGAAGTCCCCTGTGAATCGCGCGTTTTTATTGAAATCGCGAACGCAAAACCGCCCGGGCGAACCACCTGGCGCGCTGTCATCGCCGGTCCCCGCGCGGACACTAAAACTGGAAGCCGCAGCGTCCGACACATTCCGCCACGCTGCCCGCGCTTATTTACTTTTGATACTCGCAGCCGCTCTATCCGCCCTGTCTCTCTCTCTCTCTCTCTCTCTCTCTCTCTCTCTGTCCATCTCTCTCTCACTCACTACATTACTTCTGTCTCTCTCTGTTCTATATCTCTCTTTCTACTGACATTTTCCTTCTCATTCCGTTTCTTTTTCCCTCGTTACATATCACTTTCACACTTCACACTCTCTATTGGTCTGTTTCCATCATTGCCCCCCCTCTCTCTCTCACTCTCTCACTCTCTCACTCACTCACTCCATCTCTTTATGTCTCTCCGTCTCTCTCTGTTCCTCTCTCTCTCTTTATACATATTTTTTTCTCTTTCCTTCTCATTATCTGTTTCTTTTTCCCTCGTTACGTATCACTTTCACACTCTCTATTGCAGTTTTCTTCATTGCCCCTCTCTCTCTCTCTCTCTCTCTCTTTCTCACTCTCACTCACTCCATCTCGTTATTTATCTCTGTCTCTTTCTGTTTTACTCTCTTTCTACATGTTTTACTCTTTCCTTCTCATTCTCTGATTCTTTTTTCCTCGTTACGTATCACGTTCACACTCTCTATTGCTGCTTCCTTCATTGCCCCTCTCTCTCTTTCTCACTCTCACTCACTCCATCTCTTTATGTATCTCTGTCGCTCTCTGTTCCTCTCTCTTTCTACATATTTTTTCTCTTTCCCTCTCATTCTCTGTTTCGTTTTTCCTCGTTACGTATCACTTTCACACTCTCTATTTCTCTATTTCCTTCACTGCCTCTCTCTCTCTCTCTCTCTCTCTCTCTCTCTTATAGAATCTCCATCTCTCCCTGTTTCTTCCCGTTTTTTCTTCATCTTCCATGTTCTTTCTCCCTCCATACCTCTTCCTTTCTTCTTCGCTGTCTCTGTTTCTGTGTCTTCTCTATTACCCTCTCTCCCTCCACCGTCCGCTCGGCCCGCGGCGGCGCCTCGCGTCGGGTGGAACTGGGCCTGTCACCCGCAATTGTACCAGTCACTTGAAAAACTTTTTTGCCGGAGCTGGAAAGTTATATTTAATGACCAACTGGCCGTAACACGGCTGCCGCACCGGCAAAAACAAGAGCGAGCGGCGCACGCGGCGGCGGAAAGAGAGCGAAATGAAGCGACGGGGAGCGGGGGGGGGGTGAGGATGCCGGACCCAGACTAACGGGAGACGGTGTAGATGATGGTAAAGGACATGACGGTGGTGGAGATGACGGTGGTGGAGATGTCGGTGGTGGAGATGTCGGTGGTGGAGATGTCGGTGGTGGAGATGTCGGTGGTGGAGATGTCGGTGGTGATGATGTCGGTGGGGGAGATGTCAGCGAAGGAAGTGTCCGAGAAGTAGTTGTTGGTGGAGATGACTCTGCAAGAGAGGTCGATGGAAGAGATATCAGAGGAGAAAAGATCGGTGGAGAGCTCAGCGCAGAAGAAAGTGAAGAGGATGAAACCGGATTGGTCATGGACATAGAAGTGGGGAATGGTTGAGGTATATTTGGCGAGGTCGTAGAAACGGGGACGTATCGAGTGTTGGTGGAGGCGGAGATAGTAGGAACATAGCGGGGTGACTAAGGATGGTGAAAGTGAGGTCTGTGCAGTTGGAAATACAAAATGAGAGAGTGAGAGCAATTAAAAATGTCGGTTTCGTGAGCTCGGAAATGGTGCTAGAGTTCAAGAGAAATGTCAGCCTGTTGACGATTTGACGTTGGGTTTGTAATTAGCAAGTGTTTTTGTTCAGTTTTCCATAGATTCATCCACCATTTGCTTAATAGAATTAAAAATTCCTTATACATTCCATTTGAGTCAAAATTGACATTTATTAATCCACAAGTTGAACTGCCCTTGCCGTATTTAAAGGAATTTCACACTATAAGACTGTGTGGAGAGTAGTGAAGAAATGAAAGAAATTAAGTGAAATCATAGTTTTTATTGGTTAGTCTTGGGGCGCTATCCGGCCACGCGATGCCGGATTCCGACGATCCGTGTCCCGAGCAGCAAAGAACGTGTCGGGGAATGTTTCAGTGTCGCGTCATATTGCAATGAAAATAAAAATACTGCATGGTCACACATGGAACTTCAGAAGAGGTTGCTGTAGATCAAACGGATCGAACGAGGCGCTTGTTTGCCGAGGACTTCAATGTGCCAGTGAAGCCGTGGTATGACAGCACCGCCCGCCCGCGTGCGTGACATGCTTGCGTCACATCACTCCCCCTTCCCCCCACACACACACATAGGCACGACTACGCACACATATACGCACACTTAGACACGAACACGCACACATATTCACACACACACGAACTCGTGAGGAGACCTATGTACTCGCGTGCTTCGTTTATCCATTTACCCGTATGTTCATTCTGTTGCTTTCTTTTCCGCTCTACGTCTGCGGGATGTTCCACATAGAAATATGACCTTTAACGTCTGTAGATTCATGAATTATTTTTTAAACTTCATTATTTCTCTGAAAAAAAAACTGTATATGATATGAATATTGTTATTTTTAATATAATTTTAAATGCATTATGTAAATGTAATTAAAGATGTTCATAAATATAAGCAAGAATACTACATGATATATAAATTTTATTCATTAATTCATTTTCTAAAAGTTAATTAAGTTTGGAGAATAGTGATAAAATCTTTATACTGCTCCATTTTTATATCTATCAAATGTATTGATACAACATTGGAACACAGCAACACTGGAAGACAAACTTTACGAAACGGTGAAAAATAAACTTGAACTTTTATATTTCACTTTTTACTAGACGAGAAAAAAAGTCAGAAATAAATTAGAATGAATATGGAGTGTACTCTTAAGTTCTTGACAATATACTTGAAAAGCACACAATGTCCTTCGTATACACTTCTTTTATCACTTCGTTTCTTTATTCTTCTTTCGTACTTTTCTTTCCTAGAACGTTTTACGAAGCATTGCTTTAACAGATTTCGTTTCTCCTGGTAATGCAGTACACGAAGATACACTTAACGTCTTGAGTGGACTCCAGGTATTGGCCGGTTGCAGAGACGGGAAAGAAAACTATCTATTATTTTGCTTGGGATCGTTTGACCTGGAGGGAAAATAAAAAAAAGACTGCAAAGTATGAAAAATGAGAAACTATGAATGAGAGAACGAGGATGAGAGAATAAACATGAAGACTTAAGTTTATTATTATACGAATGTTCCTCAAATATAACTTAGTTGCGCCGGCAGCAATTCATGACAAGAGATTCTCGTATAATGCTGTGATTTTTTATTGCTATGAGAATTTTCCCGGCGTTTACATTGGTTGTGCAATCAAATATTTCAGTCTGGAATAAACCTCCGTCCTTGATCACTGCCTTGTCCATCATTACATTGATTAGTGAACCCCAATTGTTCCATAGTATCTATCTTAAGTCGAATTAAAATTCTATATAATTAAGAATGACGAATCTTAATTTCGAGTGCGCATCATTTTACCATTTCTATACAATGAAGTGGACATTTTTCAAAGACCAACAAGTAAACGGACTTTTCATAATGTCCGTTCTTCATCTAAAAGAGAAAAAGCCCAGGGAGTAGTGGAAGCCCTTTCCGACGAGATGTTTGTTACAGTAATTCTTTCTTACGGCAAGAAAAGCCATTCATTTTCTGGAAAGTGGCTGCGTATAAAAGTAAGGTAGAAAGTTAAACCACCTCGAGAATATTTGCCTGTGATTTAATAGGGGGTCCCTTGCCTCAATCTGGTGCGCCCGTGCAACGGTCCATAAAATAACGGAAGGAAAGCATGACACTATTTGACGTGGAGGTTAAGGAGATGGTAAATTTTCCCCGACCAGGTTTTATATCGCTCTCAAAAATTTATAAATGGCTTTCGCTGTATTCCTCAACCGAGGGAGACGCAGGGAGGCTCAATATATCATCAACTTTTACGTTTGTCAAAAACTCATGGACATTGGTTTTTTTGCTCCCTTTGCGTGCGCGTTTTATAGAGGACACGTCGTGAGTGTTTTGCTATGTCTTCTTGCGGTCGCCTCGCGTGCGGCTTTTTGCCTCGGGCTCCTCCTTTTCTGCGGAAGAAACCTCTCCAAACTCTGGCAAACGCCGAGACTTAGTGCCGATCAGAAACTAATGTCTTCATTTTTTCCCTCGCCAAGTTTGCTATCGACCTAAAAGTGATAGTCAATTTGTCTCCTTCAGAAACTCTTCTTCGTCTTTTCCCGCTGATGTGCTTTTGGAGGCTTATTTTTCCATACCTGCATAGTTATTTACGCCGTCGGTTTATGCTTGTTTTTGAGTTGTGAGTTGTTGGCAGAAGTAGAAGAGAAGTCGGCAGTAATCCAATTTCTGAAGGAGTGTGGTTTAAATAATGAACCCAATTAAGAGTTCATTTTTTTAAAAGTTTATCTGATTTCTTCTTTATATGATTAATATAATTATTGTTATATTGGTTCATAATTATTGACAAATATTGCAAATAAAATACTAAAAAAATCGAACTTTTTAAAAACTGGCGGTTGTATCACTACAAGTGAAGTCAAAACAAAATAACACTGAAAACGACACTTCGAGCTTAATATTAAATTATAGAGGTTTTCTTTACAATATTTTATGACAATGGCAGCATACATTCTTAGATGTTTCCAGACAGTAAGTTTTGCTCGTAGATAATTTGTAGCAAAATTCTTAATTTAAACCGCGGTATTAGATCTTAAATTAGACATTTCTTTTGGATATTTTGCCGGTCAAAAATATATATCTTTGCTTTATTTATCTTTAATAAAAATATGTTCATATACTTCAAATCTAAGAAATACAAATCTCTATTTACATAAAAGGCGTTTCAATGGCTTCGTCAAGAAACCTCTTCTGTAAATCCCCGCAGCTAAATAATTTAAGAACGAACTTATCTAACTTTATAATTTTAGCACTAAATGTAAAGCGCATTAAATATAATTGTAAAACACTAAGGCTTAAACTCTATTTTATAAGAACAAGCTTCATTCACATTATGGACCAAAAATGTCATGATCTGTGGTTACCCCTTAATACGTATTGAGCCTCAACCGAGCACCCGTACAAATGAAATGAACAAGCCACGAGCATTTAATAGCGAACCGGACAAAAGAGGCGGAGTTGCAAATATCAGCCCGCTCGTTCCGTGGCCTGCTTGTTGTATTGAGCTTCTCGCGGGCGAGCGGAGCCCGCGAAAGCATCGGCGCCGCACTTCGAAACGAACCGGGGGGGGGGGGCGCTCGGTTTGGTTTACAGGGCGCTGAAAACGGCAAAACACTGCAGCGCCGCGTGAAGTTACCTGTGGGGGGGGGGCGCGGGAGGAGGAGAATGTGAAGGGGAAGGGATAAAAGGAGGTGGGTGGGAGGAAGAGGGGTGGGTGTTTGGAGAAGTTGCTTCCCTCGGGCGTGTGGGCCTGCGCGGCGATGGTGGCGAACTCGAGAGAGGCGCAGCAAGGTGCAATTCAGTCGCTGTCTGGAGGAGAATTCTAGCGGCCCGCTGCCCTGATCGGTAGTTTTCCGTGGTTTCTTCTAATAATATCAGGGATCAGTACCCTACCAGGCGGGTAAAGGACCGCGCGCGATCTTTTCTACCTCTTCCTTGTCCTATCCTCTCCCCTTGCACACACACTTACACTAACACGCACTACACAAGCACACATGCCGGGAGACTTAGAGCTTGACCCGGATGGGGCGGTGCTCCGCTGGTGGGAGATACCTGGTTGGCGAAATCCCCACAAGCCGACGGTAGGTCGGCGCCGGATCTCGTTAAAGAGCGCCAACTCCCCAGCAAAAACATACACTAAACTTACGGGACTAATGACCCTGTTAGTTGACGTGCTTGGAATCACTAAAAAAACAAACAAAGAATCGAGAGGGGCGGCGTGTGTGAAAGAATGCGTGGTGACTGGGCGAGAGTGAGAGCAGTTGAGGTGGGTGCGGTGGTGAAGTCGCGGACGGGGGAGGGGGAAACAGGAAAGAGAAGGCGAATGTAATGTAAGTGATACACCGACTGAGTTAGCTCAGAGCTGGTACTGCCGCTGCCTCTCCCGCGATTTAGACCTAAAAGTCCAAGGATTCGACTCTCTTTGGTGGCGACTTACCCACACCAGCTACTTATATGAAATTCATCCGCTGTTTTGAGGCGAATTAGCCGCCGATTTCTCTGATAGGTAGTTTTTTATGCTGTGTCTGATCAATTCTAGCTGAATGCCGGATCAGTACCCCTTCCTCTTCTTTGCCTCATCCTCTCCCCTTACTCTCACACACTTGCCCTTACGTACAATAAACTAACATGTCAAGAAATCAGTCGGAGGTATCAAGCCTGTCTCACCTAGTGGGTGCTCCTTTGGGAGAGATACTTGAAAGAAAAAGCTTCCTCGCAAGCTTACGTGTAGGTCAGGGCCAGATCTCACCACGCAGCGGGCGAGGAATACGGTTACCTCTCACAATAAAAGACTCACTACACTAAAAACTACAGACAATTTCAGTAGAAAACATCCATTACTCAATTAATAAATTAATCAATCAGCGGAGGTGAAATGTGCGCAACCAAGACGGCGAGGCTGAGACAGTTGGAGTGGCGAAGGTGGCTCGACAGAAGCGGAAGAGGTGGAGAAAGCTGTGGTTGGGAGGCGGCGAGAGTGGGAACGGAGAAATCAAAAACGCGGCGGAGGGGTTTGCAGAAGCCGTAGTTAAGAAAGCGGGTGCTGTGGAAGCAGGAGGGTGACGGAATCGGAAGATGCTGTGAAGCAGCGAAGGTTGGAGAGGTGTGGAAGTGGTGGAAAAAGCTGTGATTGGGGGGCGGCGAGAGCGGGAACGGTGAAATCAGGAGCGCGGCGACGGCAGCGGCGGAGGGGTTGGCAGAATCCGTAGTTAAGAAAGCGGGTGCTGTGGAAGCAGGGGGTGACACAATCGGAAGATGCTGTGGAGCAGCGAAGGTTGAAGAGGTGTGGAAGAGGTTGAGAAAGCTGTGGTTGGAGGGCGGCGAGAGCGGGAACGGAGAAATCAGGAACGCGGCGGAGGGGTTGGCAGAAGCCGCAGTTGAGAAAGCGGGTGCTGTGAAAGCAGGGGGTGACGGAATCGGAAGACGCGGTGAAGCAGCGAAGGTTGGAGAGGTGTGGGCGGCGGCGCGAGCGAAAAAGGCGGGCGTGGTGGAGGCGAGGGCCGCGTCGGTGCGAGTCGAGAAACGGACGGTGAAAAGGCTGTCGGATCATGACGTCGAGCGGCTCATGACGAATTTAATGCGAAACTTCTCGTCGGCGCCGCCGAAAAAAGGGCGAGACGCAGGGGTGTCCCAAACATTCCGGAACGCTGCAGGGGCGGAAAATTCGGATATTGGCGGGGAGGAGGCGTACAAGTTAGAAGCAGCGTTGCCAGATTGGGCATAATTCCGAATTTTTTGGGCTGAAATATGGCTCTCGCTAGCGGGAGCTTTGGACTTCGGGGAATCCCGCCCAATTGGTGGAAATGCTTCAAAACACTTGGGGTTTTGGGCGGGTTTTCAGATTACGAGGAAATTAAAAAAAAACACAAAAAACACGAAGTTGACAGTGAGTTTGATTTTTTAGTTTTTTACTTTGTACATGATTTTTCAATAATCATTTGTTAATGCGTTGCAATTTACTTTGAGAAGAGAGTATGTTAGTTTGTAGTCCTCTAGTATAGGGTGTGTTCTAAACGTCATAGCATCTTTGACGTTAGTATGTAAATATATCACATTAGCAGTCCTTGCAGTTAATTTTAATACACGCCATTTAAAATTAGTCGTCTTTTTGAAGTACGGTGTCACTGCCATCATTATTCGTTAGCCCTTAGGAAAGAAGATTTTATATGTAAGCATGTCTGTAGTAATCTTTTCAAGTGCGAATATTTATGAGGAGCTAGGAGAATGAAAATGGGAAGGTGAGGAAATTATTTTATCCCGTAAAGTATTCCTCCCATCAGTTGTAGTCATAAGAATAGTCATAACTACTTTTAAAATATCAAGATATAACATATTATTACAAAAAACATAATTGTTTACATAAATTATTAACTAAAACGTTCACAAACAAACAAAAAATGGAAATGAAGCATTTCATAAGGTCACTACCTCAAAAAGGAATCTCCAAATACGTTATTTTAATGCTAATTGAAATTTTCCGCTTGTATTGTTAAGTTTTTCTTATTGGGCGGAATTGGACGGATTTCTGCCATCTAACAGCTGATGCTTGTACGCAGCATCTGGCGACCTGGTTAGGGGGCGGATTCTTGGCGTGGCGAACACATTGTTCGCAATCCCCCTCCTGTTCGAGACTAAGGGACTTGTTGCCTTCCGAGGCCCACAAGGAAGAGTCAACAAAATATTGATGAATTGAATGTGTTATTGTATCCTTCAAGTATAGTGAATCAAAGACATGCACAATACGTTTATTATTATTTTATACACTTGTATTCAAAATAAGTATTATACGTGGTGCATTAATTATAATACTTATTGTAAATATAAGAGCATAAAATAATAAACATATTATGCTCGTCTTTCTTACAATAAAAAGACAAAATGATTATTAAATTAGGACTGTCATGAGAAAAATCTTATTTAAAACATTGAAGTTTTCCGATAGATTTTTATGCAATCTTTCATATAGGTTTTACCGGAATTTTGATATTTATTTATATTTCCGTTACAATTGTAAAGAACTATAGTAAGGGAAAACACAATCTGCAAGTCAAAATAATGTGCTTCTCGAAGAGCCTTATTGGCTACTTCAGGCAATGTACTCTTTAAATGCATTTAAAGAGTAAGGTTTGAATGTGTATGTAATATCGTATCTCGAAAATTTCAGTAAAATAATGTTGATCATGACATATTCATCGCATTAATCGTTTTATATCTGTAATATAGAATTATATTAACTAACTCTTAATTTTATAGTATTAATTAAGAAATGAAACGATTGAAAAGTATGAGAAAATAATGTTGTACTATTGCTATATGTCCCAAAGTAACTAAAAATACTGCGTCTACTTTAAACAGTTTCCATTAGTTACAAATATATTTACATCATCCAACTCGTACTCCAATGTTTTCTTACAGCAGTTTTTCATTTTCATTTAGCTTCTAGATAATGTTGAAATTTTGCATAATCCCAATGAGAATTTCAACGTACTTGGAAGTTCATCAAAGAGACTGTAAAAATGCTATCTCCAAATTATTATTAGTCTCGAATATTCATCTCCCAGCTTACTTTTAATTATTTTCGAGATGCAGAGTCCATCTTCCATATTTAAAAGAGCAATGAAACATAATAACGTTCTACTAGAAAAACATTGTTTTCATATTAGCAACGAATGTTACAATCCGCGTGAAATAAAGAAATTTATTTTTCTTTCTACTTCTTTTTATATATTCGAAGTACGAAGAGATAAGTATTTGAATATAATTGATTCATCCCCATATTATCGCTTTCCTCTGACATACACTGAACGTGTTTGGATGTAGATAATAAGTCAAATCAAACATATCAAATTGCGATTAGAAATGTTATGAATACCTACTCATTCCCCAAGTCCATTTTTTCTTGCTTTCGCTGGTATCCGCAAGAGGTGGAGTTGAACACTACGCAGTAATGAATAACTCTCCTTGAATTAACTGCAAGAAAACCGCGCGCGGAAGTACGAGTGGGGCGCTGTTGCTTAAAGGCGCGCAGGGAGGGAGGGGTGGCGCGTGCCCGGGGAATAAGTCCGGAGTGCGTGCGAACGCGGTGCGAGGGGGCGCTCGGATCGCTTAATTAAACATTCGGGGCTCCGCATTGAATGTAAATTGCTGAGGAGGCGAAGGTCCTCGACGCTCGGCCCGGGGGCGGTGGGGAGACGGCGCGCCGCTGGCGTGGGGATGGGAAACGGAGCGAGAAGGTGGGGGAGAGGGCGGGGTTTGGGTATACCGGGAACCAAAGGTGTGGGTCGTTGTGTAGGGCTGGGGAAAGAGAGGGAAAGATGTTGTGGTGGTGCAGGGCTACAAGAGCCGAGGGAGTGACGCTGTGGTGAAAGGGGTGAGGACGACGTGAGAACTGTTGGGCGGCATGGCATTTGGACGGGGAAGGGGCGGGTAGGCAGAGGAAGTGGCGAGGGAGGGCAAATGTGTGGGACGTCCTGAAGGGTGGTGGTGCAGGGCTGCGGGGAGCATGGGAGAGAGGCGGTGGTGAAGGGGGTCTGGGCTACGTGAGATCTGATGGATCGGCGTTGGACGGCACAGCAATGGCGTTTGGAGGAGCAACGGGGCGAGAAGGCTGGCCACGGGGTGAAGCTGGCCGCGGGTAATGGAAAGGACAAGAACATGGGGAGCGATTTAAGAGAGGCATCGATGGGGTGGGTCAGGCTGAGGTTGCTCAGGGTATCAATTCATGTCACTGCAGTGCTTTTAATCGGGAGATCCTAGGGTTCGAGTCCCGACGGTGGCATGTTTCTCAACACCAGCTAGCTTCTGCCTGGAGGACAATTCTAGCGTTCTGAATTCTCTTCTGATAGGTAGTGTTCCATAGTGTCTCTAATCAGCACAAGGCGAATGCCGGAGCTGTACCCTAACAAACGGGCCAAGGACCAACAGCGATCTTTCCTTCGCTTGCCTTGTCCCCTTACTAACGCACACTAACAGATACACATACATGCACTACAGTGTTACACATGACGAGAGATCGACCGGAAGCTTAGAACTTGTTCCGGTGAGGGCGGTGTCTCGCTGATGGGAGATACCTGGTGAAGAAAACGCCGCTGCCGAATGTGTAGATCGGCGTTGGATCTCATTACCCAGCTGTGGAAGACCATCGCCACCACCCGTGATAAAATAAGCACTATACTTTTCATGCATATGGCGAGCCTGAAAGATGGAAAAAATCAATCAATTGAACCGACTGGGTGAAGAGGAGGAGCACAAGAGGACGGGTATCGGAGTGCAGGCGTGATGATGATGTCGGATGACGTGGAGGAACGAGTACGCGGGGATGGTCTGGGAATGATGGATGGAAAGAGGGGATGGGAAAGGGAGTTACCCTTGTCGGTGACGAGATGCCAGCGGTGTGGCTCCGGTGTAGAGGGTTGGGGAACGGGGAAAATGATGGTTGCGGTGGGATGGTGAAGCGGCGGTGTTTGTTAATGGTGGACGTTCGAGATGTAGATGTGGTGACGATGCTGATATTGTTGACGGTGTTGATGGTAGTGATTGTGAAGGTGGCAGTAAGGGTGGTCGTTGTGGTGGTTTGGACGGAAACTGTGGTTATACATGTGATGATGGTGACACATATAGTTGTGAACATGGAGGGAGGGTGATGCGATGTGGTGATGCGATAGTGGTGATGATGGCGCTTGTGGTTGTGCTAATAGTGTATTTCGTGATGGTAGTAGTGATGTTTTCGGTGATAGTTGTCTAGTGATCAAAGTAGATGGTAAGAGTGACGGTATTGCAAGGTGATCAATAAAGGCACTACAGCCTAATTAGGATTTCATTGAAAAGAAATATATTTCTTCACTGTCATGACTTCTTTACAATCCTTACAAAAACTGAATACCGAATCCGTACTCAACAATATTGGGTTTTATGTGTAAATATCTAAAATGTATTACCTCATTACTGATAAGAACAAGGAATGACGCAAACAAGCAAGCCTTAGGACCTTCTAGCGCATGCGCACATGCGTTGTAAAGGGAACACAGACTGGGGTGTGTCAGAAACTGGGCGTCTTCTATTAATTATCATCTAAGCTCGCGTACCGCACGTCTCGGGCGAGTCTAGCAGCTTGCCGCCTATCTAAGGGCGCAGTGACCGCACGTAATGAATAGCTGCTGCTGCCGCCTCCCGAAAGCGTACATCGCTGGCGCAGGGTGAATGACGCAAGCACGTGACCGACGCGATGTTTGGGGGAAGGGACACGGGGAGCGAGATTATTATGGTGGTGCGGGTTCGGATGAGGTTGGTGGAGAGACATGGGTTGGGACTACGTAAGGGTGGAAGAGAGCGAGTGGAGATGGACGGGAAGTGCATTGAGTGATCGGGACGAAGCAGCGTAGATAGCCGTGGAGAGGCGAGAGCGGCCGGACGAGGAGAGACGTAGCGGGAAGGAGTTGAGCGGGGCGGGGGGGGGGTATTTTGGGGCTGAGTGGTGCAAATACGGAAACAGCGAAGCGGGGGCGGGGTGGGTTGAGTGTTGTTAAGTGGAGAGGGCTGGTCGGTGACGGAAGGGGCGAATTGAGGCAGATGGAGGTGGAGATGGGCGACGCGGAGTGGGGTGGAGCGAGGACGATGAGGTTGACGTGGAATGGGATGGGTTGGCGTGGGTGGGGCTGTACGGTGAGGGACAGGACAGGGAAGAATGGAATAGGGAGAGTCGGGATGGAACAGGACGGGACGAAACAGGATAGAACAGGACGGGACGGGACGTAACAGGGCGGGACGGAACTGGTCGGGACGGGTCGGGACTGATGGGACGGGTCGGGACTGATGGGACGGAACGGGACTGATGGGACGGGACGGGACTGATGGGACGGGGCGGGACTAATGGGACAGGACGGGACTGATGGGACAGGACGGGACTGATGGGACAGGACGGGACTGGTGGGACAGGACGGGACGGGACTGATGGGATGGGACGGGACGGGACTGATGGGATGGGACGGGGCGGAACGGGACTGATGGGACGGGACGGGACTGATGGGACAAGACGGGACAGGATGGGATGGGACGAGACATGGCAGTAAGAGGCGTGGTGAGGCTAGGATGGGCGGAGTGAAGGAGGATAGAGGAAAGCGCGGCAGTGTGAGGAGCGGACCGTAGCGAAGCGGGGTCGGTCGCTCGGCGCTGTGCAGAGGGAACCCTGACGGAGCTAGTCGGGACACAGGAAAGGCCTAGCGGGGCGAGGTGAATGCGGCTGAGGACAGAGGGTAGATCGGGGCGGAGCGGGGTTGACGGGACGGCGGGCAGGTAGAGGGGCCAGGCCCGGGCGTTGCACGACCGGGCGGGAGGGGAACCACAAAGGCCTGTTTCAGCCCTGCACCGTGGCGCGCAAGGCCCCGCCCCCCGCACCCCGGCTCCATTACGGGAAGAGTTTGCGCGGGGTTGTCTTTGAAGCTGCTTTGTGGTCGCGGCGACAGCGCTCCACCGCCCTCGTCCCGCAGCACGACACGGCGCCCCCCCCCCCCTCCAGCCGCTGCGGCGTGCGTGCGGCGGCTACGAACACGCCCTCGAGGGCCATTGGCACGTCGTATGCGGGGGGGGGGGGGGGACAGGGAGGAAACGTCGAAACTTCGAAAATAAGCTCTTAAGTTAATTTTAAGCATATTTTGCTTAATAAAACAATTGGATAATGGCTGAGCCGCAATTAGCCAAAGTTGGTTTGAAAAAAAATTTCTATGCAAAAATGTGCATAACAGAAACATATAAACACTCCAGAAGCATGTAAATTGTTTATTTGCTGAAGAAATGAAAACATTTGTTCAGGAAGAAAAAATTAACACAGAAATAGAAAAGTAGTCGTATTGTGTAAATTGGATGTTGTTTTTACATAAGTCAGCTGGTGTTATTCAATCTATTAATTGCATGTCATTAAATTCTAACATTATGTTTAATTTTTCCATCCCTATTTTACTAATACACTCGTAAATTTTCACTCTTTTTTGGAAAATATTGTGTACATGCCTTTCCTCCGTGATGTGTAATCTCATACTTTATTCAACAAGAATGACATCGTCATAATTCTTTAAAACACTTCGCGATAAAAAAAAACACTAGCGGCAACTCATATTGCGTCTCCTTAACTCTCATCCTAGCTGTTCCACTTTACGAGCTCTCACGGTGTTATGAAATCAAACATCGGCGCGACGCTTGTATTTTGTTTCCGCAACGCAGTTCCTGTAGAGTCGTGATGCTAGAGGGCAGGCTTACTTAATATGTCACTGTTCTCGTCGTATGTGAGATTTTCTTTTAGCACCGAGATACGTTACGTTGTTTTTCAGCTACTTAAATGATTGTTTCCCTCCATAGGTAAGGAAAATCCTCACCGCAACTGGGTTAAAAAGAAAGTTGATAAGAGAGTTTTGCGATCCCCAATAGAAAAAAAATGATGAGTCTTTTCTCATTTTAAACTACTGTATATAACCACTGTATTATATCCAAAACTAAATTTCTGTTTATAATGTCTCAAATGATTCTTGTATATAAATCATATTAATGTATTTATCTTATACGGCTGCAGAGGACCAATGTTCAAGCTAGAATAAACTTAAAAAAGATCGTTTAATAAATAAAAGAGGGATAGAATACGCAGAAGTTATGTTCTTATCGCTTTTTTTTCAATTCAGCTACTGTGCGCTTCCAGCTTCAGCCAGAGAAATGTATACATTAATCTTGATTTAGCGCTAAGTAGCTTTCTCAGCTAGTACTTTCATTGTCTAGTTCAGAAAAAGCAGCATACGCGTCTCGCCAACAAAGCAGGCACTCTGCTGTAATTCATATTTCAATTACCTTACTCTTTAATGTACTTCGTTTAAATCTTCTTTATTCTCCCGCTTTCTTTGCTTTTTAGTGGTTGTCTATTATATTTCTTCTATTCTTCCCTTTTCCACTTCCACAATTTCATGGAAAACGTAAATTTCGGCAAATGAACTGTATTCAATCCCTTTAAAGATTTTAAAATGAAACATGAACAACATTTCTACCCTGTTCATAAAGAAATGAAATTATGAAGCATTACATATATGAAATTTTTTAACAGTCAAGAATATTTCTTAACGTAGGTGCCCTAGGTTGAATGGAAATTGACGCATTTACATTCCCTTCATGCCAGTAAGGGGATAGCCTAATGTTGTGATGTTGCAGCTTCTAGTCAGAGCATTAAAGCTGGAACCACAGTGGGGAGTACCGCAAGAACAAAGCGGAAATGACATAGTCTAGTGATAGCAACATCCAGCCCCTGGTGTGCACCGGGAGAAGAGAACAGGAGAGAGAGAAAGAGAGAGAGAGATACAGGGAGAGAGACTGAGAGAGACTGAGAGAGACAGAGAGAGACAGAGAGAGACTGAGAAAGACTGAGAGAGACAGAGAGACGGAGAGAGAGAGACGGAGAGAGCGAGACGGAGAGAGAGAGAGACAGAGAGAGATACGGCAAGAAATGATCATGGCAAGTTCTGAAATAGAACCGGCTGAGATGGCTCAGTGATAATAGCTGTTGCCACTGTAGCGTCTCTTTCAGGAGATCGTTGAGTTGGAGTGTTGGGAAAGCATTTCCGAGATAGCTGAATTCAGCCACAAAATAAATTCCATTCCAATAAGATTTTAAGAACCAGTTGTACAATGTATTCAGGTATAGGAGTCTAATTGACACATTGAATCATTTCCGGAACAAAGAGTGTAAAACATACGTATAGTAAAAAATACGTATATTTTTTACTCATGAGAGTTAGTGTTTTTTTCTCGCTGTTCTATTCCAACACTGTCGAATGATGCAGGTTAAATTTATGCAATAAATTGAACATATTCATTGGATACAATTGTATCTCGCCTACCGCGAATTAATTTGTTTCAACGACAGAGATGATTTTTCTTTGTGAGTTAAAGTATCTATTTGGCGTAGAATACCCTTTTAAGTCGTTTTAAAATTTTGTCAATCCGAGGGAGATAAGACGTGTGTAGAAATTTGCGTCAAGAAGGTGTATACTGACTTTACCGAAATTGAGAAACCTATCAAAGTACATTTTTTTTCCTAAAAAGCTTTACTAGTATAGAATTTAACTGCTGAACAAAGATTTTGATACCTTATAATGAGTGTGAACAAATTCATATATTTGTTTAAACTTTTCGACCTTACGAAAGAGGTAATGACACTAGAGAGGATACGAGTTTTAAGTAACAAGAAAGGGAAAAAATCAATGGTTTTGGACAAGCTTGGTTAGTGACAAATTCTGTTGTGTAATAAAGCGACTGCAAAACCTTTCACTACCGATAAACCAGTGTAAATGGAATTAATAACACATAATAATGTATTTGAAATACAATGACACTCCTTTGCCTTAAAACAGTATCCTAATAGCATAATGAAGTAACATGTTCATCAGAAAATAAATGTATGATACAACTGTCCAGTGTGGCCAGCTAGACTAAACGTATCTTGTATTATTCAATTAGTGGGGGAATTAATTTTGATGCACGTCACCCGTGCTCATTTCCTTGGAGCTTTTGTTCGAAGAAACATTGTTGGATCTATCTGGTAGCAACATTTATAGCCAACTTTTTTATGCTGCTAACATAAAGATCGAAGCTGTGGATTTTTAAGGGCGAAAAAATCCTTCGTACGCCTTCCTTCGGAGGGGAAGTAAAACAGGCTGTCCCATGTTAGTAGATTTACTTGCATGTAAAAGATCCTCAAGCCTAAATGACGCCTCTGAGCTAAATTCAAAAATCGCCTGTTTCTCGCCCAAGAAATACCTCCTTCCTCTGGTAGTTGGTGAAAGGAGTGTAGCGAAATTTGCGTGGTCAGACGGAAGAGCAGGCCTAATGGCCTGAGTCTCGCCAAGTACAATAAGGCATTAATTCAATTCAATTCAATTCAATTCAAAGCGCCAAACCGTAAACTACTGTGAATGCCCTGTGAGGTTCAGTGCGGGCCGTTTCCTTTAGATCGGTCTCTTCCTTCGACTGAGCTATATTTTCAGCAGCTATGAACCACCAGAAGACATGTACAATCCCCTGGACAGGAATGTGTCCCGGAGAAACTTGCCTGCTATTTACTTGCGGCTAGTGGATATTTTTCTGGATGAACTAAACCATGTTAAAAAATTCTCGAGAGTAGTTTCGATGGGTGTGTTAAATTTAAGGTTTTTTTTAAAACGATAATCGTAACTCTGAGGGGCTTTGGGGAAGTTGTTTTCCCGTCCTCTGCCCGTGATCCCAATGGCAGGAACCGCCCTTCTTCGGGTGGGCATCTCTAGGGAGACTCTGCAACTCCAAGGCAGGAACAACCTTTCTTAAATGAAGTGTTTGCACCTCGAGTCCTGTATTCGTGAATAAAATCTCGGTGCCTGATATTGCGCGGGAAATTTCCCGGTACTTAGTTTTACTTCCGAGGAAACGAGACTCATCTTGTATCGTTAAGGCCAAATGGCGGAAGAACAGAAGGGAGTAGTAGGTCAACTGAGAAACTTGAGATGTAAAAGGGTTCAAAGGAGTATACGGGTTCATGGAAATATGCAATCCGTGCAATCCGAAATTATAATTTCGTTCGTCTTGTAGGGTGCTTTAGATATTTACTACTAAAATATATCATACATAAGTATAAATGTTTAATAGAAAGACGGTCCGAGAAATGACGTTACTCCACTTCACTTGTTTTGTGCTGCGAACCTCTCAACTAATATTCTTTATAATTTACAGGCAGAATATGCTAACCATATTGATTCCTGTAATTCATTTCAGTGAGTCATTAAATCGCATCAAAGCCGCGAAAAAAACGACCTATGGTATGGTGAAGAAAAACCTGAGAGAGAAAACACCGGCGTATGTGGCTCAGGACATTAACTGATGACACTGCAGTGCCACTGACCAAGAGGTTATAGGGTTTGCGTCCCGACGGTTGTAAGATTTTCGACACAAATATATAGCTAGATCGAATTTAACCTCTGACTGGAGAAGAAGAAGAAGTCTAGCGGCCGGCTGCTCTGACCGGTAGTTTTCCGTGGTTTCTACGATCCACATCAGATGAATACCGACCGGAGCAGTATCCTAACAAACGGGTTGCGGACCGCGCGCGATCTCTCGTTCCTCATCCTTGTCTTATCCTGGATCCTTTCTTACACACACTGAAACAACGTAAGACATTGACTTTTGGAGGGTGGAGCACGCTACCTCGACGGGAGACCAATCGAGAGAATAAAATTTGTTCCGGCTGGGGCGGTATTCCGCTGGCGGGAGATACCTAGATAGGGAAAATTCACAAATCGAAGTGCAGGTCGCCGCCGAAACTCGCCATCGATCTGGGAAAGAACACCAACACTACGAAACGCTTCCTTAATGACGAGGTGTAGATATCAAGTCTTATTTCCTTTTATTCTGCAAACAACCACTCGTGCCTGAAACGAGTCAGCGCTGCAGACATTCGCTTGCAACCAGCAACGAAGCATCAACTATCACACCCACATTGACACGCACACTGTATCCATTGATAAGTTTGCCGATCTAGGCTCCGCTACACTTGCAACTAGCTGGTAAATTTTCCCAGTCGCTACTCACCCTTTCTCAGAATTTTGGAAAATATTCTAAAGTTCGTAATTATTGTGAATGTTCATTATTGTGTCATAAAATGAAATCAATTATCTCCTAATGAGAAAGAAGTTTTCTTCTACGAATGCAATACTAGTGTTCAGTTGTTCTTCTCTGTATTCAACAATTTCAGAGGATATGGATTATGCATTTACTCGAACTTGTATGTTCACGTACATAAACATATCATGTTATGTCACCAGCATCGTATGTCAAAGTGTGTATGTCGCCAGGGAAAATCTCTGACGGTTCTGTTTAGATTCTGACTACTATGTTTCGAACATTGTTTTGTCTCTTCACTATTCCTGCCAAAAGACGATTACAATTATGTTGGATTTATTTCCCGTAATTTAGAATTGAATCATGAAAGATTTTTTTCTCTTTAGCATGATTTGCTTGTTTTGCTCTTTTTGATTGTTCCTATTTATCTGTGCCAGAGATGCAGTTTTTTATTATTATTCTTCTTGATATGTTTCAGGTGAGTTGGTGTTTGCAAGTTTTGGAAGCTTTATTCTCACACTTTCTACGTATTTCAATGTTCTAACAACCCAGGTGAGTCTGAATGTTCATAATGGAAATGGATATCCATATTACGAATATCCATTTTATGTAAATCATGCATGTTCTTTTAGAATTTTTGAATGAAATCTTTAATATAAAGAGGATATAACATCAAAATAATAATATGAAGAATATTGCAGTATCTCTTCGAGTGTTAATTAATTATCGATTAATAACCGCTTTAAAATTGGGTGCAATTTGCAATTCAAATTACATATTTATTATGCTGTTTTAGATTGTGTTTAGCGACACAGAATTACCAGGCACAAAAATATTGAAGAATTAGGATTTTAAGAGTGCGGAGATGTATTAATTATTCATAAACAACTATAAAGTGTAAAATATATAATTCTAAGATAATATAAGTTAATATATTTGCGTAAAAGTACTATGATTTACTTAGACCCATTAGATTATCGGCAGTGATGTCGTTATGTTGGAGGAGATCGTCTAAAAATACTCCTGAGACCATTCTTACTGTCCTCTAACAAACTGCATCTTATATGTTTGTTGATTACCACAGCCATGAATAGATAAAATATTCGATTTAAAATAAAATAAAATGTTTATTTCTGAATTTGATAATCTTCTCACAAAATATTCCCAGCAGTATATAACTTACAATCTCTTATTTATTACTATCTAATGTTTCTAGTATTCGTATAACATGAATGAATTTTGACGAGAAACTATGTTATAGTCCACGAGTACTTCACCCAGTAGACATTATGTAATTCAAAAAGGAACTTCAACTAAACCATATGCAAACTTGAAATGAGATCCGAGAACTGTGCAATTTATGTTTGGGTTGCCTCGTCTCTTTCTCGGAAACAGAAAACACGCTCGCATCTAAATGCATTCCATGGGAGGATATACGTAGAAATACCTGGAAGAACAGAATGCTTGGTCATCGTGGCGTCGCTTATTTAAATTCTCAGAATCGTACGGCGACGTGTACCTTGCATTTCCTAGAATTCAGGCGTCGTGCCATACTTTTTATAACCCGGAAATTCTTAGATGGCCAACATGGATGGCCGAGGTGGCTAAGAGCGTGTACCGACTCTGTTCTTTGGTCCTAAAGGTCGCGAGTTCTAGTCCCGCCTTGGGCGTGGTTGTTTGTCCCTTATCTGTCATGTACGTGTGGTCACGGAGGGCCTCGCGTTCTGCTGACCCCAGAGCACAGAGATTCGTAAATGTGTTAGTGTGAAGTGCATGTTCCAATCGAAACGTTAAGGGGTAACCAGCTATTGTCTGGATGCAAACCCTACCAAAAATTAATAATGAAGTAGAGCAAAGGCTTTATTATCCAGGTTGACCATTTAAGAATTTCCGGGTTATAAAACGTACGGCACGACGCCTGGACGTTAGTAAATGCAAGGTACTCGTCGCCGTACGATTATGTATTTTTAAAAGGTTGTGCCCTTAGTTAATATACAAGAGCAAAGTCTGTCCTTGCTCTAGTGCTCTTTACGTAATGTACGTACGAGTATGTATTTGTCATTTTGGATCGACTGTCAGACTTTGTCGGCTAGCTAACGGTGTCCCCCATGCCTTGACCTAGTTTGATTCCCACGCTTCGGGGTTAAGAGAGACATGTGGTGAACATGGCGTTTTCCCTTCACCGCAAGTAGAAAACTCAGCCTGCCTGAGCTTTTCTTCGTCACTCGACTATAGAAAAGAGACGGTTTTGAGGGAAAGCTACTCTGTTTGTGCCTACACTGAGAATCAAACCCAATATACCCACAAGATGAAGTATCCCTGATCTCCGGAATTGTTTCTCAGTTGTAAGCAGTTGTAAATCGGAATATTACTTATTTCCAATACGTGCAGAAATTGAAAAAAAGTTATGTATCCTTCGCCCGTGCGAGAGGTGTATGTTGAGGCAAAGCAAAATACCTTATAGTATTTTTGGAATGTGTAAAACAGAACATTAATGCCGAATAACAAGGGAAATATAAGGAATTGCGCAATAAAGTAAATTAAAATGAGTCATTGGGAATGTAAGGTGTTAGAAAATCCAAATATTAAATACATTTTGGGCAATTTATTTATTTATTTATTTATTTATTTTGAAAATAGGGCAGATAAATAATACAGGACATTGTTGATAGGGGACAAAAGACGCTTCATGCAGGATTACGGTGCGACAAGAACACATCGATGAACAAGAATAACAAGCAAACAAACGATCTGGTTAAGTCAGATAGGAAGTAAAAGGAAACAATTTTCGAGAGAACTATGCCGGATTTGGTAGAGGAAGGATCGATGTCCGTCAGAGCGAAGAGTAAAAGTAATTGATTATTAGTTCGTGTTAGATAGAAAATAGACATGTGGTTCGCGTGTATAAAAAATAGGGAAAATAATGAATATTCAGTTCGCGTACGGTAGCAAAAACTTAAAAGCTAAATTGATTGTTTTAGTTATTCCGCGCATGTCATCAACAGGGTCACTAGTCCTGTTAGTGCAGTGCATGTTTTTGCTCAGGAAGTGATATTTCCCTCGCTGTGTGGAGAGATCCGGTGCGGACCATCCGTCATTTAGCGGGTTTTTCCCCAACCAGGTATCTCCCACTAGCGGGACACCGCCCCAGCCAGGCAAGCTCTTAGCTCCTGACGGGTCTCCCGGCATGTGTGCTTGTGTAGTGCATGTTAGCGTGTTGTGTGTGTATGTAAGGGGAAAGCATAGGGCAAGAAAGAGGTAGGAAAGATCGCGCGCGGTCCGTGGCCCGTTTGGTAGGGTATTGCTCCGGCATTCGCCTGGTGTTGATCGAAAAAAAAACACGGGAAGCTACCGATCCAAGCAGCCGGCCGCTAGAACTCTCCTTCAGACAGTTACTGAATTCTTCAAAGCTGACAAGGTAGTGTCGAACATTCTGCCACCGTCGGGACTCGACCCTAGGACCTCCCGGTCAAAGGGACTGCAGTGCATCAGTTGATCCATCTGACATCATCTCTCTCATCTGAGCCATCTCTCCCAGTTATTTTTGTCGTCACAATTAAACGAAACCTAACGAGTGTATAGGGTAGCTTCCCACACCGCTCGTCGCCTGGTCGGGCCCCACGTGGTGGCTCGCGTGCCGATCGCGTTGGTCACGCCCCGGCGCGGCGCGGCGCGGCGCGGCGTGCGGAGCTACGGACGCTTTTGGCGACGGCGCCCATGCCAACGCCCCCGCCCCCGGCCGCGCGCCGCGCGCATGAGTGGCGAGCTCCTAATAAACGCCTCCGACGCCCGGACGATGGTCTGCTATGGTAGAAACAATGCGCTGCTATGGTCAAATTTAAATGTAGTTTCACTTCGACGTCGCGAGCTGGAAGGGGGCGGAGACACTGTTATATATTCGGGAGTTTTATAACGATTTAATTTTTTGTTATTGATGCATTGAATGGCGGCGGCGATGGTGTACACAAATTGACGGATTTAAACCTGACCGAAGCCGTGGATTTTTAAGGGCGAAAAAATCCTTTGTACGCCTTTCTTCGGAGGGGAAGTAAAGCCAGCTGTTCCATGTTCGTAGATTTACTGCATGTAAAAGATCCTCAAGCCTAAATGAACCCTCTGAGCTAAATTCAAATCGCCTGTTTCGTTGCCCGAGTGATACCTACTTTCTTCGATAGTGAGTGAAAGGAACGTAGCGAAATTTGCGTGGTCAGACGGTAGAGCGGGGCTGATTGTCCGAGTCTCGCCACGTAAAATAAGGCATCTATTCAATTCAATTGAATGACAGTGTCCCTCTCTCCTTCCAGTTCGTGATGTTCAAGGTACTTACATTAAAATCGAAGTATACAGTACATTCCGAATTTTGTAACCGATTGCCATTCTTTGAGTTTGAAAAAAGGATGTTTTTACTTTCTCACTTTACTACGTACCTATGTAGTATGGAGAAAGTAGATACTCCGATTTTTACGTAGTGGTACTTTAAGGACATGATCTGAAAGAAGGGGGCGTTGTCAGTTAATGGGGAACTCAATACTAAAAATTTAAGTCGTAACGAAGTTCAGATGCGATGAGTGTCCTACTCTCCGCTCAGCTCGTGACCTTGAAGTGCCACTATGTAAAAAGCAAACAGTAAAAATGTTGGGTAAGTCAGAAATCGGCAATTTTTCGACCCTATATAAAAATTAGTTTAAACTTTTTTCTCAATAATGTGTCAATATTTTCCCTTTGAATTTCTTCCTCAGAGCAGTAGACACTTAAAAAATGGTACTGCGCCCATTTTTAACGAGCATTTAAGATTACAAATACACAATATTGATGATCGTTTGTACCTTAATGAAATCTGTTAAAATTTAAATAAGTTAATGTACATTTTTTTAGAACAAAAGATGAGTTTACGCGTAATTTTGATCGAAGTTAATGCACTTTTTAAATTTTAAAAGTGCTACAATTTTTTTCTTATTTTTACCTGTGCATATAGCAAATTACTCTCTTAAAAAATGGCGCATAACTCATTTTTACTGAATTTCCTGAATTATCGAAAATTGCAAAAGTTAGTTATTGTCCAACTACTTTTCCGCAGTGTTACTAAGTGTTGTAGAATAACTAGCTTGACGTTGTACCATCGACATGTTTTGGTAAGACGATACAGTTGTATCAATGCCTTCGTACATTACTCAACACAGACACAACCCTCCTTCCACATAAGTTCTGTTAATAACTGGAAAGCGACTAACCATGTAACATTCTGACATATTTGCCTTTTTTGTGGCGCCAAATGTACCGGCGGGAAGGTGTATTCTGACGGCAAAATACTGTCGACAGACGGCATGTAACTCAAAGCTTTTCTCTTCTGTCACCATCGTTCTCATCCACACCCATCCATCACTCACAAGATGTGAAACGTAGCTTCTATAAAAGTATTGGATAAACAAACTAATGTCATGGTATATTACCTTTGTAAATGGAATATAACCTTACAACCTAATAACAAATATTTTGGAACATTAATGTTAAAATGGGTTGCACACGTCAGTAATATATACGTTGGTGGTTCGTAGAGGAAATCTGACACGAATATTAGAGCGTTACAACCTACATGCGAGCAGTGGCGGATTACATTTCTGTATCAAGAAGACGCTCCTCCTATTTTCCTCCAAGTAGCTGCTGTCTGTCAGATATATTGTTGTCGTAATACTATTACCAAGGAAATGGATATCATATTTGTTCCCCAACCACAAGTGAGAGCATCATTCCTGAGTTGGTGGTCACAGAAATGTTTTTCTATTATATTTCTGTGGTACGTTGATGATAGGGTTAATTTAAGAGATGAATGATGATGATAAGTGAGTAATTACGAATGAGAGTTTCTGAGTTGTAGAACATGGCGATGTGAAAAGACAATCAAACCACCTCCACGTAGAGAGAAAACCCTTAACCTTTTCAGAACTTGTCATCGCGGCCTTCTCCTCTGTGTACTTAATGCAGTTGCGGTAAAAGGCAAACTACTCGTATTATGTATGACACCTAAAGCTTATAACTGAAAATTATGACTTTTTACCACTGAATCAGAGAACAACCCAACTTTTTAAGAATTTGTACCCACGAATGTAAGGCCATATCAATCTGATATCACATATGTACTCATTAGTGGCTTAAACTTAATCATCAGTATTTAAAAAAATACAAAATGAGGTACTTTTTCTAAATATTTCCTTCGAAGAAGCTTGTCATATTAAATAGTTTTCTGGTGCGAAAATGTTTCCGATCTTTCTTTCTTCCTCTCGCCGCATAAATTACGATTGTGAGAACATGGAAAATATTGATTAACTTTTGAAATAAAGGGACCTGGTGGTTAAATATGTTTTCTCTTTCTTTTAGTAAGAACTTTTTGAAGGACTTCTTGAGAAATTTATCTTGGTTGTTTGCTGAGTAACGTTTGCAAAAGATTGTATTCTTAGAAAAGTTGACGTAATCTTTCCTGAAGTTTCGTGCACAGCTTCATAACGAAACACGAATAAATTAGGTCATGATTAGTCAAATGGAAAATATTTCTTGTTGGTGAGGAAATCTCTACTTCTCTCTGATTTAAAAATCGCTCAGAACATCAATATTATGCTAATACGAACGCAAAAGATTCACGCATTGTAGGTCTAAATTACGAATAAAGACTATTGAAATTGGAAAATGTTCACAATTCATGACATGACAAAGTTTTATGATAGTCCTCATTGACTTTTCTTTCATTTAAAATAAACACATTTCAAGATTTAGGAGGATGATATAAATTGCGCAAATGATTAATTTTCAGTAATGTATTGAAAAGAAAAACTGAGGATTTAGATTTACTTTTACTATAATTAATGCCAAAAATCTACTGGTGCCACTTTCTAGGTATGCGCACAGCTCTTTAAGTAGGAATGACAGCGCAAGGCTATCGAGTTGTCAAAATTTGGGGTTTTCTCTCAATCTTATCTCTTGAATATTGACTTAATGTTTTATATACTTAAATTACGCTTCTCTGTCTTTTTAACCAACGATATTACATTTCTAGCTCGTTAATGAACACTTACAAAGCCTAGAATGTTATCATCTTCCACTAATATTTATATTTTAATCTATAAAGTTTTATTTTGATTAATTAAAGCTTAACTATTCAATAAGATCCCGTGTAGGTAGATTTCTTTTTATATTGACTTGAGTAAATTTTATATTATAAATGACTCAAGTGATTTAAACAAAATGAAGAATTACGGAGCCTGTCAGAATTTAGATTGGGATTCGGCAAAGTTCGCGATTCGTCTCTCTTTCAATGCAGTATCGTAAATTGATTCCTTTAATTGAATCGTATTATTCCGGTACTTCCTGCTCCCTGGGCCCACTTCAAACGGCACCTACTCCCCGGCAAAGTACAGACGCCTCGCTTCCGAGCTAAGGGAGATGCTTGTGTGTTGATCTCTCCTTTGCAAGCTCCAGTTTTTAACGTGGTATGCAAAGCACCGTGGCGCATTGATACAAGCCGCAATAATAAACCGGGTTTGCTTCATGTACAACGCCGCGTTTGAACGAGTAAATATTCATCACCGGCCACTCCATATCGGAGACGAGAGCCGATTCCCACACATGTACAGCGCGAGAGGACGCTTTTTTTTGTCAAAGCGCGTGGCGCATCGCTTCAAAACTGTTTGTTCACTCTTCCCCCCCCTTCCCTCTGGCGAACTTTGCTCTTCCCAACAAAAATTCCATTTCATAAACCGGAGGCTTCGACAGTGGCACGTCGTCTAACGCGTTACGGTTCATTTGTCGAAAGGGTCTATTTGCATCTTGTTTGCAAACATTGAAAACGCCCGATGCCGGTAGTTGCGAGTGTGTGCGTTGTGAATGCTGCCTCTGGCGGTGGAATGCGGAGGCGCCGTGGGAGGGCGGGAGTGGGAGTTATCGACTCGCCTTCGTCGCGGGAGCGCTAACTTCATTAGCCGCCGCTAAGTAAGGGCGCGCGACGATCGGGCGGATCGCTCCGGATATGAGCCCAAACGGTTTGCTACCGATTTCGCGCCTCGCCCGGACTCAAGCCGTTTCCAATCCCCTTCGCCGTAACGGCTCTCGCTGCTGCCTCTTGCTGACCGGCAAAGGACCACTCGATTGGGAAGTTTATCTTGTTATTTAGTGATTTGGCTTTCTAGGAATGGCCAAAATTACCTTTCTCGATTTCTTGAATTTTTCATTTTTCTTTCTTTTTGCTATACTACCTTCCTATACTCTTTACTTTCTTTCTTTCTTTCTTTCTTTCTTTCTTTCTTTCTTTCTTTCTTTCTTTCTTTCTTTCTTTCTTTCTTTCTTTCTTTCTTTCTTTCTTCTCTTTCTTTCTTTCTTCTTTCTTTCTTCTTTCTTTCTTTCTTTCTTTCTTTCTTTCTTTCTTTCTTCTCTTCCTTTCTTTCTTTCTTTCTTTCTTTCTTCTCTTCCTTTATTATTTTTCTTCTTTCCATAATGTTCTATTCGTTCTATTCCAATGTTCTTTATTCCTTCCAAATTGCATCTGTCTTCTCAATTGTTTTTGCAAATCCTAAAAACATTTGAATTATGGTTGAAATATCTTTTTTTTCATTTCTTCCATCTCCATTTTCATTATTTTCAGTCTTTGTTTCATTTCATTCTACTTATTTACATCAAAAGTAGTTTTGCATATGATTTTCGGTTGGAAATCAGGAATATCATATTTGTTTACCGATCACATCAACAGATCTTCGAACTTGTATTTTTCCGTTGTGTTCCAATTGTGACATTGTATTGTTTATACAAGACGATTCAATTAACTGCTGTGTGCAGAATACTTGCCCGCTCGTAATGTATCAATTGAGCATCCCAAGACTGTACTTAACTTTCGAAATTCTACATTCCGAAAGCGAAAATGATCTACAACGCCTCCTGTTTCAATTCTACAAGACATGCCAGTCATTCAACATGAGGATATCCACACAAAAAACTAAATGCATAACAATCTCGAAAGAGCCATTGAGATGCAAACTAGCTATAAACGAATACCTAATAGAGCAAGTGATGGAAATACAATATCTAGGCATAACAATAACTAGCGATGGCAGATCTATAAAAGAGGCTAAGGAACAAAGCATTAAAGCAAATAGGATAGCAGGCTGTCTCAACCACTCGATACGGCAAAATCAATATCTAAGAAAAGACACTAAAATTAGAATATATAAGGCAGTAATTAGACCAGTATTGTCATATGCAGCTGAAACGAGAGCAGACTCAAAAAAAATATGCCAAATGATGGAAGTGTAGGAAATGTTGGTGCTGAGAAAAATTACAAATAAAACGATAAGGGATAAAGGACCTAATATTAATATAAGACAGACTTGCCGAATAGATATAATCTCAGATTGGGTTCGAGAAAGAAGAAAGAAATGGAACGAACATATAGACAGAATGGAAGAAGACAGACTGGTGAAAGTGACTAGAGATAGAAGACCGGAAGGAAGGAGAAGAATAGGACGTCCAAGAACTAGGTGGAAAGACATTTTGTGAAACAAGACAGCATGAATATAGTGCCAATTTATAAATATGACTAAATAATAATCAGTTTTTTTTTAAATTTTAATTAAGTATCCTTTGTAAAGAAACAGGCTCTAGCCTAAAATAAAAAGGAAGAAGAAGAAGAAGAAGAAGAAGAAGATGATGATGATGATGATGATGAAGAAGAAGAAGAAGAAGAAGAAGAAGAAGAAGAAGAAGAAGAAGAAGAAGAAGAGAAAGCGAAAATAAAATGACAGTATCTAGTGAAAAACTGTACTTACATAAGTAATGCTCACAGTCTACCAAAACACTACGGTATGATGTGTAATAGTGAATGAAACGCAAAAATATGTGATTTTCTTATTATTGTTTTCTCTTTAAAAACTATTAAGATTGATTTGTCTTCACACAATGTAGTGTACAATTTGCCATCTTTGTTGTGCGAAAATCGTATTATTAAGTATGACAAATACAAATATTACGATTGTATATAGATTATTGAATACAATTATTATACGATGAACACGTTGTCATTTTATTCTGGATCTAATAATGTGTATCAACTTTGCCTCTGCAAGTCAAAGAATTTGTCATCATTATCAAATGAAGTATGGAAGATCGTCAACTTCGCTATAAACATTATTGTAATAAAAAAGAGTGTCCTTTCTACACACGTTTATCTCTGTAGACAATGAGGCGCTGTCAGTGGTTAAAGTATGATCTATTCAAATAGAGAATTTCGCACCTAGATCACGTCCGCCCCCGCGATTGAAAGTCCAAGAAGCGAAGGCTCAAGAATCGCGACGTGGCAAGTGGACGAGGCACCGGATTTCTGAACTCGAGGACGAACAGCGCAGCGCAGAGCGCATCAGCACGCGGGAACAGCGCCCGGATACTTCGCAAAAGTTGGCATCGAGGCCTCTCTCTTCGCGGAAGAGATTGCCGTCTCCCGCCCCGTTCCGCCCCGTTCCGCCCCGCCCCGCCCCGCCCCGCCCCCTCCGCCCCGCCCCCTCCGCCCCGCCCCCTCCGCCCCGCCCCGCTCCGCCCCCTCCGCCCCGCTCCGCCCCGCCCCCTCCGCCCCGCTCCGCCCCGCCCCCTCCGCCCTGCCCCCTCCGCCCTGCCCCCTTAGCCCCGCCCCCTCCGCCCCGCCCCGATCCGCCCCGCTTCGCCCCGCCCCGCCCCGCTCCGCCCCACCCCGCCCCGCCCCGCCCCGCTCCGCTCCGCACCGCTCCGCTCCCCAACCCCTCCCCGCCACTCTTCTCGCCAGAACCTGTGCCCCCAAACACCCTCCATTCCTCTCTGCTCCCATCCCTCATCCATCCTGGTCTCTGCCCCCGTGTTTCCCGCCTCCGCCCCGAACCCACCCCGCTCTTGCTTCTCTCCACCCCACTCCGGCGCCCTCTCTGTTTTCAACCTCTGCATTCACATCCCCTCCCCCCTCAACCACCCACGCTTCCGATTCCTCCCCTCCCCCACCGTTGCCCCTACCACCTCCAGCGCCTACATCTGCTCCTGCCTCTCCACACATGACGTCGCCTCCTCAAACATCACTTCCTCCCCGCTCGGGTTTGAAATGTCACCACTCCTATTGCCCCTGCCAGCACCTCCACTCCCACCACAGCCTCCGCCACCGTTATCTCCGCTTCGCCCTCCTCCCTCAGCCCGCTCGCCGGGGCAACTTAGTTGTGTCATCTGGAAGTTCGGCTCGTTTCAACCCACCGCCCAAGTGCATTTCCATAGCGAGCTTTTCCGCCCTCCGACGCCCCCCCCCCCCCGCGCCCCCGGCCCCGCCCCCGCGGTTGATTGAGTCCGCGCGCCCCTCCGCGCGCTCGTGGCCTTGTTCCGCCCACTCGGTTTCATGCTGTTTACCCTCAACTTTCGCGCATTCAAATACACCGGCGCCCCGGCCCGCGCCAGCGCCCGCGCCGGCGCCCGCGAGTGGCCTGGAGGACGCGCGGCGCTAAACTCAGCACCCGCGCGCAGGGTCGGCAGGGCGGGAATAGCATGCGGCGATATTGTTTGGGGACACGACGGTGTTTGGCGGGTACTGTAGGAAGATAGACGTAGAAAACTAACTAATTGAACTACAAGTATAACATGAATTTCTGGACTGAGGGGCCGTAGAAATCGTTATTTATTATTACGTTCAAATCGTTATTTATTTCATGGATTAGAACTCGTAAACGTGTGTACTAAATATTATACGTAAAGTATGCTCTACAATCAGGGTAATTTAGACCTTACAAATAAAGAACAGCTAATATAAATATTTTCTGACCGAAGTTCGACAAAGCGATTTTCTTACAATGTAGTCACTAATGTTGGTTAGAGGCTAATGGACACAACAATGGTAGACCTTTTGAAACATACCACTGTTTTGGTATCAAGAATCGACAAAATGTGCATTCTAACTTCAGTTTGTATTGTAGGAATTCTGATGCGGTATTGGTGAGGTAATTACATTGAGAAAGAAAGAATGGAAGACATCTCTGTCAACTTAATGTATTATTTCTTCATACAATATGTATTCCATAAAGTGATTTACTACATAAAGAGATATATGTCGTACAGAATTTTCGGAACCTATCTAATTTATTACTACGTATAGGGGCGAGAAATACCATCGATGTCACGATGTCATCGTCATCGATGCCACTACACGTTTTTCTCTCGAATTAGTTTCCGGCACACACATTTCAATATGACGGATTCCTTTCCTTGCTTCGTCTATCAACATTTGGTTCGTATACCAAAGACTTCATTTCTGGGCTAGTAACAAAAATAACTTTTTTGCTGTTCGTTCTTTAAATACACTGAAGATAGTTTCGGTCTATATGCTTTTCAAAACTCAATACTATTCCTATCGATCCGTAGTGACAAAAAAAAAAAAAAAAAAAAAAAAATGATTGAATGCAAATAAAAGTGTTACATAATTTCCTAAATAATGAAAGGGGTTTCACTTTCCGTAGGGCATGATAAGTTATTCATATGGTTATGAACATGAATACGTAATTGTCTCAGGATTGCATTGAATAAAGTGCGAATGAACAGAGCTCGAATATAATAAAAATTAACATTTAATTTGAAAATATTTCGATTATCGTTTGACTACACCAGGAACTGTTTCAATATGTTGCACTAACGTTTTCTCTCTTTCAGAAGGAAACGAAATTTGAAATAATATATTCTTTAATGTCAGTCGCTTAAAATGATTGCAAAAATCGCTAAACTGATCGCTCTAATGTTCGTTGATGTATTTCAGTGGTTGAAAATAGAAACATTTCTTTAAAAATAGATAACTGATCCTACGGTTATTCCTATGGAATTGGAGTGATTTGGAAATCAGTAGCACACGAAAAAAGACGATTATAAAAATAGATTATTGATTGAGAGAGATAGTTCATTATTAGTGTTGGTAAAAACATAAAAAAAACTTTTATTCCTTTAATATTCTAAATTCGTAGTACGGTTTATGCCAATTAATAATACTGATTCTTCTTCTTCTTCTTCTTCTTCACTTCATGGATTAGGCTACTGCCTGTTCCGTCCTCACAGTTTCTCTCCATCGTTTTCGTGGCCTTCCCACGTCTCTTCTTCCTCTCGGCGCGTATAACAAAGCTGCTTTAGGAAGTCTGCTATCACTCATCCTTTCGACATATTCTACCCATCTTTGTCTATATACTTGCATTCTAGTATTAATTGATGTCACTTGTAACTCTTTTCTTATTTCTTCATTTCTTATTCGGTCTTCTCTTGTGCATCCTTTTATTCTTTGCAGAAATTTAATTTCGCTACTTTGTATTGTTGTCAGTGTTTTTTGTGTTAATACCCAACTTTCGCAGCCGTAGAGTAATGTAGGAACTGCCATGGTATTGTAAAATTTAATTCTTGTTTCCGGCCTTGTCTTATTTTTTAAAGTGTTGTGTATCGTTCCACATATATTTTGATATTTCGTTAATTTATTGTCAATATCTTTATCTTTTTCATAACTTATTTTACACCCTAAAAAATTAAAGGAGAGAACTTAAGAATTCTACAAGTCTTAAATTAAATTGTGTTAATTTGTTAATGGATAGTGTTAAGTAAATATATATTTCGAATAAATTTAAACTATGCAAACGTGATAGATGAGAGGCAAAAATTATTGATATGTCGAAACCGTTAATTTCGGAAATTTAGCGACTTCGATAATAAACATTCTCCTAATTTTAATAAAATTGATATTTAAGACCGCTTATGTCTATACATAAAATACAAGATTCAGAAGCAGAAACATTGCGTTTCTCCCTAAGTCAAAGCGTCATTGCAGTCCACCAGAGAGCGGTCCACGCATATTCGCGTCCTCTTTGTCGCGGCGTTCAGCGCCGCAGGGTCCGAGCGAGGCGCTTGTTTTTGCGAAGTCGCGCCCTCAAAAAGACGGCCACGACCGAAGCCCCCCTCCACACGCTCACACACCCTGCATCTGCCTCCTTCTCCCCACCCGCTCCCTTCCAGCCACCCATCCGCCCCCAAACCGTCCACAACCCGCCCACATCCCGCTCCAACCCGCCCACATCCCGCTCCAACCCGCCCCATCCCGTCAACAACCGCCCCCCAACCCGCCCTCCAACTCGCCCCCCAACTCGCCCCCCAATCCGCCTCCCAACCCGCCCGCAACCCGCCCCGGCTTGACTTATCCCCCTCTACCGCCCCCGTGTGCGTCTCGTCCCTATCCACGCGTCCGTGCCTTTACCGTCCTCCTTCGGCACCCGTACCCGCCTCTGTCCCGCCTCCGACTCTGACTTCACCTCCACCGCCGGCCCAGCCCCCTTCACTTTCTGGCATGGCCATCGCCTCTTCTACGCCCCAGTTCCACTCATGTCTCCCTTGCCTCTTCCCCGCCCCCTGTACCTACCTCCTTCACATCTCTCCCCGCGCCCTCTTCCAACCTCATCCTCCTTTCTCCGCCAGCGGCTCAGAATCGGACTCGGCCGCCGACACGCCCCCATCTCCATCCCCGACCGGTCTTCACCCCCCACCCCCGCCCCCATCCCCACCGCCGCCCGGATATGCGGCCAGCGCCTGTCAACGCGCAGTTTATCAGGAAACAACGTAGCGCTGTTCTTCCGAGCAGATGCCCCGGCGACGCGCGCACCCTCTGACGGCAGATGGCCCAGCTGCTCGGCCCCGCCCCGCACCGCTCTACTCTGCGCCGAGAGATAGCTCCGCCCTGGAGCGGCCAGGAGTTCAAATGAAGCGATAAACAAATGTTTATTTCTCTCGGGTTTCTGGGGCAGGGCCCGAGATACACGAAAGGGAATTCTCAAGCGAATACTGCGTGTTTCTTCCTATAAACTGGCAGTCGATTTGTAAACGATGAACCTTTCGACATGCTATTGACTTTCCGTGCTAAGAAGAGTTCATGTTACTGTTCGAAACGTACATGTCGTCTTGATAAATTTATTATTTAATATCTAGTTATTAATTTAACGTATAAAACTGTGTAATGTACTGTAGAAGGAAAGAACAAAGTGTGCGCGGTATTTAATGAGCCGGCAGCTTCTGTGGGCTTAAGTCAGCATTCTGCATCGTTTGAGTCAATTTCTTGACTCTTATGCGACAGTTAAAACAATATTGATTAAATCGTTAAACGCTGCTTATGAACTATATAAATCTTCAGTGATATCAATTTGAAATACTTGTGCAATGTCAACAATATTGCAAGATGTAAATATATTACAGCGAAAATTCCTTTGTCAATAAATGCAAAAATGTTCAGCAACAAAAGTTATTAATTATAAAATTGTATCTTCACAACTGTTGTAAAAGACAGCATTTGTATCCCGCACGAGCTCCAAACATTAGGCTACCTAATAGGTTTAATCGTTAAATACGGACGAGTAGAGTCTAGGGAAATTAGAGCCGGCCACGTCTCCAGGTACGACGCATTTAATTATGTGTCATGCCAAGTTCGTTATTACTAAACAAAGAAAATAGCAGAAAAATGCTTGATCAAATACCATGTTAAATACTGTCTATATGGCAAACTACTGTTCGCGAAAAGGCGGGTTAATATCACCACAATAATGTGGAAACGAGTGTTCGAAGTAAATATAGAATAAACTCTGACGACAACAATATAAATCGCGGTGAGATCAAAACTACCAATAGGTTCAAATCTTTGGACTCATGCATAACAAACATGCTCAGTAAAACCATTTTCGGCATACGAGTATTAAATAAATAATTACCCTACAAAACATTTACTTAACACGTTCAATGTCAACTGACCAAATAAATGCCTTAAAATATGTGTAACAATGTAAATTGTTGTTTACATTGTATTTGTCAAGTTTCACGTCGTATCTCCATAGTATGGCTTTTAATTAACAACAACACTAAAGATAATAAAATAAAGATATAATAACATTAATAATGGGTGTGCAGGTGGAATGTATGCAAACCCCCATGTTCTTGATGTAACTCTGTGTAAATTTGCATAACCACGATAAATATGATACCCCTAGTGTGGAAACGCATAAAATAATCTAAGCGCTGCTTGGTGCTGATTTGTTCCCTCTACAAGCAGCGGGTGTGGCACCGGTGGCTTCGCTAGGCGTTGCAAACTGGTTAGCACTGGACAGCAGACGCCTTGCCTTGCCCTTCCCACCCCACTCACTAGGGATGCGACGTCGACATTGAAGTTTTCAAAACATCGATGTGTTTGTAGAAACATCAATTGTGTTAAACCTCTATGTATTAACATCGATGTTTTGTGCTCTATGTTGTTTTCTTTTCCGATGTTTTGTTTCTGAATGAAAAAAGTCCAATGATCACAATACTGCAAAAGTTAAAATATGAAATATGATAGTAACACTGTTATTCATGTGTTGGAACCTATGGAATGCTGGTTGATTTACCTATAACGACCTAACTCTCTTGCCCGAGATGACCTCTATGACATTGTATTTCCTCTTCATATTCATTTTGCACATCGAATATGACCAACAAATACGCTGAGACCATGGTCTAAACCTTCTTCTCGTACCCTTATTCGGCGACTTCATAAACACAAACATTGTCAAATTAAATTGTATTGCACACTAATTTAATGTTACTAAGGGCACTAATCGAGTTTATGCACATCGATGTTGAAAAACGTGGATGGTTTTTTGTCGATGTATTGTTAACATTGATGTTTTAATTTTGAGCATTGATGTTTTGATATAGATGTCGCATCATTACCACCCACCACGCTCTCGTCCGTCACGCTATGCCCCTCCTCACCTCTCCCCATCACGCCGCACCCCGTCTCGTCACTCCCCGCCACGCCGTTCCCCGCCACACCACTCCCCGCCAATCCGCAACACGCCCTGCTACGCCAAATACCGATAAGCTTCGCCTCACCACACCGATCCCCTCCCCTCCACGCCACGCCACGACACGTCACGTCACGTCACGCTACGTTACGCTAAGCCACGCCAAGCCACGCCAAGCCAAGCCAAGCCAAGCCACGCCACTCCCCACCTACTCCCCATCACGCCACTCTCCGTCACGCCACGCCTCGACACGCCACGCCATCACGCCGTCAGCATATCACATCCCGCCGTGCCACTCCCACGTCATGCCACAGCATGCTGTGCCACTCCACACCCCACTACGCATCGCCACACTCCGCTATGCCAACCAACACTGCGTCTCTCGTCACTCCCGTAACGCCCCGACACGCCCCGCCCCTTCACGCCCCTTCACGTCCTTTCACGCCCCGTCACGCTTCGTCACGCCCCACCACGTTCCGTCACACCCGTTATCCCAGACCACCCCTCGACATGACACTCTCAACACTTCGGAATCGTTCTGCTGTAGATTTATTGTAAGAACGTTTGATTTAGGTACTAAAAAGTGGGGCGTGGATCCTTAACAAAAATCGAAAAACTATTCCGCCGTGATCGCCAATGAAGATGTAGCTTTTTCGCCTTCTTTCTCTAAACGTTCTCGCCAGCTGCGATGTCCCAAGGCCTTATTTCTTTTAATGCCGACGCGGAGGGAAAATCAAACAAAACGAGGTCGGTGACGCCGGACCTCTTGTTGCGTTAAAGGAGACGTTGCAACATAATAAACTGGTTTGGAATCATCCCAAAAGGATATCGAGAGAATTGAATCATCTTGAAGTCGTATTGGCCGACATTATGTTACTTGCTGAATTCATTACTTTGAACACTTAAAGCCATCAAAAAATCTAAGCAGGTAGCTGTTTTCAATATAAAAATGTATATTGTAATCATATATATTTTAGAAGTGCATTTGTTAACACGAGATACTTGTTAGTTGGTTTTCGTATGTATAAATTGTGATAACAGCTAATTTCTTGTTTACCTCTACTACATTGTGTTTATTTTTAGTAAAATCTTCTCATAAAATGACATTTCACTAAACATTCTGTGTCTTTCCACAATTTTCATGAACTGTTTCTATTTGACACGTGTATTTTCATCTCTGTGTTCGTAATGTGTTACTCTCATAATGCGTATTTTTTCATTGGTATTCTGAAATAAAAAAAGGATTGGAAATATTTTGTGTATTTTGAATGTTTTAATGAATGATAAATAGAATACTAATTTTATGGCGAAATGAAATTGACCACATTGACATTTGCTGTCAATTTATAAGCTTTGAAATATTCAAATAATTAATTATCATTAGAATTTACTTGATATAATGTATTTCCGAAGATATGATGGAGAAACTCGTTAACAAAATATGTTTGGCGCAAACGCACAATTCCATTGTTTTTGATGGTTTATTTAGAAACGTTCCATCATAGGCAATAAAACTGTATCAAATAAGGTAACTCTGAACAAAATTTATTGTAAATGAGTTCTCTACAGTCGGTCAGATTTCTAGAAGAATGAAACTGGTTCATCAGAAGTCCCATGTCCGCAGTGATTTTAAACATTCTGCTTTCCCTCTAGATAAAATCGCTTCAAATTATGTTAGCTTCTCAATTCCGTTTGTTGGCCTCGTCATTCGAAGCAAATGCAACAATCTCGCCTTCCAGAGTCATTGCGATGCACGGCGCCAAAAAAATGTTGTTTTTTTTCATTTAATTACGTAAAACTCATTTCCGGCCACGTAATAACTAAATATTCTTTTATTACTGAGTTTTCATAAGTCTTTCATCTTTGCAAGCTAACGTATACATTTTTATGAAATAAAGAAGAGAAAAGAGGGTATATGGGGTCTGAAAAGTTGACATATCGTGATCATATCTCAGACCCAAGTTATTTCGCATAAGGTTTCAGTAGATTTGGGTGTTGTTCGTTACATTCTTATTCTTACCTTTGCTTTACATTTCTTGATTTGCTTGAATTTGTCTGTTCAAAGTCTTTGAAGCTCATTCCGGAAAACCTGGTTTTATAGAGATAGAAATAATTCCTTGTAATGTACAATTACACTCTGTCATGAAACGTAATATGTGTTGTGGGCTACACGTTTTGTTTTGTCATTAACTGCGTTTGCAGCAGGGTTAGCAGTAATTCCCCACCCAAAAGTAGCATTCTTTTGAAGTTTTGTGTCGATCTTATAAATGGTACAAACCGTCTTCTTCCTTAACGTTTTATATACATAGGGGACATTTACATTGTTTTCAACAGTTGTTCGACATTGGTCAGTGAAAATCACGTGGCAAGTAATTCCCGCGGCGTTGTGGTCCAGTCACATTTTCTTGCGATGTCGGGAAGATGAAAGTAAGATTACGGAGGTTTTTTCAGAACTCGAAAATTCTATCCGAGGCAGGCAGGGTACTCCCACTATTTCATCCTCCCCTACCTGCGCAGTTCAGTTTTATTAATAGCTTCTTAGGAGACTTATATTGTGGTTTTTGCAACCAAAACTTACGTTAACGACTGCCCTCAATGAAGCTTCTTATTTTTATTTATTTAATAGGTAATTATTACAAACAAATTAGATTACTTGATTCTATGTGGCTAGGCCGAAGGCCTTTAAGCCATTACAATACCTACATCCTTTCGCGTTCTAATCTTTCGAATTCTGGTATTCACCCCAAATGATCTCTCCATCGCATCAAAGCCGCGGAAAAGAGACCATAAGGTACGGCTCAGGAAAAAACCCCTGAAGGGGGAAAAACCTGCCGTCAGAAGCCGAATACATACTAATCTATCCGACGTTTATTTTAACTATTTTCTGGCGTGGGCGTCCCGCCGTCTTCTTCCAGTGCTTGGCCTCCTCAGCACCTGAAATCAAACAGCGCCACAGAAGATCGTCCGCACCAGCGCCTCTGCCCTTATATTTTCGATCCCCCCTTACTTTCCCCCCCTAATGTGCTTATTACTATGCCAGTATTATTTTATTTATTATATTGACCTGTTACTTATGAAGCTTCTTGAAAGACGACACGCGAACGAGACATTCCGCCGTCAACCGAGAGGCCCGACCAAACATCGCCAACGAACGCCGTCACGAGCGCGCTCTATTTCATTTCCCCTCTAAACTCCCCCACCCACACACACACACACAGACGCCGCACTCCAATCTCGGGAGCTGAATGGCGGCCATTACCTCCGGCGCCGGTCGGCTCGACGACGCCGACGACTCGCTATTACAGTGGATCCCTCACTCAACTGTCCGGCAGGGGATTATTTTTGATACAAAACCGACAGCAGCGCCCCGAGGCGGCGTAACGCGAAAACTTTGCGCGCGGCCCCGCGTGACAAATGGCTTACGAAAATTTAAGCGGCTTAAGACACAGGAATGAAAGCGCGAGCCGTGCCCGACGAATATATGAGCCGGGGAGGGGTGGGGGTGGAGGAGGAGCGCGGGCGAAAGAAATTCAAATCATCCCTCCGAGGGAGAGAAAGCGGGGATGGAAAGCAAGAAAAAGCGGCGCGCATAACTCGGAATAATGTGGTCGCGGTTTGAGGAAGTGGAGTTGGACGTCGGGGGGACGCTTTGGTGCGAATTCACGGTCCTGCATCCCTGCATCCCCACCCCAACATTCAGTTCTCGTGAGTGTACTTTTTGTTTCGTCCGAGAAGTCTTACATCGAAATCAATTCCGTGCAATGAAAGCAAGCAATTTGCCGCGCAATGAAATCCTCTTGTTTTCTAAATAGTTTATTTGCTGGAAACGACGCAATTATGATTGTATTTTGTGTAGTTGAAGCATTTTGACTAAGGGCTATTTCCAGAAATATGCTAGTGCATGACTTGCTAGAATATGTATTCTTTAGCGTTGTGTTTGAATTTATTGTTTCTTCTTGGCTTTCTTTGACGGTTAAATTGCAATTATATCATGAATGAACGAAATGACAATTATTCCAGAAATCCATCTTGAAAGGTATAGGTTTTCTTATTTTTTCCCAAGACTTGGTGTATGAAGTGAAATTATTTTTTTTATATTTTAATTCAACTTCAGTGTAACAAGTACTTTATTAAAAGAACATTTGTCTAGTTAATAAACGTGATGATAAATATAAATCAAATATGAATGTTTCGCGTAGTTAACATCTGTGAGAAATAAATTTCACGCCAAACATACATCGCTTTATACCCTTTCAATTTTCATCCATAACAGATCAGTGTTCAAGAAATAAAAATGGGCAGAAATCTTGAAAAGCACGTAAATTTAAATTAATTTTGATAATCTGTGCAATTTTATCACACGGTTGTAAGTTGCGCATTTAATAAATGTGTATAATATAATCTTCATTCACGCAGAAATCTGTTGAGCATGATGAAACGCTGATTAAAGTCTGGATAAATGTTGATTTCAACAGGAAGCTACTTTCCGATCCAACCGTGATTAAGAGGAAGGGTGATGATGCTGCACACGGGAAATTTGCATTATCTTTAAAGGAAATTTATACTATTGGTAATAAAAATTAACAAAAATATATTTTCAAATTGACATAATACTTTTTTTAAAAAATTCGGATCATCTGACTGGAATTCTCACAAAGTGTGATTATATTTATTACTTACGAAAGCGGATATTAGTTTTTCTCCATTTTCTTAAAACCACTTGGGGTAGACACAGTTCCTTTTGGAAATGGATCCTTCAGATATGGTATTATAAATCTGTAAGATACTTACGGACATCTTTCATTTGCTACTAATTTGTGTCACGTCATCTCCTTAATCTTCTTGTAGACATAGGTCAGCGAACACAAGGAATGTTCCTCTTTAATTTTCACCGCCACATCTTCCTCGCTTCCAGTTCATACGCCAATTTTTTCCTCCGCCCGTGAACACCATTCCACGTCTTTTTACTCGTAACTTCAATAATTTATTCCGAAAAAAATATTTCGCCTCCCACGGCGCCACACAAACACGCCCACTCACACCCCCACACATACACAAGTATTTATGACGTTTTCTCCTAACGGCGATTTCCCCCGTCCTCGCATTTGATAAGGTCATAACTCGCTTCCTGGAGTGTTTATGCCGCACGGCTTGGAGTGTTAGCCGGCGTGTTTATTCAAGTGCCATGAAACCGCGGTGAAATGTTTGAAATACGGAAAAAGAGTGTTGAAAACAGGCGCCGCGCTTTCACGCCGTCTTCCCCGCCACCGTCACCACCGTCGTCACCGCCTCCACCGCCACCAACGTCAACGCCGATGCCAACGGCACTGCCACCTCCTCCGTTCCTGCAGCACCACCGTCACCACCTCAGTCGCCGTCACCTCCACCGTCGAAAATCACGACCATCAACACAGCTACCGTCACCACCACGGTGATCATAACTGCAATCGTCATCAAAACCGTCACTGCCGCCACTGCCACCACCACCGCCGTCGTCGCCGCCCCTGTCACCACCACCATCACTGTAACCGCCCGTCATCACCACCACCATCATCACCACCGTCACCACCGCCCCCGCTCCCCCCTCGCCCCGTCCCCGTCCCCGCCCCCGCCACCCCACCGCCACCGCCACCGCCATCGCCACCGCCACCGCCACCGGCACCACAACCACTACCACCGCCGGGAGAAACGGGGCACGAATAGCGCGCGCTGAGAAAATATCGGACCCGCGCTCATCGCTGTGGGAGGGGTGTTTTCATTTCATTATGATCTCTGTAAACATTTCGCTGTAATTTCTCGGCGGCGGGGCGGGGGGGGGGTGGGGGGTGGGAACAACGGTTATGGCGTGGCAGACGAACGTGCTCCTGAAGATGGATGTGGGGATGGTGATTATGGCAAAATGGAGAAGGCGGAAGTAAATTTTAGTGGGACGGTCGAGAAGTTACATAAATACAAAAAGTTCACAAGTTGTATTTAATTGTAGGTGTTTTGTTACTTGTAGTCAGAATACTATAATTTGAGTATATTTAGATAAAAATATTTGTACAAGAATATGAGCTTAAAATTATGAAATAAATAATGCATCTAAACACATGAGAAATTTCTGTGTAACGAAAATGCAAGAGCCGTTGGTGGTTTTTGCAAAACGTAATTTAAATATAACTACACCAAAATCTCAACGTATATGACGCATACATCACTTCACTGTTTATAACTTCGAAAGGTTCACTTTATTTCTTAATTATTCTATTTTCTACTCAGCAACACTGCACAACACAACACACCTTCGATACTGTTATTTACTCATTTGTTTTATTAGCCCACTGAACATCCCATTAAGGGCAAGGGCCTCCTGCTCGTGCAGGAAATTATTAATCCTTCTTTTAATGAAGTGATCCGAGATCGCCACGACACTACTGCTTTAGCGATCTCGGTTATCCGAATCGACCTTTAATCACTTTGAATGAAGGTTAGTGTTATTGCGATGTTGGAATAATAGAAGTATAGAACTCCAGAGTATGTGTAATATACTTATAAAATTGTCTTTATGGGGAGAGTCATCAAATTACTCTTGCTCGTCGGTGAACATTAAATACTTCGTTGTAACATAAATATGGATGTAAAATGGTAAACGTAAACATACATAGTTGTTTCAGAGGGTACACGGCCCAATTATTCATCTTAAATATGTAAATATAATATGAGAGAATTCTGGTGTATGAGGTAGGTTAGAACGAGTGATGCACCACCGCAGTTGTAAAAATACGACCTGTGGCTGTTACGGTAACGTGTACATGTTAGATCAAATGATACGCTATAGTTCCGTTAAAATGACATAGATATACGTGTTTTCTTTGTTATGATAATATGTAAGAAATGTGGGTTAAATGTTCTGTAGTTTGTCGAATTAAGAAACAATAACATAGATGTGATGTTTCCCGGAGGCTAGTGGCGAGCAATGAGCGGTGGAAGGCGGACAACGGACATTGGGCGACGGACGGGGACGACGGACGGGGGGTTAAGGACGTGGGACAACGGGTGAGGGACGATGGACGGGAGACAGACTGGGGACGACGGACTGGGGACGGGGGACGGTCTCTGGATGGGGATACCGGATGGTGGACGCGGACAGAGGACGAAGGGCGTTCGATGAGGGACGATGGTCATCGGACACTGGATGACGGAGGACGGACGACGGACAGTGGGCGACTGATTGGGGCCGATAGACAGTCGACGACGGACGGAGACATAGAAAACGACTCGCGTCCGTGGGGCGACGGGCAGCCGGGGGTGAAGGCGGGCGGCGGGAGCGGGGTCGGCTGCGGAGGCCGTCCCCCGCAGATTATTGATAGGCGGCGGGGGGAGGGGGCGGGGCTCCGCGGGCGACTTGTTTATGCCGGGCGCGCCGCCGATAAGTCGCCGCTATCTCGCCTCTCCCTCTGCCCCCTTGGCCCGCCTCGCCCCGCGCCGCCTGGCACCGCCTC